>CM031082.1:6645490-7111931 GCA_018257905.1 Gillenia trifoliata
TGTATTCAAATGTTCATCTATTGTTCTTAGCTAGGACAAAAATTTTTCCTTCATCCTCTCCATGGATTTCATCATTTGTATCATAGTAGACTGCAGCTCTTCGCTTTTATCCACCTTAACAGACTAGCTATAAGCTTGGGTATCAGGTGATGCTTGATCCATATTTGTCTGGATGGACCCTGTATCCTTTCGTGTCATTTTCTGCGGTAGTGATTGAGAAAATGTTTTTCTTGGTCTTTTTTTCCTATGCTAGGCATAAACAATTAGAAAGAAGTTATCCCACCGAGCATGCCAAAAATATGTTCGACGCCTTTTTGTAAGATGTATGCAGGGAACAATATGTTGTCTAACCGCTGGATTTCACCTTTCTGCTGCTGAGGTTTCTGCAGGCTTTACTCCTATTCCTTTGGAGGAATATTTATGAGGCCTTTTGTGTTGGTGTATTCGTCAGGTGTGCCACTATTGGCTTCTGCCAATAGAATGATGTATTGTTAGATTCTGTTAAACTATGTTTATGTTATAAACATGTTAAATACTTGCGCGACAAGTAATATAACTTCCTTTCAAAGGATTGTGACTTTATTAGATAAGTTCTTGGTTAAGTTCTTTTTATTGCCTTGCTTGTTAAGGACTTTTAATATCTCTCGATGGTTATAGCAAATCACGCCACTCTTGTGCATACATTAGAAAAGTAAAAACTGTAATTAAAGACAGAAATTGAAATACTTGAATGTAAATACAGAAAGTAAAGACATAAAGTAAGGACTGATATTGAAAGACTTTATGTAGATAAAAATACAATAATATTACATATAATGGTCATTTTAGATTGATAAAACTCTCATCGGATTGGATATAGATCCATCGGGTTGATCTAAGAGCTGCTTCCTTGTAAAGGGAAATAATCAAAGACACTTTGGCCTAAGATTGGTAATCGATACTGTCAAATGAGGTTTATTTAACTGCAGAGCTTAATTTACTACTCCTCAGAGGAGTTAGGGAGTATGATCCTAGGATTCTAGTCTTTGATTCTCAAAGTCACGAACTACACAAGTAGTGTGAATGAGATGACAACAGATAGAGATAAAAATCTATATTTGGGAAAAGCTTTGAGAGATTTTCTCAGAGGATTGCTTTCTGAACTTAAGAGTTCTGTTTTTTGATTGTTTGAGTGTCCTTATCTTTGAATCTTTCCTTCGTTTATATAGACCAGCGGGAGTCTATACCATAGCTGTCAAATCCCTCTACGACCGTCTTTGAAGACTCTGTGAGGTAAAGCTTAATCCGAAAGGCACAAATAATATCTCTGATCAGTCTACTCCCACTGAGAGAGTTTTTTTATACATAGCCTTATTCCCTCCAAAATGTCGAGTGTTTCGCATTTAATGCTGTCAGTGGAGAGAGATGCGAGTTTTCCCCTTTTATTCATTGGTCTGGGTTGGGCCCTTCTTCTTTTGAGGCCCAACCCATTATCAAAACCAAGTTCTGGCCCAGTGGATATTTTTAGTGTAAACACATGTGTTTAGAACTTTGTATGTATGTATACATATATATAGGTGGATATTAAATAACTATTGTTTGATCGAATTGGAATTATGATTTTGCATTTGAATCCCAAATCCCAATTCATTTAATCACTAAAACAATCAAGGGGTAATTTGTTTGTTAGTACTCATTGTTGTCTTGCCTATCAAATGGTATTACGAACTAAAAAATAATTCGTTAAAACTATTTTTTGCCACTCAAAGCCCTTATTTGTGAAAATTGCTTCTTGATTGGTGGTGCATGAAAACACATTTTGTTCTGCCTATTTTAAGATATTATTTTATTACATATATTTTTGGCAATTATCCCACCATCCATCCTACGGATAACATTCACTGGCCAATTGGAAGCTGGCATGTGGCATAATTCTACACCCCATGGCCGACCACTCTCCTCCTATAAATACCTCAATCTCCACCACATATTGGTAAGTTTTTGTTATGCAATCAAGCCTTAAACTCTCTCTTTTAAGAGAAACTAACTTAGGCATTGGAGATCCATTAACCAAATCCCCCCCCCCCCTCCCCCACCTGCGTGGCACTCGCGGTCATGGCTTTGATTAAAGGTGTTTTATTGTTTTGCATGTGCAGATTTGTCAAGTCATCAACCGATTGAAATTTGCATCCATCTGGTGAAAGACTTAGCAGTGAAGAAACTCGCAAATCATTTCAATTCATAGATGGTCACCAACCAAGCCTCAGGGGAGTACGAAGCAAGCACCCAAGAATGATGCGGTAATTGGAGAACGTCTGGAAGCTGCTCAACACATTCCCTTCCTATACCCTCACGCAAGATCTTCAAGCAAACAACACTTATACAGACGCCCTGGCAAGCTTGGGCTTTGCCCTAGACCACCAGCTCAGACACTTCATCCCAATGGAATTCTTGGAGAAGCCGAGCATAAACGAGGAACCATCAGTAGAGATCCCACAAATCAACACCACTCCGAGCTGGCAAGATCCTATCATAGACTACTTAGTCAACGGTGCTCTCTTCAAAAGCATAATGGAGTCACGAAAGCCCTAGATGAAGGCAACGCGATACTACATGTGGAACGACATGCTCGTTCGAAGATCCTTGACAGACTCCACCTCTGTTTCCTGAAGTCTCCCGAAGATCTCAAAGTCTTGAGTCTCATTCACGAAGGTGCCTAGGACAATCACTCTGGAGGCTGACCCTTAACTTAGAAAGCTCTAAACGCAGACTACTATTGGCCGATCATGCACCAGGATACTAAGAATTTTACTAAAAGATGCAACAGATGCCAACGTTACAAACTGATCCCAGCGGTACCTGCCAGCAAACTTCATCCACAGACGAGTCATTGGCCATTCATGCAATGTACAATCAACTTGGTGGGACCAATGTCGCCCGCTACTGAGGGCAGAAACATGATGATAGTAGCAACTAATTACTTCCCCAAGTGGGCCGAACCAAAACCAATACCAACAACTATCCAAGCGGACATAGAACGATTCATTTGGAAGAACATCATCTGCCGATTTGGAATCCCACATGGTATTGTAATCGACAACGAGTACAATTTGTGGGAAAGAACCTGACAATAATCTTCCAGAAATACGGCATCAAGCAACATATATCCACTCCAAAATATCCCAGGGTAATGGACAAGTAGAGGCATTTAATAAGATAATCTTGGACTGCCTCAAGAAATCTCTTGACAATAAGGGGAAGTGGCCAGACGAGCTCCTAGGAGTCTTATGGGCGTATCACACAACCAAGAGACGAGCTATTGGAGAGACTTTTTTCTTTGGCATTCGGAACAGAAGTCATCATTCCTCTCAACGTCGTTGTATTATCAATCAACACTAAGCTGCTAGATCCGGATAGAAGCGGCAAGAAGATCGCACTAACCTGGACCTGGTGGAAGAGCAGTGCGAGAAGGTTGTCACTAGAATCGCTGCTTACCAATAGCAGCTCATCTCCAGTTACAACAAAAGAGCCAAGATCCGTCAGTTCCAGGCAAGAGATCTAGTCCTAAGAAAAGCCTTTGTCACTGCACGCAGAGAAGACTCAAAGAAGATGGATCACATATGGGAAGGTTCGTACAAAATCAGTCGAGTATGCAAAAGGGGTAGCTACACCCTTACCACCATGAACGACAAAGAGATCGACAAGCAGTGGAATGCCTACAACTTGAAAACAATACTACGCTTGATCTTCCAAAAGATCTCTGAACCCCATTCAGATTTATCAAGTTCAAAGTCGCCATGAAGGCCGCTGGACAACATCTCACAAGCTAAAGACTAAAGATGTGTAGTTTGCTTCAAAGTTTTGTTAAAATTTTTAGCTCTTTTTATGTAAATATTAGTGGAATTTTCTCCAAAACTTTGTTCAACAATGTACACAACGAACACCTCTATCTCTTTCCAAGCAAGAATGGGTCCCATGAACCCACGGGTTCCCTTTCCTATGAGGAGAGGCTAACAAACATGCAAATCCAGACCTGGATGGAGCGCTTAAACTACTCGTTTAGGAATTTTTTTACTTCTTTTTTTTTTTAAGTTTTACTTGTTGCGGTTATCAAATCTAAGAGAGCTACTAGACCCACCCACATTTCCTATTTTTCCACCCACGATTAAAATTTAAAAAGTGAAGACACTATTTTCTCACCCACTATTGTTCCCAAAATGACCTTCACATTTTTTAAACTTTCCTTTACTATGTAAAAATTAAAATATTTAAATAAAAATAAAAATGTTACAAATTATTTGTTCTTGGAGACCAACACCCACCCCCCAATGGTAAAAACCTAGCCGCACCACCCTCCAAATCACAACCACACCACCACACCACACAAAACTCCATCCCAATCCTAACCACTGCAGAACCACCATTACTCCAAAACCACCCCACTTCGCCCATCTAGCCGTCCTCTGTACACTACTACATATGGCAATGGACGTTGGCGGACATGGCGATTGACAACCCATTGCATGCTGCGAACTAATCATGATGTCGGCAGACAAGGTGATTGGCAACCCATTGCGAGCCGGCATTAACGTTACTGTGGGGAGGACCTACGGTGGGTGTGGACTTGATGGGGTTCACATGGGGGAGGCCATTCTAATTGTTCTTTACTAACCTTCGAACCCAAAATCATGAGGATTAATGCTATAACACTTTACCACCAAGGCTGGATTGCGATTCTGAATCGCTGATTTTTGTTCTATTTTTTTCATTTTTGGTTTTCTTATAAAGTAAATAAACTATGGTTTCTTTTGGTCAATAGTAACAAATATTATGTGGTGAAATCTGATTGGTTAATGTTTAGGTCTTTAAAAGTCATTTTGCATGAGAAAAAAAATTGTAAATCAAATTTTCATCTTAAAGTAGGTGGCAAGATAAGACACTGAGGTGGAAATAGCAGCACTCATATATAAAGGGAGCACACTAATTTAGTAAAATATTCATAATAACAAAATTACCCCTCTTCTAATTAGGATTTTTAATAAAAACAATTTAATTTAAAAAAATCCAAACTAACAGGACAAAACTACCCACGTAGTGGGCAAATTTTTTTCCTTTATTTCTTTAACTTTTTAAAATAAAAATATAAAAATGTTGTAGCCTATTTACTGAAGGGAAAGAAATACAAAGGGGAGAGGATTATGATCGTGTAAATCCTAATAGATTATGTATATGATTCTAACAAGATCTTTTAGATTATGTATAGGATTCTAATTTAGTTAGGAATATGATCGTGTAAATCCTAGTAGATTAGAGTGTTGCAGTCCTAATTTAGAGTGTTGCAGTTCTAATTTATTTAGAAATATGATCGTGTAAATCCTAGTAGATTATGTATAGGATTCTAACAAGAACTTTTAGATCTTTCCTTGTACTACTTATTACTTGGAGAACAAGAATTCTTCCATCCCATCACTATAAATAAAGACACAAAAAAATGACAAATACAATCCCACAATACCAAATCTCTCACACTCTCTCTTGTCGTCAGCCCTCCTTCTCCCTCTCTATAATTACTCAGTTAAATAGGCCTACAACATCATTTACATTTTCATTAAAATATAGGTGGAAAAATAGGGCAGAGGGTGAGTTTAACAACAATTGTGGGGTGAACTTAGATTAATAATGGGTGTAAATAGAAAAACTCATATTATTTACTTTATGACATTTAAAAAGTAAAACGTGAAACGCTTAAAAACAAAGGGTTAACTGCATTTTACACTACAAAATTTTGGGGTCGTTTACAAAATGAATCACGAATTTTCAATTTTTACATTTTACACCACGTGGTTTATGAATTGCACCAATTTAACGTCTATGTCAATTTCACCGTCTAATTAGGCATTAAGTGGGAATGTGGTACAGACTTGACTCACATTTTAAGCACTAGTTGACCGTCAATTTCAATGTTTAGTGCTTTACTCTTTCAATCATTTTAAGAAATTGATGGTCAGTGAGTGCTTAAAATGTGGGCAAAGTCTATGTCACATCACTACTTAACATTTAATTAGACGGTGAAATAGATGGATACATTAAATTGGTGCAATTCAGAAATCACGTGGTGTAAAATATAAAAATTTAAACTTTATGGCTCATTTTGCAAATTACTCTGAAACCTTATGGGTGTAAATTGCAAAATTGCAGTTTTCCCATAAAAAAAACGAGGTAAAAAACCGGAGTTCCTAGGCGGGGTAGGATAGGATTCCTAATGAGATTGGGATTGGTCATCAGACGCGGTAATTAGCATCTACATATATTTTAGAGAGAGAAGCGCCGCTTCTATTTCTACAGAAAGCCAGAACACACGAAGCGAAGGCGAAGGCGAAGGCGAAGGCGAAGGCGAAGACGAAGCCGAAGACGAAGCCGAAGCGGTTCCCAATCTCTGCATCTCCTCTTTAGAGCAAGTCCAGTGTAGGAGCCCTCCCCCCCAGCAATTCACTATTTAATCCACCTCAGTGAACAGTAATTGCCTTAATAAACAGTGCATTCCCCTGGCAATTGCTTTTTGCATCTCCACCCCTACACTGGAGTTGCCCTGGCAATTGACAATAAAATATTAATATTTTTTTTATTTATAAAATAATTAATAATAATTTTACTGCTTCCCAAAATTCCAATCCACCCCTGCCACTTTACTGCTTCCCAAAATTCCAATCCATCCCCCACAAATTTACCACTTCTTCCATTTCCTCCCCACCAAACCAATCCAATCTTCCCACCGCCAAAAATTTCTACCGATTTTCGAATTATCGTTTTTTCTTCTTCTTCGAGCTCCAAGCTCTTCTGGGTTCGTTGGATTCTTCCGAAAAACAGCGTTAGCCATGGCGGTTTTCGGCGTATCGGGAATTGCAGGACCGAGAAGAAAGAGGTGCAGAGGGAGGGAGACGGAGGGAGACGGAGAAGAAAGAGGTGCAGAGGGAGGGAGACGGAGTTGTCGTTGGGCTGACGCCAGGATGACGTCACATCCATCGGGCTCTCGGGCAGTCGATTTCTCACAAGCCTGCTGCTCGAGCCCCCACTTTCCCTCGGGTAGCCCCACGCTGGAGCTGCTCCTCCGGGCAATGTGGCATGTTTGGTCCACCTCCCCCCGAGCAAAAGCCCCCGCTGGACTTGCTCTTAGCTTTGAGGTAATCCAATTCTCACCCAACATCCACGCCTCTTCCTTCCTTCGTTCGTTGGTTTATTTCATTGAAACTGCCGATTGAGATTAGGGTTTTAGGGTTAGGGTTTGTTTCATTGAAATTGTCGATTGGGATCGGATTGATTAATTGATTGATTAGAAAGCTCTAAAGAAGAAGAAGAAGAAGAAGAAGACGAAGAAGAAGAAGAGATTGCTAATTAGTTTGTTTGTTTGTTTGTGAATTGCTGCTGCTTACTGATCGATCTATGAATTATCCATTTAATCAGTATCCATTGAATCTCCGTTGATATCAAATCACCCAACCCATCTCTTCAGTTAATTGCTTCTTCAAATTTCATACATACATACATCCATACGTCGACGGTGGAGACTGTACCTCGGCGGTTTTTTCATTCCGCGGTGGTCCAAGTGCAAATCGACCGACCGGTGGTCCAAGTCAACGGACCACGAACAATAGGCCATAATGATCTTCCCCTGGTAGTGAGGTTATACAAGCAAATCCAAAGTCGCTCCCCCATTGATGATTCAGTTACTGTTTTCGAACAGAACTTGGTAGCTTCAAAGGGGATTCTTTTGAACTACACAAATGTAAAGCGAAACTCTTTCCAGTGTTGGTGTTCCACAAGTTGAGCAGCCAGCTATTATTCAAAAAAATTTCTGCCTAGTTGATGAAACGGCAGTCCCTGAGCTGTATGTTGACGTTGGCATATGCAACATCGCTGAGTACGTTTCCGAGAATAGTATTAGTGTGGATGATGATGAGTCTATCCTTATTGATACGGTTGCAAGGGAATCCATGGAAACTCATAGGGCCAGGCTTAGGCCTGCAAGTAACTCATCAATTGAGGGTTTGGAGAAACTGAGACTACTTGGTCATAGCTTGGAACTACAGGCAATCATTGAACATACACCGTCATGCCCTATCTGTATGGAACCTCTTGATTGCCTTGATGCCGCAGCAGCTGAAGAAGAAGAAGAAGAAGTAGAGGCCACCATACCAACAGCAAAAGGAAAAAGTCAAGAAGACGAAGCCAGGCCCAAGCAAAAAAGAAAAAGGGAAGAAGAAGAAACCAGACCAAAGAAACGGAGAATAAATGAGGAAGCCAGACCACAGGATGAAAGAAACTATGAAGAAGACAAAGAAGAAGAAGAAGAAGAAGCCATACCACAGCAAATAACAAAAAGTAAACAAAAAGAGTCTGTTGACGACGATCATCCAAGGATGATAATGATTACTCGCTTGCCCTGCTTGCACCATTATCATGGAGATTGCATTGTCCACTGGTTGGAGATAAATCACGTGTGTCCCATGTGCCGGTACCCAATGCCGATAGCGGAGACCGCCAAGGCATCAAAACCCTCCTAAGTCCTAACCTTAATTAAGGGAGGTTTTCTTGATCTTGGTCGCCTTTTCAGTTGCATCCCAATCAAATGGTCTGGAATCAGTTGGTCTTTGTTTGGTTGATGCAATTTATCTGCGTCAGTGCCTGCCTGTTGAAGGAATGCTTTGCAACCTCTCCAGATTTTTCGCATTGCAGAGTTTGTAAGATCTGGAATCAAGTGGTTGTGATAGTGAGATGGAGAATTCCAGCCATGATCTAAGGGATCCATTATCAGTTGATGCTCAGCCTTCCGATAAGCTAGCATGCATTGTTTCTCAGGAAGCTGCTGCATCGGAAGATGTAGACCCTGATCTTTGCGAAAGAAAGTGCTGTTGAACTCATGGAACCGGGTGCCTTTTCCCAGCCTGGACTATGCCCAACATCTGGTGAAGAAGAAGTCTTGTAAAGGCGATGCGATATAAACTCTTTTTCCAGGAAAATTGCGTAGATTTTTAATTTCCTAATGTTTCTTATGGAATATTTGTAGGAACTTAAGACGAAGTATTCCGTTGTAATTATTTGAATGGTTACATACAATACAACATCAGTTATGTGATTTTGAATAAATACCAGCTTTGGTCTTCAATTTGTTATGCTTTAATTACATGTATTGGGAGTATGTTATTTCTTTTCCTCTAAGCTCTAATAAGGGGCCGAACTACGACTGGCTTGATCCCGTCACCGGGTACATAGGCAGTCTAACCAAAAGTTAGATTCAGCCATAATGTAAAATATAATAAAAGGTATGTCATTTTGATTAAATTATTGTAATGTTTTTATTAAATTAGGCTTTCTCTGCTGAGCAATGAGCATGCACAATATTTCCGGCATTCTTTGAATCATCTTGTGTTTTTGTTAAATAAGCTACTGTTAGCGACTCCAGGAACGGAACTGACCAGTGCGCATCAATTATACAAGTTTTGTTTGAATCAAAACTCGTGTCCACAAAGAGGGTTAGCAGCGACGTACTGCCCGCCAAATAGCTTTGATTACCCAGCTTGGTCCATGCAGGCTAGCATTGTTCAACCATGAAAATCATTTTTTTTCCGGTCTATTTTTACTATTTAGTGGATACGATATCATTGTTCACTGAAAATATGTTGTGGGGTCTTTCTACTGAGCCATTTGGGGGAAGATAGTTTTTGGTTGTTTTTCATTTGGAAAGTGTCTCTCTAATATAAATTGATCGGCTAATTGTGCATCAAATGATGTGACATATTGTACACCATATAAATTTTTATTACAATTTAATCTAAATTTTAACTTTAATTAAAATACAAATTTAATTGTTGTCGCATCATTTAGTGCACAAATTTAGTGTGCCTAACATTATTACCCTACTGATCAAACGGAACATCATTGTAAATTTTACTATTGCCATATCGACTGCTTATCGCTATCTTATCATAGTCGACTATCGACTATCGACCATTGACCCTTTAATAATAGATAGATGCCGTGTTGAGAGAACTATATATTATGGCAATATATAATACATGCACGCCTTATTACGTACCCGGTGACGGAATCAAGCTAGTACCCGGTGACGGAATCAAGCTAGTCGTAGTTCGACTCCTTGATTAGAACTTAGAGGAAAAGATATAATACTCCAAAACATGTAACTAAAGCATAACAAATTGAAGACCAAAGCTGGTATTTATTCAAAATCACATAATTGATATTGAAGACCAAAGCAGGCACTGACGCAGTTTGACAAGTGCTTTTAAATGACCAAAATCGCTTTTAGAGAAAATATTTTTGAAACCAATACTTAGTAAAAATGAAAGTTAATTCTGGAAAAGCACTTATCAAACGAGCCAAACAAAAACGAACTGATTCTAGACCATTTGATTGGGATGTAACTGAAAAGACGACCAAGATCAAGAAAACCTCCCTTAATTAAGGTTAGGAGGGTTTTGATGCCTCGGCGGTCTCCACTATTGGCGTTGATTAACAAAAACATATACCAAGGGAAAAGAAAATCAAGCAACCACCACATTTGAGCGTTGCCATCTATTTTTGGAATCAATTAGTTTCTCATCCAACTAAGACCACACTTGACTTGGGTTGACGGCGTTAGTTTGTAGGCCTTCCAAATGACAGAACGACAACGGGATATACCTAACCACAGTCGAAAGTAAAGTTTTGCCGTCAAGTGTAACAGTAACAAAACAACCCTAAGCAAATGGCGGGACGCCTTAAAACCAAAACCAACTGTTTTTCAAAACTATTCCCAGACGCAAACATTTCCCAAAATTATTGTCCCTCTTCAATCTCTCTCTCTCTCTCTCTCTCTCTAGAATTCTGCCTCTCTCTCATCCTCTCTCTCTCTTCCCATGGGATCGATGTTGCAGATGTAATTGACTAAATTACCCCTTCCTCATTCCCATGGGAAGCTGCGTATGCACACCTGCGAAAGCAGGTGTCCACCACAGACGAAGAGACAACATCAAACCTCTACCTCAAAGCAGTGTACACGACTCGTCGCCGCGAAAGTCGTCCGTTGCGGTGGTTCCCCACCACCGCAGTATTATATGGGTGCTGGACAAGACTGCCGGTGATGACATCTTCGGCAAGTACCTGTTTGGCAAGGAATTAGGGCGAGGGGAGTTTGGAATCACCTACAGATGCGTCCACAGGGAGACGGGGGAGGCATTTGCGTGCAAGACCATATCGAAGAGCAAGCTGAAGACGGAGATTGATGTCGAGGATGTGAGGAGGGAGGCTGAGATCATGGGTCGTTTGCCTAAGCATCCGAATATTGTCTGCTTCAAGGAGGCTTACGAGGATAGGGAGGCAGTTTATCTTGTCATGGAGCTTTGCGAAGGCGGCGAGCTCTTTGATAGGATTGTGGCAAAAGGGCATTACACAGAGCGCGCTGCCGCCAATGTTACCAGGACAATACTTGAGGTTTGCCAGGTATATATATCTTTGACTTCCGTTCTCTTGAAGTGTTTTTGTATTGTATAAAACTTACAGTTGTCCGGGTGTTTTATCTTATTGATTGTTATTATTTTTATTTTTCAGGTATGCCACAAGCATGGAGTGATCCATAGAGACCTGAAACCGGAGAATTTTCTTTTTGCAGATAGTAGTGAAAATGCTCAGTTGAAGGCAATTGATTTTGGCCTTTCTATATTTTTCGAACCAGGTATCTTCCAAAACATGACCTCTTTTTTTTTCGCTTTCTTATTGCTTTTCCGAATTTTGGTCATTTCGAATCTTGCCAATATTTTGGTAGGTCAGAGATTCAATGAAATTGTTGGAAGTCCATATTACATGGCTCCGGAGGTGCTACGGCGTAATTATGGGCCGGAAGTTGATGTTTGGAGTGCAGGGGTTATCCTATACATCCTACTTTGTGGAGTGCCTCCATTTTGGGCAGGTAAATTCACTTTAAATTTGTGATGTGGTTGAATTTAAGTTTTTTCTTTTCAGGAATCTGATTAGCTTCAGTGCATATGATATGCAAAAAATGAGTGAAGATATTGTTTTTGAGAATGCTTTCTAATGTTGGGTTTATACCTAGTCCAGAAACTGAGGAAGGAATTGCACAGGCTATTGTTCGGGGTAACATAGATTTCGAGAGGGAGACATGGAAAAAGGTTTCGGAGGAAGCAAAAGAACTGGTGAAGAGCATGCTTGATCCAAATCCTTACAACAGGCTCACAGTTCAAGAAGTCCTCGGTACGTTTATTTATACATATGCTTGACCAAAAATTACCGTATACAATGTCTGTGTTTCTTTCACTTAGCATGTCTTCGAAAGTGCATTAGCGTTCTGAAGTGGACTAACCATTCCCTGTCATTCTATATGAAGATCATTCGTGGATACGAAACGCGAATCAAGTTCCTAATGTTCCTCTGGGAGAAAATGTCACATTAAGGATCAAGCAGTTCTCGTTAATGAATAAGTTCAAGAAGAAAGTTCTCAGGGTACGCAACTTCCCAAATCTCTTTTCTTTCACATAATTGTTAAAGGTGGTTCTTTGATTCTTTCACAAGCATTGTTAACTGTTGAATGATTCATATCTTCAGGTGGTGGCGGATAACTTGCCGGAGGACCAAATAGATGGAATCAGACAGATATTCGAAATGATGGACATTGACAACAACGGAAACTTGACTTTTGAAGAACTTCGAGATGGTCTTGTGAAGATCGGACACCATGTCGCTGATCCTGATGTGCAGATGTTGTTGGATGCTGTGAGTTTATTTTGCTCGACGCCTTTTTGTTTTCCGATTTCTCTTTTCCTTTTCACATTCTAGCTACCATATCTAACAATCTCTCTGTACATATTCAAAAGGCGGATGCTGATGGAAACGGCACACTGAGCTGCGAGGAATTCGTTATGGTGTCTGTTCACTTAAAAAAGATAGACAGCGATGAATTTCTCCATCAAGCTTTTGGCTATTTCGACAAGAATAAGAGCGGATATATTGAGTTTGATGAGTTGAGAGAAGCCTTGCTGGATGACAAACTTGATCCAGCTAATGAGCAGGTTATCCAAGACATCATATTCGATGTTGACTTGGACAAGGTAATTAATTTTCAAGTATATCCTTTTGATTTCTTACAAATTTACTACCTTAATATGCTTTCTGATTTATACTATTGGTACCAACTTAAGTTTTCTGCTTTTTGATATCACTAACGCAAGTTTTAAAATTTAGGGTTTAGGGTTAAGGTCGTAGCAGTCTGTGAACATCGTATGAATGATGGCCAGAAAATGAAGATTTAAGTTGGTATTGTAGCAGTATACTTGCAGATTTACACATTTTAATTATTTTGATGTGTGTTTTAATAGGATGGGCGAATAGGTTTTGGAGAGTTTACAGCAATGATGAAAACTGGCATGGACTGGAAAATGGCGTCTCGTCAATATTCGAGGGCATTGCTAAATGTACTTAGCCGTAAGTTGTTGAAAGACGAATCGTTACACGCGAATTAACGAGGAATAAGAGCTGCTTTTGAATCATGCATCTTCGTCCTCCCAAAAATTTACGACTGAAAAAAATTGATTGTCGATTATTAGTATTTTGAAAAACTTGATCATTATTTAACTGTGTACACTGTACAGTGAATTTCTTTCATACAAAGGAAGTGAAAGATAGCTTTTGGGAATGTAAGTATTTAGTGTAATAATCAGCTTTTGTAGTCTAAACACCGAGTTTAATTTTCTCCGTCGATCCAAACATATATAGTTCCACGGAAGTTGAAATACTCATTCTCTTTGGAAAAAATAATTTTGTTTTCCTCTAGTGTTGTTGATATGATGCTACTAATTACTGAAACGAATTCAATTGGAAGAAAAAAAAAATTAAGGAAATCCAATTTGTTTACTATTACTTATCAAATTGCCTTTACCGTATCTTTTGTTTCATATCTTCTGAAACAATCACAAAAACTTTTTTGATTATGGGCACGGCCAAGATAGCGATGGGTTTTCTACCCATGCGGGGGTGGAGCAACTTAAGTTTTGAGGGTTTATGGAAGTGCTTTGTGTGACTTAACTCACCCAAAGTGAACAAACAAATACCACCAATTAGGTTCATGCCCTACTTAGTTATAAGCTCATGGTATGCTTCTACAAGCTCATGGTACTCGGATTAGTAATATCAAAGTGTGATGGAGCAAATCCCTTTAAGCATATATGCCTATGTCTATGTCTATGTGGCGTTTCCATCTCTAAAACGTTTTATATTTCAAAGACATAAAGGAAAAATAGAAGTGGAAGCTTTGTTATATGTGCAATATATATATATATATATATGTGAGTGCAGGGGAAAGGGAGAGGAAAAAGAATATGGAACTTGAAAATCATGGGATTTCTAAATAATGTTTTTGGCAGCTTGCATTTTGAATTCTAGTGTGTAGTATAACTCGCTTAATTTCTTGTGACATGAGTTAAGTTTTTTTTGTGACATTCCACATCGATCATTGGGAGCTCATTGGCTTCGGATTCCATCGGAACTTCGAGGTTAAGCGAGTTTGGGCTTAGAGCAATCCCACGATGAGTGATTCACTGAGAAGTTGCTCGTGAGTTTCCAAAAACAAAATCGTGAGGGTGTGGCCCAAAGCGGACAATATCAGTGCCACTCTGCTGTTCGGTACGGATGTGCCGGCAAGGACGCCGGGTTCCCCTTAAGTGGGGTAGATTGCGACATTCCACATCGACCAACGAGAGGGGGTGATGAGCTTTATATGTACATGCCCACCTCCATTTAGCACGAGGCATTTTGGGAGCTCACTGGCTTTGGATTCCATCGGAATTCCAAAGTTAAGCGAGTTTGGGCTAGAGCAATCCACGATAGGTGACCCACTGGGAAGTTGCTCGTGAATTCCCAGAAACAAAACCGTGAGGGTGTGGCCCAAAGCGGACAATATCGTGCTACAGCGTAATCGGTCTGGGATGTGACATTTTTATTTTCGGTTGTAATTATTTTTTAATCTGTTTAAGTCATGGTTTTCTCTAAAACAAAACATCTGATGGAGGAGTTTTTTTTTTTTTTTGCCAGGTCAGCAGAAATTCAAAGGTTGCTGAGTTGGGGGTTTAGACCTTACAACATGTCTCCATGTACGAATCAAGAGCATATAAGACACAACAAAGGCAGCAATGCACGGAGTCACGGAGCGACAATGCATGTTAAGACTATTTCTTTGGGATTTTAACTGAACTAATAATCACAATCTCCATACTAATCAAAATACAGAACATAGAAAATGTGTAAGATATGCGCAAAATGATGAATGAATGAATAAAAGTTTGAAAATAAGGATTATTAAGTCCACAAAAAAATCACATTAAATAACAGAAATACAATTAAAACATGAATTAACATAAAAGAATACTATCAAAGTTATGGCAATATAGACTAGTAGTAAAAACTGTAATCGTAAGTATACCCAGTGATATTTCTCTTTCTAGTTGAAAGATGTCCGAAGTTTGATCTTCTCGAATAACCATTTGATTAGAAGCACTCTTTAATTACGAAGCAAAATGTACAAATTAATGGTATACTAAGCAGAACAAAATATAGAGAATGCAAATTTTGTTTTTTGGTTGTGGATATCAAGGATCCTCACTACAAGATATATCATATATGTGAGTCACACCTTGTTATCTTATCTGCCTAAATACAATATTGCAGATTTTGTTTATAACATAGTCATTTCATATAGTTAAGGTGATCCCTAGTCAAAATCTCACCAAACATTTTCATTTTATTTAAGTATGGGGTCATAGCTTATCCACACGTATGTAAAGGTACTAGCCTCTTGCCACACACTTTTGCCTTTGTATATTAGATTAAGTTTTTTTTTTTACCAAAAAAAAAATAATTAAAGAATTAAGTATTTATATTATATATAAAAAAAAGTATTCCAAAAGAAAATGAAAGTGAACCATAAACCACCAACTAATGTAGGGGGGGGGGTTTGTTTTTGTTATTTGAATTAAAAAATTTAAATTTTTAATTCAATTGTAATTTTGGCTCATAAGGAGCAATTTACTTGATTTTTTGAATGTTTTATCATTTTTGGGTGTTCCTTTTATATAGATAGATAGATAGATAATGTCATAACTCCTCGAAAATTAAAAAGCTATGTGAGCTATAATTATAATAATGTGGGGTTTTCAAATAGAAAATTTCATTATTAAAACTTCAAAAACTTCAAAAGATCATGTAATTTTTTGTTTAATGCTTATATGTTACACCCCGTACCGGGAAATAATACTATTTTATTTCCGGAGGTGCAAAGCCAGCGATTTTGCCTTGGTTGACCTTCGGTTGACTTTTTGCGTCGTAACTCGTACGACGCTTCTACTGTATTTTCTTGTCGTGCTTTCGTCGCTACGGACTCGTAGGCGCGGCGGAGCTCGATCGGAGTTCGGATGGCGCGTTCGGATGGCGTAATTTGATTGTGTTTTGACTTTGGGCCTTGGGCCTTGAACCCGGTAAACTTGTGGGCCCGATCCACTATCTCGATCTCATTTTGCCTCTCACTTTCAGTCTCTGTCACTCTTTGTCTCTCAATTCCTCACTCACTACTCTGCCATTTTCTCCCCAGACTTGCCACCCACTCAAACACCTTCTTGAATTTGCATGCCTTAACTGCACACCCCGAGAGCCAAAATCTCCTCTGGACACAGGACTTAACTGACCACCTTCGATCTCCTGTGGCTCCAGCCTCGTCTTTGGTGAGCTCACACCTTCAAACCTAGTTAGGGCAAAGGCGAAAAACCCAGAGAGAAATTACTCTGGCACGCGGTCCACCTTTGAACTGTGGCTTCCCTTCGACTTGGTTCGACTCCAAGCATCACCATCGTCATCCCTTCATTTGCAGGCTGCCTTGAACCCAGGAAAACCTCGAGCAGTGAAGAACCCGAGGCTCGGCCATTTCTCCAGGCGGACTCCGATCGACCAATCTCGGTCATCCGGCTTCGATTTGACTGCAATCGCCATATTTGGGCTTTTGGGAGTTAAGGACTCGGAACTTGAGCTTTGCATGTGGTTCTTGGCCCCGGATCGTCGGAACTCCATTTTGGCGAGAACCTCGAGATCCAGCTCAGGCCATCTTAGGCCATTTCATGACCCAAGTCTAGAGTAAATTCAACTCCTCTCAACTCCGGCTTCAATTTAACATAAAATTAGTGAATTTTAGTGAAGATCTGAACAGCTTTGCAACTTTCCAATTTTCGAGCGAGATTTCGAATCGGCGTCGGCGATATAGCGGCGGCGCGGCTGCAGCGGCCATCTGCCGCGAAGGTCACAGACGTCGGCGGGCGAGCCTGGCGTGGCGAGCCGGTGATGGCGTCATCAGCACAGATCAAACCGGTTTGGACGAGAATATTCCAAAGGTATATTCCGTCCGTTGAGCTTAACGGCGTTAGCGAATATTCTAGCATGAATTAGAATATTCGTTAACTCAGCGGCGATAGCTGCGTCGATCCGCCGTGGCGTGGTAGCGTGGAGAAGCGCGTGTGACCTCACGGCCGCCAGCGTGGCGACGCGTGAGGCCAAACGGCGGCGTGTGGCGCGCGTGCGGCGGGCGCACGGCGGTTTGGGGTTTCCGACCCGAAACTCCGTTTTAGTTTCGGCGCCCGTTTTCTTCGTAATTTCGAGTACTTTACTAATTTGTGAGTTTAAAAATAGGTTTGGCGACTCGTGGACTCCGGAGCGTATTTTAGGATTACTTGAAGCCCCGGTATTTGTGAGTGGGCCCTTTCCTATTATTTAAATGTGTTTTAATTTAGAGATTTATATTTAAATTATGCCTACATTATTACTTGGTTTTAAATGGTGTTAGATGGTTAGTTATTCTCGTATTTTTGGTAGACCTTATACTTAGTGGTATATACTCGGCTACTAGCATCGGCTCGATTTTCGTTAGGCCATGGAAATTAGTGGGCTTTGGCCTACGGTTCCATTTGGAAATCACCATTAAATTGGTGATTTTCGTATTGGCTACAGCGTATTACTAGTATGTGCCGGCCCTATTTTAGGGGGTTTTAGGGAATCAATTTGTATTCCCTACTTGTACTGGGTTCTTATACCTATCAGTGACCTTGGAGCCGTATTCGGAGTGAACCTTGGAAATGGTAATTTCCCTCTTGTATTTTGGGTTTCACCTAGTTTTACCATTAAGTTGAGCATTTCTATACCTTGGCACCCATGTGGCGTATTCTTGGTATTTCATGTATTGTAGTTATACGCTTGGAATTCCAGTGCGGCTTTTCCGAGAATACTTTATATATTGACTGTTTAAGGTTATCCCAGGAATTTACCTCACTTTGTTTTATTTAATGATACTACGTGGCATGTTTTTGCACGCTGACACAGGAGGCTTACGGTGTTGATTATCGCGTCCGGGCAGGACCAGCCTTCACGTGATTGTTCACACGCACGTATACTCACTATGGATCCATAGTAGGTGCCCATTTATTCTAGGTCGCATGGGCGGCCAGGCTGGTTGTGATGCGAATAGCGCCGGCTTCACGTGATGCGTAGTACATGAGCGTACCATTATTTATACACCCGGCTGTTCATGACGAGAATATATGTTGTATGAACTCACGTATGCCACTGCCTAACGGCGTTAATCTTATGGTTGGATTGTGACTTATCTCGATTTTCACTTGATGTCACGGATACTTTTATTTGATTTACGGGTTTCCGCATAACTCTATTTTATGAACTTTTTGTTAAAGTATTTTATGCGAGCGTGGCTTTGTTGCCCGTTTCGGATAATCTCTTCCGTACTTACCTCGATTTTCTACCTACTATTATAGTACGTTTTCGAGATCAGTTTCGAAACTTCGTACTTGTTTACGGCGGAGTTACTATATTTCGAAAGGAAAGGTTTTTTACAAAATAACTATCTATGGCCCACTCACCCATATTTTAATTTTTAATTCAATTGTAATTTTTGGAGCTCATAACAGGCAATTTATGATTTTTTGAATGTTTTATCATTTTGAGGTGTTCCTTTTATATAGATAGATAGATAGATAATGTCACAACTCCTCGAAAATTAAAAAACTATGTGAGCTATAATTATAATAATGTAGGGGTTTTTCAAATAGAAACTGTTATTAAAACTTCAAAAAGATCATGTAATTTTTTGTTTAATGCTTATAAAAAATAGTGCATCAAAACTGCTTGTATAGTGTCAATAACAACTATTTTTTCTTGAACATCCTTAAAATGTTGAGGAAGGAATTTGAGATTGTGTTTTATGATAACAAATGTCATTTACCAAGCACAAGGTTGAACTTTATTAGATTCCAATATCTATTAAACTAATGGAGGTTGTCGTACATCTCTGATGTCATCACTTGTAGCTTGTACATTCATCTTCCTATAATCTAATTACTATAAACAATTATCAATTTGATTAATTAAACTCTGCTTTTGCCCACAATTAACGCAAAGTATTATTACTTCCCCTCTCTCTCTCTCTCTCTCTCTCTCTCTCGCTCTCTCTCTCTCTCTCTCTCTCTCTGTGTACCCTAATTTTCTCTCAAAGCTGCCACTTTTTGATCCCGATTACCAAAAGTCATCACTTGAACCTTCAAAATTCTCAGTCTCGAGCCTCAAGCTTTCTCTTGTTTCTGAATCTTTTCTGGGACCTCTCTGCCTGAGTAAGCATTCCTCTCTCTCTCTCTCTATCTCTCTCTCTCTGCTAAACTTCATTGCTTGAAGCTTGTAAAACTCAAAACTTTGGCTTTGTATTCAATTTTGGGTAAGTTAGATCTGGGTTAGTTAGGCGAAAGAGACGTTTTCCATTCATGGCACTCTGAAAACTGAAATCTAACTCCCATGGATTTAAATTCGTTTTGACGTTACTCCTTCACCTGGGCTTGTTCATTTTCCACAAACGTATCTCTGTAAGCATCTATTTCCTCTTTGTATATAAAAAGTATACCATTTTTCACATGCCATTTTGGCCATCACAGCTCCTCAATGCCAAAGTTCGGCAATTTATGCAGTTTTGATCGAAACCCATGTTTTTTATTGCTGAAAATTGTTAACCCCCAGCTTAGATGTTATTCATTGCTCATTAAAATGGCGTTTTGGGTTCGGTAACCGAACCTCCTTCCTCATACTTCCTTTGAATTTGATATACCTTTCTGGGTTTGTGAGCTGATAGAGTTTTAGGGTTCTAAACCGAAATTTTGTTGGATAGGAACCTGTAAACGAGTATGAGGAAGTATGTAAATCATCACTCAGCAAGGGTGATTGGTGATAGGATTTGGGTTATTCCATTCATTGCTAGCTTTATCATATTCATTACCCTCTTTTTCTCTGCCATTTCCGGGCTCTTTACCGCCCCTCACACTAGAGAGAAGTTGTCATTCGACATTATTCCCTTCTCGAAATCAGATGACTCAAGTGGGTATTTTGTTGAATCTGATTTGAAAAGATCATTGGACACCAATGGGGGTTCCAAAATTGGGGCACCTAGATTAGCGTATCTTATATCGGGTACAAAGGGTGATAGTCATAGGATGATGAGGACTTTAAGCGCGGTGTATCATCCAAGAAATCAATATATCCTGCATTTGGATCTTGAGGCTCCGCCTCGTGAAAGGTTGGAATTGGCAAGTTTAGTGAAGGCTGATCTTACTTTTCGCGAAGTGGAGAATGTGCGTGTTATGTCTCAATCCAATTTGGTGACTTATAAGGGCCCTACGATGATTGCTTGTACTCTGCAAGCAATTTCCATTCTATTAAAGGAGAGCTCAGAGTGGGACTGGTTTATAAACCTCAGTGCATCAGATTATCCTCTCATGACACAAGATGGTTAGTATCAGACTTTTCTCTTTACTCATTGTTACTTTTGTTGATCATGATTGATGTTGTAGTATGCTTGCATAAAGTTTCCTGCCTCGATAGTTAGAGATATTTGATACATATTTTGTGCATTGAGTAAAGGTTTGGGTATCAAATCCGTTGCTTGTGTTTGAGTTTCTTTACTTCTATATGCCCTGTTAAAACGTTGCTGGCCACATTCATCATTTTAAGAACTTTGTTTTTTGCCTGCATTGTGAAGCAATAGTTGTCGCAGTGTGGATTTGTGTAGCTGCATGTTGTCCACTATGTTACTTCTAATTATGCCGGACTTTCTCAGAAAGGGAAAGCTGGGTTCTGTATTTGGTAATGGGTTAAAGTGAGTTTATCGTTTAGATTGATGGGTTGGGGATTTTGAAAGACAAACTTTTCAACCCTCTTAGTGTGGTAGCAGAGTGAATGTCTTGCTGCCGATTCAATATATTCTGTATTTCTGACTATGTCGCAATTGTTGATAATAATTATTGCTTGCTAACGAACCCTATATGTATACCTATGTTTTGCCTGCTAATACACAATGCTCTATTGGTACCCCATGAATTGACATTTTTCTTCGAATACCTGATGAAGTCTGTCCTCATTGACTGTTCCTGTCTATGAAATAGTCTTATAAAAGCCTGTGTACTAGAGTCCTATAAGGTAGTTATCAAAGGTGTACCATAATTTTTCAAGGATATTAGTTTGGGACATTCAGTTCTGATGCCTTTCTATGCTAGCTTTGAAAACTGCTCTGTCCTGTTGATTTACCACTGCAATCTCATGGCACTGTTTAATTAAGCTGCACCCAGAACATTTGGTATTTAGTTTTGTGCTTGTGTAATACAGTCTAATGTATGTCATGCGACGATTTTGAGTCTATGTTACTTGATTGGTTTCCTAATGGTGCAGATTTGCTTCATGCGTTCTCTAATCTTTCCAGAAATATCAACTTTATTGAACATATGCAGATCACTGGGTGGAAACTGTAAGTAAAGTGCATATAGCCTAACAAGAGAGTATTTCATTTTTGTAGTTCATTGTACGTAATCATGGTTATGCTATAATGCCTTCTTTCGCAGGAACCAAAGAGCAAAACCAATCATAATTGATCCAGGCCTGTACTTATCAAAAAAATCTGACCTTGCATGGACTACTCAGCGCCGATCACTTCCTACATCATTCAAGTTATTTACAGGTATTTAGAATTATATATATACATACATATAGAGCACCCTTTATTATGCACACCTTATAGAGCACCCTTGATAATTGTCATCCCATTTTCAGTTATATGAAGCTTTTATTGCATCTCTTTTTGTTGAATAATTATAAAATATTACGTAGCATAAACATATTTCCAAACTTATTAATGTTAGAATGGAAATGCTTTTTTTTTTTTTTTCCCTCTCTAATTCCGGCCAAGGGAGTTTTAATCATCCTACTTGGGGCTAAAATTACACCGGATTCCCACTGATAGATTGGATTGGACAGGAACCAGGATTGAAGGTGATTCTAGTCTAATTTGCTGTGAAAAGAATCACATGCAAATCAAACTTTATGCATATTAGGTATTTCAACTACAAAGCCAATCTAGAAGGATCAGCTAAGATAATATATTTATGTGTCTAATGATCCATCCGAACTATCCGCTGCCCTCAGCCCCGACAAAGGGGGGAAATAGAACAAAGATGAAAACTTTACATGTCAAATTCTGTTTCTTCTGCAAGATGTGATTAGCTTGCTGATTAGAAATTAGCAATCAATCTCGGTTTATATAAATAGTTTCCCTCGTTTTGCATTTTTCTTTGTGTGCAGGTTCAGCGTGGGTAATGCTAACGCGATCATTTCTTGAGTATTGTATATGGGGATGGGATAACCTCCCTCGTACGATCCTTATGTACTACACAAATTTTGTTTCTTCTCCGGAAGGCTATTTTCACACTGTTATTTGCAACAATGAGGAATATCGCCACACTGCGATAAGTCACGATCTCCACTACATTGCTTGGGACAGCCCACCTAAGCAGCATCCCATCTCTTTGTCAGTGAAGGACTTTGACAAAATGGTGAAGAGCAACGCTCCCTTTGCTCGAAAGTTTGCAAAGGATGACCCAGTGTTGGACAAAATTGATAAAGAGCTTCTAGGTCGCACAAGCCAGTTTGCACCTGGGGGGTGGTGCATAGGCAGTCCTGAAGGCGGGGCTGACCCATGCTCCGTGCGTGGTAATGATTCAGTGTTTAAGCCAGGTCCTGGTTCGGAGAGGTTCCAAGAGCTGCTTCGTACACTATTATCCGAAGATTTTCGAAAAAAGCAATGTACATGACAGAGCAGAGGTAAGAGTTGGGGAAAAAAAACCAAATGTACATTAATGTATCCATAGATTTACAAAGGCTGATGTAAAATGACATTGAATATTTTTAGAAATATTAATAGAAGATGCAAGTTCACAATATCCACTTGGCATCATTGTTCGGCAGATGAAATTAGTTTCATGTATTTTTCAATAATCATATCTGGTGAGTGATCAGTGAAGTACCCCTTCTCCATATCCAATCCTTCTTGTGCCGCAAGCATCTCGACGTGGTTCTGGACCCGGTCCGCTCCAACTTGGTTGGGCTCTAAGAGCATGCAAGCTATCTCCGTTGAGTCCTCACCGTGCACAAGGCCTAGTGTTTGCACGGTTGGGAGTCCGCCCCCTCGGGCACTCACCATCCGTGCAATCCGTCGAGCCGCCGCAACATCCGTGGACAATATGGGAATGTTGTACAAGGCAACCCACGGACGTGCCCCAATCATTGAGATGCCTCTTGCCGGGGTCACGCTGGTTGGGCCTTCATCGGGCTTTTCTTGGAGAAGGTCTGGCATGGGCCATCCTGCCCATTGGCTCCCCATGAAATTGGGCCTGTAGTAGCCGAGCTCACGCCTGATTGTGTCTAGGGCCTTGCCTGTAGGGTGTGCAGCAGCGTACAAATATACTGGCACTGCAGTACAAAATAAAAGATTAGCTTTTTTCTGTTTTTTGTTTTAATTTAATTGTGCTATAATCTACGCTAAATTAATCTAAATTATGGGCAGACAGAGAGATTCGAACTCAGCATAAAAATGGCGTTTAAAGCCTTAGGACTAACCATGGAATCTATTGCCAATATCCACGGCCACTGCCTTAGCAAGCCAAGCAGCTTCATCCAGAGATGCCCGAGCCAACGGGTGGAAGACAATGTCGTCGACAACACCCAACCGAGGGTGAGCGCCGGAGTGCATTTCGAGGTTGATGGCTCCAAAGGCTGCCTCAGCCATGGCCATGACAGTTTGCTGCAAGGGGCTGTATATGGCACTTCCTGTGCTATCATGCATAACATATGACACAATAGTGTACCGGACCCTATTGTATGCTCGGTCTTCAAATTTGTTAACTATGACGGACTCCGGGTCGAGCCTAGCGGCACGCTCAATGGCGTCCAGAGCAGCGAGGTTTCGTGATTCGGATATGAAAAGCTTGCAGCAGAGTAGCATGGACTGGTCTATGGTTTTCTTCTTCTTGTCCTAGTGTCAATAACAACATCTCGTTCATGAGTTTTAGTGAGACAAAAGATGAAAATGTACATAAAACTATATTATAAACTACTCTAATTTATCGAAAAGAAGTTCGAACTGCGATGTAAAGGAACATTCGAGCCACGTCTGGATAATGCAGTGGACTTTATGTCAACTAAAATAGTGTAGAACATTATCTAGAAATTCAAATGGTCTTAATCACGCGATTATTTAAAGTTAACAAACATTAAATAAGAAGATCGTCTTCACGTGAATCACATCATATGTCATGAACTTCCACTAGGAAACTGACAAGTGTACGGCTATTATTGTTAATTAATTATTAGTACTGTTTCTTCTTGTTGATCCTTTCTTCTCCCAGCAGGCAATGCCCACCAGAAAGCTTTGATTAATAACAGCTCAGAAGTTTCCATTTGCAACAAATCTAATTTGTTTGAAGAACATTACAAACAAAGTAAGCAACCTTAATTTTAGAACAAAGTATTTCTTAATAATCTTAAAGGATGTATGGTTCGGTTCCAGCAAATCCAGAAATCACACATATAATCGGCACGAAATTGAAGAAGATAATCTTGCATACAACCGGAGAAACGTATATATCTCCTTTCCATTTCTCTCGTCACGTGAACACGTTGCGTGATCACAGTGACCAAGTAACGTGATCACGTGACTTGACGAGAGATACATGAAGAGAGGATACACGCAGGGCGGGGAAAGTCGAAGAATCTACAACTCAAGAAGAAGAAGAAGAAGAAGAAGAAGAGTTGTTACCTTGCAACCTTGGCTAAAATCCATTTTCTTCTCTCTC
This sequence comes from Gillenia trifoliata, assembly GCA_018257905.1. Lineage (NCBI taxonomy): Eukaryota > Viridiplantae > Streptophyta > Magnoliopsida > Rosales > Rosaceae > Gillenia > Gillenia trifoliata. The sequence continues at coordinate 6,670,744 of CM031082.1, forward strand.
CAATGTTTAATCTTTGCAGCTGAAAATTATTTTCTGTTTCTTGAGACGTGTGACAAGACTGGGAAGGGCTTTATAAAGTTCTCTGAGTCAGCATTGACGCGGCATCCGTATAAGCGATCGTCCCCACAATTTGACAAGTCCGTGCTCAATATATATGTTATATATAATAAATTAACAAACCACATGGTGAATGTGATAATAAGCAGCTTGGCACAGAAGCTGCTTTTTTAATCAGCACCTTTTCTGTGACTGCAAATTAATGTGAAAATCCATAAGCAGATGACTTGAAAAGCAGATGATGGTCTCTTGGCACTCTTGCTGATCAACACCTATGCATCCAAAATGTGCCACGCAAACTAGCAAGCCATGTGTGAAAGAAGAAGCATCCAAAATGTGGTGCTTTATTATTTCATTTTTTTTTCTAAGAAACGACAGGATGCTTACAAGGAGCGGGATTCGAACTTAAATGCAAAAAGTAAAGCACATTGTTTTAGTCAACTTGATCAAACTCGAGTCTGCAAAATATTGCACGTTATTGATGTGCACCTTGTGAAACAAACAACTCCAAAATTAGAATTCTACTTAGGCACCTTTTCTCCTCTTTTGTTTGGATGTTCTGTTTCTTTTAATTGAAGAGTCCTGCAAAGCAGTTTTGGTTTTGGAGGTGGGGCTAGAACAGCTTTGGGTTAGGTAAATGTGAAAACCTAATGTTTGTACTCAAATTTGTTATGTTTTCATTTATTTATGTCTAAAGTCAAATTATGGCATTTTGTAGGGGTTATTGTGAAATTAGTTTAAACTTGTACCAAGATATTTTAACTGCATCAAGTTGATACCATTTCACATTGCAAGTGGAGCTTTGGCGGTGGAATGTATCAAGTGGCTTTGCTTTCACAATTGCCTATATAAGAGCTACGAGGGCAGAGAGCTAAGGACACTCAAACAACCAAAAATCAGAACATCATGTTCTAAAGAAAACCAACCGTTCAAACAACCAAAGAGAAAAACCTTTCTCTTGAAAGCCAAGAATTGGCATTCATCAGTTTTATACAACCCAGCAATAAGCTTTCATAAGCCTACACAAGGCTTTAGCAACCATTCACAAAACTTCAACAACTTGTGTCAAAGCTTTTAGATCAGGAAACTCCCGATCTTAGAATTAGCTCTGCCACTTCTCTTTGTGGTATCGATTTAAGCCTGAGAAAGAATCTCCTTTAGGCTAGTCTCTTCTTCTCAAAGAGACAACCTTGTAAAGAAGCCAATCTGATGGCTTTGACTCCAATCCGATGAGCATAAAAGATAGCCTTATATGCAATCCGACCACACTTTGGTTGATGTTTACAACTTTATTTACTTATTGTATTCACTTGTAAACTTTCAATTCAACTTATACATATTTACTTTGGTGCAAACTGTATTTTCTTCATTTACTGCTTATTGTCTTTACTATTGAAGCATTCCAATTGAATATAACCAGTTTATATTCAATCCATATTAGCTTTGTTATATATATCTACATAACAATTAAAGTCCTTAACAGGCAAGGTAAATAAAGAACCTAAGTTGAACCTCTCACACTTAAAGGCACAATCTTTTGGTTAGAAGTTAAATAGCGCAATCTCAGTCACACACACACCGTCCACTAGCGGTACCTAGTAGTGGCACACTCGCAATGGCCCAATTCGTGTTCATATAAATTTTCAAACCTCCAACTAAGCGCCATGTGAATTTATCTGTTTCGAACACCTAACACCCAAGATGCAACTATTAACATTGTCCCACAAATTATTGAGATATTTATTGGATTTTAGATCAAACGGGTTGAGAGTTACATGGAAATATCTAGTGGTTGAGAAAATGTGAATTGGTAAGTCGTTAATTTGTAAAACTTACTATGTAATGTACTTTATTCGTTTGATTACTCGTTAATTTCTAAAACGAATTATGTAATGTAATTTATCCGTTAGAATATATATGAACATTTTATCAGAGATTTTTACTGTATTAATCTACTTGCATGTGATTCGTGCTGCAGTGAATATTCAAAGAGTGGGCACTTGAATAACGATTTCAAAGCAAAATTCTTATTCTTAGGTGTCACTGATTCTATATTATCACCCGTCTCTCTCTTATCACTTAACTACAGATAAAAGAAATAAACATATAATTAAATACCACCATTGATACAGAAAATTTCCTCTAAACTGACTTGATGACATATATGTATGGCATTTCATCTCTGGACTTTTCTACAAAAGTCAAGCCTTTTTCCACATAATTTATGGCACCGAAACTCTATAAACAAACAATTCATTCACAAAATTTCAACTACCATTCAGAATGTTATCGTGTACTAATAGATGAAGGATGTGTGCACCAAATCAAATATATGGATAAGAGTAATTGCCATGCTTTGTTGGGTGAGGTACTAAATCATTAAGCACCATATACAACTTCCATAATTATACTAATTATACTATATATATATATATATATATATAAAATTAAGAACAAAAAAACAGATAGGGATTTAAATAGATTCCAATGACAACGACAATGATAGGATTTAAATACACACCAACAACAATGACACAGTTTTAAGTTAATTGAAAAAAATAAAAGGAAAGAAACCAATGTTTAGATATTGAGTTGACAACGATGGATGGAGAAACTTCAACCAAACAAGTTATTAAGTCTCGTCATGGGATGGATAGTAATATGATAGAGACTAAAGGATTGTTTGAGAGTGCTTTTGTATTAAAAAAACAGCTTATGCTAGAAGCTGGGGCCAAATCTCATTAAGGGCTAGAGGGGGCATGTGCCCCCCTCAAGTTTTTGGCCTTGGAAAAATGGTGGTCTGAGCAGGAATCAGGACTCCGCTTAAATCGTAGCCACCTTTGTTGCTCTATACGACGTCAAATTAGACTACGGTGAATAATAATCAACTCACCACCACTACTAACTCTATCACTTACTTTTCATCCAAAACCACCAATAGGCAAATATAACACAAAATTTAGTTGTAGAGTTGATTCTGACAGCTCACGAAAAAGAATTCCCTCATCCCATACGTCTAATAAATTTGACCTTCCAACCCTATGCATAGATAATTTATCTATTTGTTTACTATAACAATATTGATCCTAAAAATATAAAATGGCACAAGAGGTGAAAATGTACGCTAAGCACACAATGAGTATGGGTTGATCAAGTGCTCGATAAAATGCCTCACTTAAAATTGAAAAAAAAAAATGACGCTGTGCACGCTGCGCGCTCCTTTTGGAATTTCCCTGCATTCACCATTGCTTAGTTGTGTCCATGAACATTATTTCTATCTTGAAGCGCTTTTATTAGAAGTAATATGTATCCAAGTGCACATTAAAAGTGCTTTTACAATCTAGAAACACATTTTGTTTGTACTGGAATCTGACTTTAAGTAACTTTCAATTAATCTTTCCTGGGAAAAATCAGTGAAGTAGCCTTTCCCAACTCTCATACCCACTTCCTTTGCAAGCCTCTCAACTTCAAGCTGAACCCGATCTCCTCCCACTTTCTCCGGTTCCAACAGATTGCAAGCTACTTCAATGACGGATTCACCGTGTGCAAGTGCCATGGCTTGAACCGAAGCAAGTCCGCCTCCCCTGCCGCTCACTCGTTTTGCAATTCTACGAACCGCAGCAATATCAGTAGAGAAGACCGGGACATTATAGTTATCAACCCACCGGGTTGCTCCAATCACAATGACTCCCTTTCCTTGAGTCACTTGAGGGGGACCCTTGTCTGGCTTCAGCGCCAAGTAATCTGATTTCGGTCCCCCAACCCATTGTTCTCCGCTAGAATTCGGCTTGAAGTAACCTAGTTCTCTTCTGATCGAATCAAGCGTCCTCCCTTCTTCATGGGCAGCTCCATAGAGAAAAGTAGGGACTGCAGGCCACATTTAAGATTATTAGCAATTCATATAGTACATAAATTGATTGCTTATCGTTCGAATTCGAGTGTCGCTAATAATCACATAATTTTTATATAGTAACTTAGGAGCATTAAAACTACGAAAAGAAGAGAATAAAATCAAACCTTGAAGACTAGAGCCAACATCTGCAGCCAAAGAGTTTGCAACACCAGCCACTTGGTCCAAAGAAGCACCAAGCAGGGGATGAAAGCATATATGATCCACAACTCCAAGCCGGGGATGACTTCCACAATGCGACTCTAGATCAATTGTTTCGAAAGCAGCTTTAACCATGGCAAGCACTGCCATCCTCAAGGGACAAGAATCCGCAGACGGCTTTGGAGCCAACTTAGAGACAAGAGTGTAACCAACTCTGTTGTAAGTCTCATCTTCAAACTTATTCACAATCCGTGCTTCCGAGAACAGCTTAGCAGCCCGTTCAATCGAGTCCAGCGCTGCCCTGTTTCTGCTTTCGGATATGTAAACCTTGCAGCAACCAAGCATCGACTTCAACATTTTCTTTCCCTCCTGCTCATTACCAGCTGCAGGAAAACCCTACGGATTACGATAACGAAAGGACACCACGAAAACACAATGTAGCCATTGTTTTTATCTGATCACAATCTCCTCTAACCTTAGCCACAAGTTCAGCTAGCTACTTGTGGCTGATGATAAAAGCATCTCAACAAAACCGTAATTCGCAATAAACCATGCTCTGCTGAATAAAATTTTCAAACATTTCTTTTACAACAAGTAGAAAACACAACAGAACTCATAACATTGTCATAAACAAAATGCACCAACAAATCGAAAAGGCGAAAAACCGTAAAATTGTACTCCAACTTAGACTAAACTAGTCTCACATCAGAACCAAAAGCAATTTCAGCAATACATATCAAGAACAATAACACTCCCCCATAACCAAAGCTTCCACCTTTAACTCTTATTCCATCAAAACGACAACAACCCATCTCAAAACGACGTCTCATTAGCCTCAGAAGCAGCTTTCGGATACCCCTTATACTCCAATTTCACACCCAACGAAGCACAAACCGCCCGGAACTTCAACCTCAGAGCCTCCATTACATCCCCAACGCTCTCGTCCTCCGGTTCCATGATCGGGTACTTCTCAATCAGATCCTCCATCTGCCTCACCGCCTTCTGTACCCGGTGCGTAAACCGGGTCGGGTCGACCCGGATCGCGGAGTTCCAAACATCCACGCATCCCCTGTAGAACCCGAGCTCCTCGCCCACCTCGAACCCGGTTTTGATACCCGTCGGCTTCGCCTCCTCCTTTCCGGCGACCAAGCCGTCTCTGTAGCCTTCGTCGAAGCCTTCCTTTTGGTGAGTTGCTTCCAAATTCAAAAAATCTTCGCCGAAGATGTCGTCGGCCATGGAAGGCGATCGGAGGAGAATACAGATAAAGGTCGAAACTTTATACGGTGAAGTAGTTACCTCTGTCTGTTGACCGCTGGAGTCCGTCAAGACTGCAAAGAGCTGCTCGCGAATGAATGGATTTGGCGGCAGTGGCGGCGGATTGTAATTTGGATCGGGTTTTGGAAGGTTGTAGGTGGGCCGTAGCCCAATTTGGAATCCAACGGTGATATGCACTTCCAATTAAGTTGTGACCTTACAATAATAAACTTAGTAAATAAGAAAAGAAAATATTAACTTGGGGATTCTTTTTTGACAAAAATAATTGGTGTTTTTTTTTTTCATTCTTGGGTTTCACCATTATTTTAACTAGATCTGATCATCTTTCAATTCAATTCATCTCATTTATCAATTATTAGTTTCTTCTAATATCTCATTTTATGTAATTACAAAAGTTATTGAATAATGTATTGTTACACTTTTTTTTTTCTTTGCAAAATTTCTTATATCTTTAGATACTTTATCTTTATTTTCATCTTACAGGCGTGCTGGCTAATGGTCATTAGGCATCGGTTACACGTGCCGCTAACTTTAACGGAAGATTCCAAAATTTTAACGGAATATTCTAATTGCGTTAGAGAATATTTCGTTTAACGCCGTTAGTCAGTTAACAGAATATGCTGATGCCATCAGGAATATTCCGTTGCAGTTACAGAATATTCTTCCGTCTTCTTCCTCTCGCCGATCGCCATCTGTCTTGCCGGATTCTGGAAAATTTTGGCCAGAAAATTTCCAATTTTTCAGAGCTTCAAAACTAAGTCAAAACTCAACCAAATTTCACAATTTTTATGTCAAAATGAAAGTATTGAAGAGAGGAATTCAATCATACCAATTGGAAATAAAAAATATGATAAGAGGTTGCCTGAAATTGGCCATAAAGAGCTCGAAAAACGTCCTTTCCGTTCTATGTCAAAATGGCACCAAACGTCCTCTCCGTTCTGTGTCAAAATGGCATCAAACGTCACGTATTTTATATAATTTTGAACCTACTCAACGAGACAAAGGTAATGGTCTCAAGCCTTACCTAGGTCAGAATCGACGAGAAGATCGCCAAAATTTTTTTCGTCTTGCAGTGGATCTTGGTTTGGCCGTTTGGGTTCGAGTTTGACAATTTCAAGGCTAGGGTTGTGCTTAGGGGAATGAGGCGATCCCAATGGATGTGGTTGTGGGTTGTGGTTCGATGAAATTCAAGAGTCCCGAGTTTATGAGATTCGATGTGTGTGCGTAGGGTTTTGCAGATAGAAAACAAGAGTCGGGGAGAAAGGTTGCGAGAAAGGGAGAGAGAGAGTGACAGTTTGAGGGAAAATAACTAGGTCAAAACCCCACTAAAAAAAAAAAACCTAGTAAAGTACTGACGTGAAATTACTAAAATGCCCTTGAACTTTAAAGTCTCGTAGAATGTTCATCTTAGCTCCAAATTACTCTCCGTTCGCGTCCACGCATTCGTATCAACGAGTACTATAAGGATAAGCCGAAAGAATAATTGATACTTGTCATGACGACAAAGTCAACAAAAGTCAACACTTACCCTCTAGGGGCATTTTGGTAGTTTTACAACTATGCGCAAAGATTTACATGGAAAAATTAGGGACGGGTTGTAACAGGGTTTTTGTTGCCTGACGAGGTTTTGACAAGGCACCCATCCGGGATTGGTCATACCCTTGTATGTTTTCTTACTACTTACATCCTGAAGATGTTGAGTATCGACATTGCATGAACTCACTTTTTTCTCCTTAGACTATGAGTTTTGTCCCACCTTAGGCTTTACCATAGCCAGGTTTTGGTAAGACTCACTCTTATGTGCAAATCCCTATATGAGCCTCGCGTGTTCTCCATTAGTGCCTACGAGACGACTTCATCAACTATCTCTACATCATCTTGAAGATGTGATGCGATATCTACTTGAGTATTTACACACTCAAGGGGGTGTGTTACAATTCATATTGGCATAGTGTGATTGTGTAAATCTTAAGTAGATATGGATTAGGATGCTATTGTAAATCTAGTGATTCTATCCTATTAGGTATGTACTTACTTGGATATCAAGTTTATCTCTCTTTGTGGTTTACTATAAATAAAGGCACTAGGCATGAGGAATATGTACCACAATTCCTCAAGCCGTTCTCTCCTCTCTCTTTGCTGCACCCCTCTACTTTCTCTATCTAAATATAGACTACAACACTTATATGATTTTTTGTTGTTTTGATGTGTGTGAGGCTCATTTGATTACAAACGATATTTTATTTTAATCTAAAATTTAAGGGGAGGTAAATGAAGGCTTTGAGAAAAAATTAATTTGATGGTGTAAGCTTTTAAATGTTTGTGTGGCTTATTATTTGTTGTAATTTATGTAAATTTTGTTGTCTTACAGATATTGTTATTGTAATGTTAATATTTGATAAATATTTAGTATCTACTATCTAGTCTAGAGTGAAATATATATGGCTTTGGTATTAATCTCAATTTTTGCGCAAAAGTAAAACAAATTGTTGTTGTTAGATTAGGCCAACAAATACTTTGGACCATCATTTATTTTCGGTAATCAATTTTGTTTTAGAGAAAAGCCATGATTTTAATCCAAAGGCAATTTCCATTACATAAACACATTAATATAGTAACATCTCGCTCGTGCAAAACCCAGTGACAGCCTTGTAATTTTAAAAACAAAAACACGGGAATGCTCAAATAAATAAAAATAAATAAATAAGTCAAAAAAGGAGGATGGGGAGTTTCCAGAATATCAGTGCCCTGAGCACAGTTCCCATGCTTCCTCACTCACACTTCATCCTTGTTAACTCCGCTCTCTCTCTCCTCTCTCCTCTCTCCTCTCTCCTCTCTCCTCTCTGTGAGTTATATGAGAGAGAGTAGTATTAGATTAGTTGTAGGGTGCTTTTTACATGACAAGCAACCAAAACATGCATTCCCTATTCATACACCACAAATTAATCAAATTATTAATTAAGCTCTAATTTCATCATCATTATTTTTAAATACTCACTCACTCACTCAATCTGATCAGCCTCTTAATTAGAGAGGGACAGTAAGAGAGATATTCCATTGAGGGTGACGGGTATGGGAATGGGATCTTATAACAATCACAGCAAGGGGAATGGGAATGGAAGTGGCGGCGGCGGCGGCGGCGGCAACAGAGGGAATGGGCGGTCGTATGGATTGATGGTGGTGTTGGCATTTGGGGCAGCTCTGCTCGGAGTGTTGCTCCTCCACAAGCTCAGGGAGCGCCGCATCTTCAACCTCCTCCTCAAAGAGAAAGACTCCGACCTCCTTTCTCTTCACCACCTCATGCAGGTCTAATTCCCCATCTCTCTCTCTCTCTCTCTCTCACGCAACTCAGATTGATATGTTCTGAAATGACTAAAAGCGTTTTCTCTCTCTTACATGCAACTCACATTGATATGTTCTGAAATGGCTAACAGCGATAAGTAAAAATGCTTTTTGTGGTTAACTCATGAGAGTTGGTTTGAACTTTTAATTTGCATGCATTTGTTTTGTTGTTTTAATATCAATACGCAAAACCAGAAGCTGTTGAAAATTAAACATTTTTTTTCCAGTGAACAAGATTGATGAACGAGTTATAGGTTCTGTTTGGAAATACTTTTTTAAAAACCACTTCACTCAAGCACTTGAAGCAAATAGCAAGTGCTTCTTCCACAAAGTACTTCAAGTGCTTTTTCAAATTTAGAAGAATTATAACTTTTTCTGCCAAATATCCCCCCATAAGCATTTTTGGGGTCTAAAAACACTTCCAATTATTTTAAAAACACTTTGAAACAGTCCCATATATTATAAAGAAACCGACCCTTTAATTTGACCAAACTCACATGTTATGTGCTTATGATGTTATTCAATCAGTTACCAATTATTTTATTTGGGATTTTTTTTCTTAATTTCTGGGTCGCCATTGAAGTGGAAGAAGAGGAGAGGATGAGTTACAATTACTCTTTTATTCAATGACCTATTGCTTCTACCCGTGATTAAAACCCTTAAACTAATAATTAGGGGTGTCTTAAAATTTGAAGCAGATGCAATGGGGATTTCAATTACTTGTTTGAATTACAAGTCATCCAAAAGTCATTTAGTATGTAGAAGATTTGCAAAGGGCTTGTAGCTCCGTTAGTTAAGAGCATTCTCACTTGCACTTGATATCTCGAGTTCGAATCTTCCTCTCCCCTAATATCACTTGTTTCTGAAAAAAATTACGAAACACGCACAAACAAAGTGTGTTAATTAGTAGACAATAATTGCTTACTTTTATGGCTGACTTAACTAGATTATAGATATATATATATATATATATATATATATATATATATATACTGTAATGTTTTGTTATTTGTTTAATCTCACAGAAGGAGAGAGACTACACCAAAGAATTGAGAAGGAAGAACGAAGAGATGAAAGCAAAGCTATACTCGATTAGAACCCAAAAGATGGAGCTTGACAGGAGAATCTCGGAGTTGAAATCCACTGTTGGTTCGCTTAAAGAGGAACTACAAACCATGGAGGCCGCGCTCGAGGAGAAGCAAAGTGAAATCAAGGTGTTGAGAGTGAATACCGACAATGGAAATCCTCAAGTGATGGACTTGCTAGAAAGCTTGAAGCGCAAGGAAGGTGAAATTGAGGATTTGAAACACCAGCTTGAAGATCCGGTTAAGGTCAGGTCGGTGAGCACTGATGATCCATCAAAGCCACTTGTGAATCTAACAATGTCTGAAAGCGTGTCGGGAAAAGAGAAAACAGAGGTCACTGAGAAAAAAGAAGGGGCTGATCGATTGCAGGAGTCCACCGGAAACAAGGACATTGCAGATGGAAATGGGAATAAGTCCATTGGTCGAGAAGATCAAATTGGAAATGGAGAGAGAGAAACTGATAGGAGGGAAACGAATGGTGGCACCAAAGAAGATGAGACAATTACCAACACGACCGGAAAAGATTATGGTGGTTCTGTCACTGGTGCTAAAGAAACTAATCTTGCAAGTGCAGCCGAGACAATTACCAACATGACCGGAAAAGATGTTGATCACGAAGTAAATGATGGCAAAGAAAATAAGATCACAAGAAACGAGCATGTTGGAAATATTGAAGACTCTGAACTAGGCGAGAAGCAGAAACTTTATGCGACTCCTAAGGGTGGCGACAGACGGAAGAAATGGAGATTAGTGGCTAGAACCAGGAGGCTGGAGAATAGGGGAAATTTAAAGAACGAAGGAGTGGGAAATGTGAGAAGTCGAAAATTCTTCAAAGATGATCAGGTTGGGTTAATGGGAAGAGAAGATGAAGCAGGTTCAAACAGGAGACTAACAGGGGATAATCACCCCATTAATTCGTCAGACGGCAAAGGTTTGGAGCTTCAAAACTCTGAAAACACCGAAGAGCCGAAGAACAAGCTTGCCTGCGTCAACACAAGCGAAGCAACTGGTAAATTCGGCAGTGTAACACATAATAATAGAAAACAGACAGTTGAAGTTGGAAAGTCGGAAGAGGACGAAGCCAGAAACATCCAACAGAACCTGAAGAACAGGGATGCCACGAAACTGGAAGATAGGGATGAAGAAATGAGCGCTGCGGATCCACAGGACTTGCCAGGAGATTTGGAAGTTGCAGATGCGGAGGAACAAGAGACAGATGTGACCGACGATAATATCTTTGACGAATCTGGTTCCAGTTTGGAAGAAGATAAAGAGGAGTACAGGGAGGAAATTGACGAGTCCGAGTTTTAGCAGATTTAACAAGTTGTCAAAACTTGTGTGTGGAAGTGTTAGCCCGTTAGGTATCTCCTTTTGTTAGTCTTATGTGCTAGTTATGTTCGTTTAGCATGTTTTAGCTTAATCGAAAGCCGCTTAATTTAGCAATAACCGTCCTTAATACACTCAAGGATAACGAGTAATCAGTTGGACAAGAAATGTCAAGAAAACAAAATTGCAGAATAAAAAAACGACTGTACGCTACCAAAGCGTTTATTTCTTCTCAGTTTCTACTGAAACTGAAGGATCTCTTCATCACAAGCAAAACCAGATCTCAAAAATACAAACTAATTTTCGCGTTTTCATTCTGCAAAACAGTTTTCTGAAACCAGTTTTGTAAGGCATTGCCTAAAAAACCCAGTTTTCAGAAACGGTAAATACAAACGATGAAGAATAAGTTAGGGGTCAGATTGGATTACTCCTCAAGAGTATGATAAACTTCCCTTTAAAGATACCAGAAGAAAAATTGAACTAGGAAGGAGGATGCCAGTATATTATTAAAACATGGAAGGTTACTGCATCGAATCATAAAATGTGACTACAAAAAGAACACAAGCGAACGGGATCATAAACTCCCAACAAAGCCATTAACCTCAATTTGTTTTTCAATGTATCAATCTCCATGGATTGATCAGAAATCATTTGCTGGCAAAGAAGATGAAATATGACGACACATTATATCCAAGAAAACTCATTATTTCGAAGAACTTCTGGGAATATCTAATGCTCCAAACCTCAGTGTGATGCTTCCACCAGTTTCTGAAAAGAAACAAGAATTAGTCAGCAAGAGCTAAAATCACAATCCAAAACAAACAAGAGTAGCATCAGTGACTCGTTAATAGAATGTTAAAATACCAGGGCCACTTCCAGCTAGCTACGTTTACCTAGTTCAATCCAATTTTTCTTTTCTCCCTGATGCTAGAGTTACTATGACAGTCCAGCCAACAGAGTACGCTATAATAACCCGAATCAACCTAAATTCACCTAACCTGATAGATTGATAGCTCTATGTGGGGTATTAGTAGCAAAACAACATCCCGTGCCGTGATAATTTGATCAAGTGGTCATATGCAAACAACTTGAAGATCGTAAGCAAGCATATTACCCATGGTTCAATATCATCTGATAATCATTTTGAAAATTTTCTTAGAGGTGAACCATGAACCACTAAAAATTCAATACCAAGACATCTCAATCCTACAGCCAAAGGCGTACAATATATGGAAGCAAAATATGATAAAGGGGCAAAAGTAGGACAACCATTTACTGTACGAGCATGATATGGGAGATGCAACGTGAGTGCTCTAATTATGTTTTTGGCATCACAGATCAACAAGTCTATATTCTAGAAACAAGGTAAAACAATAACATCTCACAACAATTGGAAAGGGAACAGTCATAAAGGCATATCTGATTGATTGAACCAAAAAATGACCAGGAGTCGCTGTAAACAATTGAAAACAGCGCTCATTGAAGTAACACAAAAAAGTTGCCTTGCACGTCTAATTCCTAGGCCGGTATCCAACCGCAACAAATCGTTATACTAATGGATGAAATAAATTATACCGAAAAACTAAAGGGTGAAAGAAATCTGAAGTACCTCATCCTTCTTGCCTTTGCCTCCAGTGAAAAACTTGTAACCGCCAAAGATGAGTACACCCCAGCCCGTTAAAGAGACAATTACAAACTGAAAAAGTACAGAATCAGTCAAGCCAACTTCAAAATGTGCCAACTAATTTTTATTATACTAATGGTTCAAGAACAATGCAAACAAACTTCAACGAAGTAATGTATAAAAGCACTAATCCATAGCTCAAATCCTCTTGCATTTTACGAAAATCATTACTCTTTTCTTCACAAGAGAAATCAGTAACTCCGAAGCTGTAAAAAAGTTCACTTTTGATCTCAATAACAGAACATGGAGGAAATGTTGTTCATTGAAATTGATGGGGACAAGGGGCCAAATAACAAAAATGCATTCTTGTGATTTAAATTCCAAAAAAAAAGGGTATAAATGAAAACCCTAGAAAAAAAAAAAAAAACGCATCAAAATCATGACAACTCATTGAAATTCAACAAGAAACTAATTTCATGAAAATGAATACCGCCACAACATATATACATGAAATCGAAGAACAACAAAGAAAATGAAGCACAGAGAGAGAGAGACTGACATGCTCTTCTTTCCATTTAGATGGGCTCAATGGGTCTTGCCAGACATTAACCCTTGGAGGTCCATGGTGATCTGCAAATTCACATTTTTTGTTTGGTTGAAAACCAAATCAGCTAAGAAATCAGATCGGAAATCAAGCAATGACAAAACACAAGATTGAAAATTTGGGATTTACCAGCAGCGCCGGCGAGGCCACGGCGGTGGATTAGATTCGAAGTGAGAGACGAGGTCCTTGCGGTGGAGATGCGACTTGAAGTTGCGAGTTGACGAGCTGCCGCCGCCGCTAGAGTGGCCATGGCTTTCAGCTTTCAGATGAGAGAAGAAGGAGACGAAGAGGAGAGCGAGAAGAGAGAGAAATGCGAGGAAATGCTTTTTGCTTATAAGCGATGGGTCATATGACGAACGATTAAACGGGCGAAAACGCTGTCGTTTGGCGCTAACAAGAATATTAAGCCCAAGACTGACCCATTAGGCCCATCCAATGTTTAGTTATTGTTTGAAGTTGAACAGCTTTAGTGCTCTTGCCCTAGTGCCTAAAAGCAACTTCAATGAGAGATGTAAAAGGCGTTTGAACGGTCATTTTATATTGTTAGTCGAAAAGTTCTTCAATGGACGAGATATAAAAGTGCAGCTCTAATCCGACAATAAATTTTGTTCAAAGTTAAATACAATCGAGAGACTGGTAGCAGATAAACACCGAGAGGAAAAGATAAAAAGTACTTTGAAAAAAGATATGGGCCAAAAAATATAAGTAAAAATGTAAATGAGATTCTAAGTTTATATCTCCTTCGTTAGAATAGTACTCATATTTACATCTTTTAAAAATATAAAAAATGAGATATAAATATGATTTCTTATTGCAGATTTCCATATTTTCCATTTGTGGGAGTTTTGACTAATTAATCTCAAATCTTCGATTTCAACTGAGCATCGCACGAAACTACTTTTATATAATAAGTTCCACGTTTTTATTTTTATCTTAGTTTATGGCAAGGCAAAATGTGCCAGCCAACAAAGATTAAAGAATACAAGAATGCTTGAATGAACAATGCATGTTCCATAAGGCATGGGTCGAATATCCTAGTGGAAAGAGTGTTGAATTTTCGCTCATACATTCCGGGTTCGAAACTCTCATTTTTTTAAATTATTGTAATAGTTTTGAACCCTTACCCTTAATAATAATAAATTTTTAAAAAAAATTTGTTCCATAAAAAAATAAAGAATTAAACATGAGAAAAAAAAATATGGGACAAATTTTTGCCAATGAATTGGAACACAAATAACTCAAATCAGTTCTTGAAGTGGGAGTAGGCTACAATGCTTGCAAGCATTGAATGCTTACACCGATCTCACCATTAAAATGAGGGAGGAGAGAGGAGAGAGGGGGGAAAGGAGGGTGAGATTGGTGTGAGCATTCAATGCTTGCGAGCACTATAGCCAGTCCCCTTGAAGTGAAGCAAAATAGGCAAAAGAAGAATGACGATAACACAAGTGCCAATAACTATGGCAATGCAAGTCCACTTCCGGCTACTCTTCTGATACTCCTTAGCCACCTCAATCTGCACGGTTCCTCGCCGAACAAACGAATTGGCGCGTGCCACGTGGCTCTCGATGTCGTTCAGCTGCTGCCCTTGTGCATCTACAAGCGCGGCCATGTCAAGGAACACTTGGTGGAGCTCAATGAGGCTCTTCTCCATCTCCTTCACAGCACCGAGCCTCTCTTGGATTTCTTGAACCGTGTCCAAAACTTGGCCACGACCCTGCTCCTCGATCGCCTTCTGGAGCAATGTCTCGCCCTCCCCGCTCGATATCAAATTCTCAATCGTTTCCTTGTTGGCGTTCTCACCTGTGATTGTGAAGTACCTCCTCTGAACTGTCTCTTTGTATTCGCGCGCGATTTTGGTCCTTAAGCCTTGAAAATCATCCATCATATCCTTTAGCTTCTTGGCCAAGCCATTGAGCACTGAAGCTCTCGTTCGATCAGAAGATGACCCTGCACCGCACCCTGCAACTTTTCGCTGATCAGCATTGGAGATTTCGAGCTTTTCCAACTTCCTCTTGATGAGTTTAACCAGCTTCAAGACCTGCTCAACATCAGAATCCATCCATGCACGAAGCCCCTTCATGGACTTGGCATCGTGGACGAGCTTGCTCTCCTCATTCGCTCCCTCTAACCGCTTGTAATGCTGCACCACAGCTCTCATGTCGTGTTGGACATTCTCTATCTCCTTAAAGAATTCATCAAGATCGACGGTCTCTTTCCAGGCCTCGCCGCCATTCTGCATGTCATCGATGTAGACCTGGCGCTCGAGGTCCTTGTATCTCTTGAACGAATCGCTCATAAACAAATCGTTCATCTTCGCAGCTTAATTAAGTATCTCGATCAACTTTTCTGTTTGGCAGGTAAGAGTGTCAGGCTTGGATTGGTGAGAGGCTCATAGCAAATTTCACTTTTTATGAGGACAGACATTGGAGGAGAAAGAGGGATTCATGGTTGCCATGAACTGCCTGAGACACCATTTGAATTGGGTTTGACTTCGTCATTGAATTTCATCTCAATCAACAACTGTGAAACACAAGTACGTGTTGACCAAATGGATTAATTAAATAAAAGAAACATGATGAGCACTAAACATTTTGTTGCGGCAGCTGCCTGGCCTGAGTAAAATTCGAGTGTGACGGCCGTACAGTCGCGTGAATTTGTGGCTTGACAAGTGAAATGCAAAAATAAAATACACTTTACTTGATACGTAATTGAATTCATCTAGGGTTTGCAGTGTGAGCAGTGCCATTACAGTGAAAACTAGCATAAAAAGATGTTGTCAACAATCAACGTGCTACAAGCACACATGATGAAGAAAGCAGAATCAATTAAGAGCCAAGCTTTGTATATCTACGTTTTTTATTCTTATTACAAGCGATATTCCTACAGTAAGCAACATAATTCCTACAGTAAGCAACATAAGAGGAAGGCCCTATCTACGTAAAAAAAATGAGATTACATGAAAGAATATGTTCAATCAGCTAATGACGCAAACTTTCTTGCTCATTTACAAAAGCTTATACTCACATATACACTACAAAGGCAAGTTTCAAGCATGAATCATCTTCCAAGCCAACAACTTCTAGGAAATGCGATGTCACTTAGCGCCCGTGATATGTATAACATCGCCGCAAATCATGACGTGATATACTTTTGTCTTAGTTGCTGTTAATTAATTTGTTCTTGTTTCCAAAGTTCCAACTGAATAATACTGCACTTCAAACTCCTCTCTTCAATCTGTCCGTTTCGGTTCATAAGTCATGTGACATTAAGCATTAGTAAGTGTAATTCGGAACAAGTATAGTTCTTGATGGAAAAGGAATTAAGCGTCCATTTATTACCTCTAGTGTGGATATGTTTCTGAAAAGCTCAAGACACTCCTCTAAAAGCAATTTTTCTCGTGCAACCACCTCCGCTAATTCCGACAGTAAAGGAGCAGCTTGCTCAGCCTGTTCCAGAATCGGCTTCAATGTAAGTTCACATTACATGAATCCCGAGTATACAACATTAAAAAACAACTGAAGCATACCAATGGTGAGAAATTCGAAAGCAACAACTTAATGGAAGCTGTGAGATCCGAAGCATGTCGAAGAGCAACGGAAGCAGATTGAGTGTCCACCTACACGCATAATCGGTTTTGTTAGAAAAAACATGTATCTCTTTTTCCGAAGACAAAAGCTTAGAATCAGTTTCCTTTCGCCTACCTCTGCTCCTTCAATGAGGGGCACCCTGCAGATAACGGAATGCAAGCACTCTTTCATCATGCAAACTGCTGCCATGTGTTGCCTTTCCATATCTCCCCAAGACTCCAATGGCTTAAGCTACACAAATTACAAACATATTAACACAGGTTGTTTGAATCAATCCTAAAATCTCTAAAATCTCGTAACGTAAATATTTAGGTATTATAGTTTGCTACTCACTTGAGAATGGAGTACATAGTTCAGCTTCATGTCAAGCTTCTCTTTCTGCAGCTTCACCTTCTTTTGTAGCACGGAATGCCGCAACTTCATCAGACCATCCCAAGCATATAACGCATTGGTCTGCAAAATATTGAAGAATGTAAAAAGTCTTGCATCGAAAACCTAAAAAAATTAAATATAACTTAGATTGAGTGGTTTCACTTCCAATTGCCCCGAGACATACCTCTGCTTGATTAGCTATGTTCTGATTCACAACATCAGCTCTGGCATTCGCAAACCGCCACTGAAAGAATCGATTATGAAGCAACCGAAGTTGATGACCCAACTCCGTCATACTTGTGCCTGAAGAAACCGAATTAGACCTCACCAGCAAGACACTAGACGAAGAAGAAGACGACGACTTTTTACTCTTGAACAAGTCCAACCCCAAGTTGAGCAACTTCTCCACCCCTTTGGTTTTCGAGGGACTCGTAGGAGGCTTCAAGCTCGAAAACGACATTGGTACTCCTTTATTCTCCACAGACATCGTCGGCGACCCAGTTCTTCCCGGCGACAGTGCCCACTGTGTAGTCGCCGTCAGCGAATGAGCCCTCCTGATCACATTTTTAATGGTGAATTTGTTCAGCTTCGGAGACTTGTCTCCAGATATCCGATTTGCGATGTTAGAATCAGATGTCCCTCTTCGATGCCTCAAAGGTATTTCATTCATGTACTTAGAAGAAACCTCCACACCCGATTTTCGAGCACTCAGACCAACATTTGGAGACCCCATAGTCATCCCTGAATAACCGTCACTGCACTCTGATCCCGAATCAAGAGTATCCGAAAAACCATCCGAATCTCTCCGAGATTGTTTCTGATACAGAGCATTTTCGTCCACTGAAAATCTCCGAGGAGCAGCCACATTCGAATTGCTCGAAAACTTGCTCGAAGAAGACGAAGTAGAAGAAGAAGAAGAGTTGGATTTTCTGGGAAACCTGAATTTTCCGGTGTATCTCATCGACCCACCGAGAATCGGTCTGTGATTTTCTTTGGCGCTTTCTCGCTCTTTATCTTTCTGATTATCCAACAAACCAAACTCTCTGCAGCTCCTCTGTCTGTCAAAGATTGAATCTTTACGCTCGATGCGATCTTCGCGCCTGTCGTTTCCGAGGTGGTCTGCGAGAGTGTCGAGCTTCTTGTGCGACGAGGCAGAAGAGGGCCATAGTCCGCGGGTGGGGCCCGAATCGTCGAGCTGGGTTTTGGGTTTTCGGGCCTCGGAGAAAGGCGAAATGGGTTTGCGCCGGACCGGCGAGATGGGGTGGTTAGGCGACGGGAGCGTGGTGGTTTCTGTGGTGGTTGGCGATGATAGAAACCGCGAGCTTACTTCGCGGGATTTGGGTCTTCTGGGTTTGTGGAATTGGTCTGTCACCACTTGATCATTCTTCATTGCTTGTAAGTTTTAGAGAGAGAGAGAGAGAGAAGTGTGAGAAATGAAGGATATGAGAATTTGATTTCTCTACGTTTGCTTGGGAAGGAGATGAGACCAAAAACAAAACCACATTTGAAATGGCGGCAAATTAGATCCTGTGCCGGCATGTGAGGGGGTTTCTGTGGGATATTGGAGGTGGAATTACCGAAATGCCCTCGTGGAGGCTGACTTGGTAACATGTGGCCAGTGAAACAAAAATTATTTGCATCAAATTTTCTTCTTCAATAATAAAAGGTAGCAATTTTAGCACTCTCGTTTAATCTACTATACTCCAAGCTGAATATTTTACAACTATTCTCAAATTATTGAAGGAGTGCGAAAGGTTGAACGAGGAATGTTATTTCACTTGTCAAGTGTATTAATCATAGTAACACTACATGTATCATATTTACTAATAAGACTTACTTAGGATTTACCAAACATAATAATGCTACATGCACTTTATTTAGTCATATGAGTAAGTGTTGCATGAAAGAGGTGGCTAGATACAACTAATTTATCATTAGAAATTGAAATGTTTTTGTTTTGGGTGGTGAGAGGAGTGAGTGTATAAGAGTTAACGAAGTGATAATATTGTGTTAATTCAATTGAGCCGGCAAAGTTAAGAGATAACGAAGGGTTTAATTGGAGTATGCCATTTGTCAAAATTTGTTTGTGTAAGCTTCGGCAATTCACTTGGTAGTTGTTAATTTGTTATTAGTATTTAATTTTTGGGTGAAATTTGTTATTAGTATGAGTGTGCGTGTTTATTTAGGATGGTGTTACCACGCACCCCTTTTTATCTTTCACACACCTCTTGTTAATTTTTGTCATTTGATCATTTTCAATTCATTCGATTCGACTGCCGAAAATTGAAAAAGATATGTGAACAGCACCACCCTTTATTTAAGCTACCTATTTGAAACTAATGAGTCTAATCCTGTTTTATCTTTGTTACTTGAAATAAAATTCAAGTTACAGATTAATCTCATATGAAAGAAACAGTCAACTTCGAATTCAGCATTTCTTTTAACTCAATGTGAATCAAGCTCAAACCCTGCATTTTTTTTCCATACTAGAGCTCTTAATATCACCTGTAAATTATAATCACAATAATATAAAGATAGGCATTTCATCTCAAGTGGAGCTACGGAGGAGGAATAAAATGCAGAGACTTTTTATGTAGTTTCTAACTTTGCATGATTAGTAAGCTTGGAGGTAAATATGTGGAAAGTTAATGGTTTTAAATGTCGCATGTGGTTGATTGCTCAAGTCGTTTGGATTTTTTCCTATTGAATGAGTTCCAACTCTACTCTCTCTCTTTAGTATATCATTGAAATATTAGAATTATCACTTGTAATTAAAAAATCTCAACTGTTTTTTATTGTATTTTAATGTTTATAGAATTACTCAACGGTTATACGAATAATGACTTAGTTATGACTCATGAGTAAATAATCGCAGTTACCCGCCCGCCATAACCGTTGCCCAACCCTTCTGTAAGTTGGTGGGCCTCTCACATGACAACCCAGAGATAACAGCAACTCGGTCTGTAAACAAAAATAAATAAAGCTTAAAATAAAAAAGAAAACGCCGTTGCCGGGGATCGAACCCGGGTCACCCGCGTGACAGGCGGGAATACTTACCACTATACTACAACGACCTTGTTGTTCTAAACGACTATTTTGTCTAATTTAAATGTATTACAAAAGTCTTAAGTCTTCACCCTTGAACACCATGTTCACTTTCGTACATTTTGATGGGTCGTAAATTGAAGGTATGGAATGGTTTTTTCTTCTTCAACTAATTGTGATTTCTCCCTACCAAATATCAATTGAGTGCCATGATAGGTAAACTTATAAGTATTATGAGTTCAAAAATCAATTTTACATTTTTCCACCCGTTTGTATTTGAGCGACATTTTAATCTGATCTACGAGTATGAAAATTTAAACTTGAGCGCATAACTAACTTGGCTATACTTTAATCTGAATTACGTGTACAAGAATTTGAACTTGAACACAGAGGAGGGAGTTCTAGCCAACTTGGGCACTCTCACCTCTCCAATTATGTTTGTCAATTAATGGTTGTACCGTTTTAGTCAAATCTTGAAGCCATATGTCGTCAGCAGGTGAAGTAAAAGGAAATAAGTCGACCATTAATCAAAGATTAATGAAAATAATTGATCAAACAAATTATAAGGATACAACAAATACTGCTAAAAAAAAAGGTTGTTGAAGAATGGTGGTTAGCATTAACACTTTCTGAATGACTTATATGAAGTAAATCATCATCTATACTACAACACAACTAGGAAGATCAAATAAATACCCACCCATCTTACAACCACTACCCATCCATCCATGCTTTCATCTTGCAAAAATCATGCAAGCATTCACTCACGGCGTCAAAAAGATTACGTCATCTTTACGCGCTGAACCTGTCGTGGTAGAGTCGAAACTCCGATGCCTGAAAACTCAATGGAAATTGCACCGTTGCAATAACGAATGACTATAATCAACGTATTTCTCCCAGAGGGGCTTGTACTTTTCCATCCCGATCTTCAACCACGGTTTTGAGTTTCCGTTGTAGTGCAGCACAGCACCTTTCTGTATTAAGTGAGGGTCGACGGTTGTGTAGCCCAAACCCAGAATATGCCACGAGGCTTCCAAAGGCTCTGTCAATCCGTAGAATGTCAACAATCCAGGTGGTAGTGTGCCGAGTTTCCACAATGTCCGGTCTACGTTTTTTTCCTGCCAGTAGTGGTAGATGCCGGTGACATTCCTTTTTCTCCACTGAACCAAATCGAAAACATTCATCCCAAACGCCCATCCACATGCATCAGGATCAAAATGCTCTCTTATGAGAGGGTGAGAGTAATTCAGATACTTATGGTATCTGTGAAATGTCTCCATGCATGTCTCCACCGCACCATTTACATTACCGTTCAAATCAATGGAGAACAGATCAGACAGATCCTTCTGAACCACAACATCATCATCCAGAAATACCACCTTCTTCAGGGCAGGAAAAACTTCCGGAATATAAAACCTCAGATGATTAAGCATAGAAAGATACTTTGGGTTCCGAAACTTGATTGGTGTCCGCCCATCATCACTATTTCCAGAGAAATAATAACTCTGAGTGTCAGAGTCTTGGAGCTGCTTAAGTACAGGAACATAAGAAGCATTCAACCATGTAAAATCCTCAAACTTTTGAACCTCGACGGCCACTCCTCTGAAGCTGTTTATGGAAAACCAGGCCTTCATTGCAGCATAGTTGATTTCATCAGTTACAAGATGGAAGACAATCTTATCTGGATTTTTGGAATTTATAGAAGTTGAATTGACCACAACTGAAGTTGCTAGGATGTTGTCAGAGAAGACGCAGAAATGATAGAGATTGTTATCCTTTAGTTTCATTTCTATTTGCTTTCTGTCCTTGATTTTCCTCTGTAGATTCGGACGTCTGAACCATTCACTAGTCAGCTGAATACCAAGGCAGTAGAGACTTTTTGGGACTTCTTCAGCAGCTATTTGCCCATATTTTGAACTTTTCTCACTCACCGAACTCATCTGTTCTTCTAGAGTTTGGATTTTGGCTTTCAGTCTCATGATCATGGTTGCACTATCGTAATGGAGCTGCTGTGCTTGGTACAGTATAAGTGCCATATCACGGATTGCAGTTTCCGATTCTCTTATAGTCAGAGGAATTCGCCTGGTTGCAGCATTTGACAGCAGGATCTGTGAAGTGCGAATCTGGGCACTTAATTCCCAAGCAAATTGCAGGTTGTTACTTTCTTTGGCAATCACAACAAAAGCTTTTGCTAGAGCAATTTGGTCATTGAGCTGCCTTGCAACTGAGTTGGGGCTCAACATTTCGTCGGTAATATTAAGGCCTTCCATAACTCTATCATTCCTGAACTTCTGCAGAATGAAAACAAGCACATATTTTATTAAGTTTGCAAAATAAATTGGAAAAGGTAAAGGGGAAAAAATGCATATGTATCACTTCCTCCAGAACAGAAAAGAAGAAAACAAGGATTTAGTTCGTCTTCCAATATCTGGAAGGATGATATCGGTGCCGTCATATAATAGCAGCTTCCCAGTACTATAGCATCAAGACCACATGATCTGTGTCATGATACACTTCCAATACTGCTAGGATTCAGCCAGCGCTTTTAATATTTTTACTTTTAACTTTCACTTATTGAAAATCAACATCAGGTGAAAATAGATTATCAAGTCGTATAAGTTATCTGTATGAGTTAACTCTGGCCATACCATGGCCAATGTGTTGTCTTAAAGTTCTTGTTCTGGACACTATAGCCTTCACTCCCCCGGATACTTAACGATGACATCTACCTTGACTTTGTGATGACAATAAAATCTATAGATTGTTCTATGGATCTATCAACTCTAGACATTTTACAAGAATCCACAACACGAGCAGAATAACCCAAAAACTTTGAAACACTGAATAACATAACCAAGCACATCCATATCATTTTTTATGATTCAACAAACATTACTACTCCCTTTCAAAAAACATTAACTATTCGTTTTCAGCTTCTCTATGGTAATACTATATTTGAAAATCCACGACACAAGCCAGCTCAGTCGATTACACTTGAATTTCTTTACCCAAATCAAATATGCTATATAGTACTCTTCCAGTATAGGCCCTTGCCATGACATTAGTCCCCTCCTTTTACTTAAATTCATATACGTATACACAATAGCAATATAGATAACGAAAGTAACGGGTTTCTACCCAATAGATCTTGTGCACTCAACTCCTATTACATGGAAATCAGAGTCTTCAGCCCTTCGACGAAATCATTGGAAATAATAAGATCATATCAGATGACATCTAGATCAAGCTAAAGCCCAACTACATAACACTTCATTGTCTCTAATCGAACCGAACCCAAGCATACAAAATCTAAACCTTGCTCTAGTAAAGAACACCAAGTACAAGACAAAAATACCATTGAATCCTAAAGCTTACATCTTTTTGTTGTTTTAGCTCCCAAAACTGCAAAAACTCAGAACCCAATTCAGCATTTTTTACCTCACTCCCAACTTACTCAGAAACCCAACATCCAATGCTCCAATCCCCTCAATTTTCCCACATTTTCTAGGCAACCAAACAGGGTTCAAACACCCAACTAAACAAAAAAACGACAAAAAGGGTAGAGAGGTTAAGTAATATATACATACCGTGGGAATGACAGGCCTGGACTCCATCTGATTCCCTCTGCTCAAAGTAAAAACGAAGAGCAAAACCGCAACCCCACACAGCGCCCACCACAACGCATTCGGAAACCGCCGCCGCAGCGGCCGCCGGAAGTCCGCGGCTCTCCTCCTCATTACTCTCCACCGCTTCCAAATCTGAAGCGCCCAATCCAATCCAGAAAACCCGTTAGTTTCCCGAGAAAATTGCAGCCTTCTGGACAGAGATCGCAATCCGGATCAAAACTTGGAGGGATTGGATCTTGTCACATGAGAAGAATTGGGAATGGGGATTTAGGGTTGTGGGGGTTGAATCTGTGGTGGGTTTTTGGATTGGGAGGATATTTAGTGAGAAAGAAAGGAGCTTTGTCTGTCTGTCTTCTTCTGAGTCTTTCTTCTTCTATCACAGAGACAGACAACACCAGTTGTTCGGGGAGTTCGTGTGTTGTAATTATGTGTGGAGTGGAGTGGCCTCTGCTTCTCTGTTTTCATTTTTATTTTTATTTTATATATATATATATATATATATATTTTTTTTTTCCCTATGTAAATGATCCAAAAAATTACAATGGATCTTTGCAACATTTAGATGTTAAATAAAGCTCGTACAACTGAATTACAAGGTCCGACTACAATTCTCTGTCACACTCAGTATTCGGATTTTATACAAAATCTAACTATAGCAAAATTTCATTAGATTACTATATGCAATATCTAAAATATCTCAATAGTTCGTTTCTTGGCCGTACTTGAAAATTCTGATGCATTTTCTTCATTTTACTTTTTATTGTATTAATTTGGTTTTATTGAGATGAAAATAGCATAATTGAAGCAAAACAAACAAGGGTTAGTAGAATAATTAATTCAATTTGGTGGTGTCATTTTGGTTTGATCCTTTAAAGTCTCCTTCCTCTCGGACGAGACATAGCAACCACCATCTTAAAACTCCTCACATTCAGATTTGTGACTCTACTTATTAAAAAATGGTAATTGTGTTGAGTGTTACCAATGGTTAAGTGATGGTTGTCTCCACATTATTGGCAAAGAAATTCTATACAACGGCATGTCGTTGTGATAGTATGAAATAAATCTCATGTTGTTATGTCAAATAGTTAAAACACATAACAATACATGATTGACTTACAATATTGTCACATTGTGGACAATAATTGACTTATGATACTACCACAATGACATCCTCTTCAATTAAATGAAAAATGGAGGTAAATTTCTTTGTTTGATTGGAAGTGGTCTCGTCCTCACATTACCTCTTAGTAATTCTTGTGCGGATTAGATCTAAGTGGTGAGTATATGTTAGGAAAATTAATTAAAATTAAGTTATATTTAAGTGCATATAGATGTGAGTCAGACTAGTTGGACAAGACAGTGTGTCTATACAATTAGCCTTTGAAATCTTGTAAGAGAAAGAACAAAAAACCCCCTTAAATTTAGAGTTCAATTCCATCCATTTGGTAATTCTCTTAAGTCAATGCTTCTTGTTTTTTTTCTTGATCCAAGGTGAGCAACGTGCTTAGACTTGAGATTCGTTTTTAAAAGCTACCTACCAAGCTTTTACCATATTTGAATATTTCTTCCATTAACATTGCTAAACAAATCCTCCCGATTTGTTGCCATGTTTTGGCCTTTCATTTGTACAAAACCTACCGAAAAGAGACTCAGTGGTTCAATAAAAATCTCTATAAACACTGCCCCCAATTCGCAATCCTGAGGATCGTATGTCATATGTGTTCGTGTGGCAAACAATCTCATACAATAATACAAAAAACTAAGCCAAATAATCAAAGTATAATAACACAACCATTCATATAAAGCGCATAGCGAAGTGATACCGACCGATACAAATTTATGAAAGTAAGCCAAATAATCAATGGTGGTACACATGAAAAATGATAAGTGTGCCTAAATGATACACTCTAGAACAACAATTTAACTACTCAGATTGTGACCTAAACGATACAACTCTTCAGAAAGGTTTATGGTAGCCTTCTACTTGAAAAAGGGTATGGACTAAAGCAGGGGTACTAAAGAATGGGAGTTTGACATACTTGCCGGCAAGAGCACACCTTATACACCCGAGCAAGACCGAAACGTACACGAGTGCCACGATTGCCCAGTATTCTATGCCGAACGTGCCATTGAAGTGTATAAGCGGGAAAAAATTGCTCGAATACCATACCACTTGCAGCATTGTTTCTAATAGCATCGCCATGATTACATGGTACCTGAAGAAGTGAGGCCACTCTTTTTTCTTCACCACTCCAAAATATGCCAGGAAGAAATATATCATTGTGAACCAATACGGTAACCTCTTTATTGCTCCCGGGACATAGTAAACCAAGTCTCCAAACAGTTCATAGTGTTCTGTGAAGGGTTGAATATAAAACCCGGTATCAGACATCTGCAAAGCGATTAAGTAGGGGAGACATGCTAAAGTTCTCCACCACCATTCTGGCTTCTCTTTCATTTTCGGAAAAGGTATACTGATGGAGTTACTCTTCTGTGCTTGTGCCAATGTTGAAGATTTCCGTTGTCTTGGTAA
This sequence comes from Gillenia trifoliata, assembly GCA_018257905.1. Taxonomy (NCBI): domain Eukaryota; kingdom Viridiplantae; phylum Streptophyta; class Magnoliopsida; order Rosales; family Rosaceae; genus Gillenia; species Gillenia trifoliata. The sequence goes on from CM031082.1 coordinate 6,697,271, forward strand.
CACGGATATGTTGTGTGACTGACCGCCTTGATCCCCTCTTAACAGCGTGGATGACGTAGAAGAAAGGTGCAAGCTTGGCAATCCTGAAAATTACAAGTTTGGGATTACAAGGACAAACAATCTCAAAGATGCTCCTATCTAAAAGGCATTGCTTCTGTTATACGTAACATATTAAAAGAGCTCCTCATCGTAACACAAGCAACTGATTAATTTCAAATCAGGTTATAGGAGAAACAAGGATGACACTCGACATGAAACTTTGCATACCTTTTGGAGCCCAAGAATGCAGATTGTGATTAGATTGTTGTAGACTCCTGCTGCTTGACAGTATAGGCATTGCCTTCAAGTTAGATCTGCATGCAACCCCGTTGGGCTTGTTCTGTCTTTTTAGATTCGCATCCTTGTACCTAGTTAAAGACCAATATAATATAATTGATTAACATGAGCTGGGAAACAATCATATAGACTTAGCAACACTCGTTTCATTACTCGAATGCAGCTAATAATTTTCCCTATTCCAGACCAGAAAAAGAAAAGGTTAAAATCTGTCTTCCAAGCCTCAGAAAAAGGGCCTCACACAATGTCTCTAACACGACAATTCTGTAAGCCCTATATCTGTATCTTCACCATCCTTTCTTTTGGTAATTAAAGATTAAAAAAGCCGTTTTCAGTTCTATGTAGAACCATGCATGATTTCAGCCCTATATCTGTATCTACACCATCACTTATTCATTGGAAAGTCATTCCGATCCTCCAAACTATACAAGTTTTAAAAATTAGTCATGGCTTCTCTTCACACATACAAATAAAATGTTCACAAATGTCATACTCTGTTTCAGATTAGAAGTTCAAAGTATATACCGTAATATTTATCCTATAACTCAACCGTAATATTTATCCTAAAGCAAGGCTACTCAAGTGTGTCCCCCGCTTAATCACACTTAAGCGCTAACTACCGATCGATAATGCAAACAACGACAAATGATATCTTAATTGAATGAAAAAGGTACTAAAAAATCAAAATCTCGGAGAAAGTTAATCCTGCAAACAAGACAGGGGAAGAAGGTTTCACCACCATAAAAATTCAGACTGCTTAAAATTTCCCATAAAAACTAATCATATTCTATTACCAAGAATCTAAATATGCAGAAACACAACAACTAATCATATTCCATTGGCAGGAATCTCAAAATCTATATCATACACCTACAAACAAGAAGTTGATAACTAATTACTAATCAAACCTATATTTCGACCTTGAAATTAAGGTTGAGCGTACAAGAAGATTGCTAAAAATACTAACCAATATCCAGCTCATGTTACAAACCTTTAAACTAAATTCCCAAATGTTCCTCCTACATAACATCAAAAACTCTCAAAGTCCGAAGAAATTTTTCGTTCCTAATCTACGAAAATTCTAAAATCAATTCTTTCACCACATTACATGTACTAGATAACTCAGAAACAACCTACCATAGCTCAAGCACTAAAATAATTAATTTAAAAGCATTACAAACACTATAAACAAATAACAACCCTAAAAAACAACCAAACTCTCCACTTTTTCCAGGAATTAAGAAATAGGAAAGCGAAAAAAGCACGACGCCAACAAAACCCAGAATTGGTTCCTTCTTCTAAATCTACTTTTCCAAAAAAGAAACGATTTTTAGCATAATACAGCGTTTCTCCGGCGATTTACATAAACAATCAAGTTTTTTTTTGGTTTCTAAATTTTGTTAATTTTGAAAGCTGTGAGGAGGGGAGAAACGTACCGAGAGGCAGCTGGGGAGGCAAGGAGGCTGAGGCGGCAGCCCAAGGCGGTCGCCATGGCTTCTCGAGATGCGTTGTGGTTTCTCTCGCACTCTTTAGAAACTCGGTGCAGTGCTTTTCTTTTCCCGCAAGTATATGGCCCACACTCTTTTATAGAATTCATCAGGGTCTTTATTGTAATTACCGAAACTTCAGGGGTCTATGCATACTTTTCCATTTTTAGTGGTGTATTTGGTTTGTTTTGAGGGAAAATTATTTTGTATTTCGCTTTTACGGGACTTGTAGTTCAAGTAGTTGAAATTATTTATCATACACTCGAAATCTTATGTTCAATATTTGGTTCCTCGAAGTATCCATTATTGTTGTCTTGCCAAAAAAATGTTGAGAAAATAAAGAGAGTAGAAATGCATGATGATTTTACGGAGTGTTAATAACAATTTCATTTTTTAGATCATAAACTCTTGTTAATTTTTAAAGGAGATAGGGGTGAGTTAAAGATGGTAGTTGTTTTGAGAAAAAAATGTGGGATTGGTCTAAATTTTGTAAACTTGCAACGTGTTTACATGAGGTTGTTTGTTCGATTCCCCTCTTCCTCAATGTCACTTATGTTGGGAAAAAAAAAGTTATATTTGTCTTTCTCGACTCTTCTTTAGTTGAAAGGGTAGGTGACAAGGCATTTACTATGCTAAAAGGGTAAGTGCGGAAATTAGGAAGAAAGTCTCATCTCATTTGTAAATATGGAAAATAATGGGCACCTTGAGAAATTAGAATTTCGAGTCAATTAGAACTTTTGACATTCTGGAGCTTTCATGCTAAGAATTATAGTAAATAGATTAAATAACGATCAAACAATTTCAGATGTTAAATAATTCTTTACATGAAACGCTGCGTTTCATCCCATGATCGACCAAGAAGTCCTATGCAGAGGAGAAGAGTTCTGAGAGACGCTTGCACGACTTAGACGCTTCTTCCTGTATCTCCATGCTACTTGAATTCTCTTTGCTGCAAGACCTCTCCAATACGGTGACTCATATCTGTCAAAACAGGAAGACGTCTCTCACAAATAATAATTCGACTGCGAGACTGAACGTTTGTTGTTTATTTACAAATTGTCGATATGTTTTAGCCTTGTTTATATGATTGTAAAAAACAAAACGTACTAACATGTTAACGATGCATAAATGAGTTTGGTTTTGCTTAATTTTACGATTAAAATGCTGTCTCTAATGAATATTTCACAGGACGAGTATTGCTTGGCAAAAGGAGATAAACAAGAGCAAAAACCTATATCTGTTGAAACTTGAAATAGAAGTAACCTTATGGCTCCTTGCACGCGTGCGTTCCGCATGAACCTTGCAAAACGGCTAGTGAATTCTTCGAGGTCCGCAGCTCGTAGCGAAAATGCTTCAACATTACTTAAGCACCTTACCATCCTGTTGCTCAGCAATTTCCGACCAGAAATCCTGACTTTTTTTCCCATCCGCGAAACAAACCATGTCGAATGAGTATTTTGTAAGTTTAGGCATGTTTACTACTAATTTGTGTCAACAAGATCTTAATGAACTAGAGTAATTTAAAAGAGTGATCAACGAGTCAAATAATATATACCATTGTTTACTGAAGGATGCTCGAGACACCATGTGAGAAGTTCCTCGCCGCAAACATCTCCTTCGCATAACGAAACAACAATCCCATCCTCCCCAATGCTCTCCACTCTTCCGCGCACGATAAAAACCATCTTCTCAACCAGACCTCCAGGATAGAAAATCTTGCTTCCTTTGATGTATGTCTTTTGTTTTAGTTTCTCACAGATTGCATCCAAAACCGGGTCTTCCAGTAGGGCAAAAATCCGAACCTGCAAATTTTCTTTTTAAGTTATGGAAACATACACGGTGCATTAACGAAAATTTGGTAACATTATATCCTAAAACCATGCCAGCATTGTCTCATAAGTGTGCAGCATTTCAAAGCAAAGAACGCATAAGTATTAAGCATACGATAGAGATCTTGCTTTTTTCACAAATTTGAAGAGATGGCGTCGTATATCTCTTTGAAGGTCTTCGGGCAGATTCTCCAAAAGCATTTCTTCATTTACCCCTCTAGTGGCAGACCAATTATACCGTTCAGCTTGCCTTACTTGCCTACACGCAGGATGCAATACATTGCGTAAATTTTAAACAGATGCCTCATAAAAAAATTGTGATAAAAGTTCTTCATGAACATAACTATGTAATTATTGTGATTACTCTTTAAATCTTACAAGGTGCAAGCTATGACTATCTGGATCAAAGTTGAAGATATATAACAATTACAGAATGTTCTAACTAACTGATCTGCAAATCATTTACCGTTTTTATGAAATTTGTCGGGGATGCCAGAGCGCTCTGGAAACTAAGAGTGCAGATTTGCATATACCCGGCAGAACAATGATGCCAAACTTTAATTAACGTACAAGGAGATAGTTACATTATTTGGTGATTAGAATTTAAACAAATTAAGTTATAATACAAACATACCTTCTCAGTTCTTCTGGCAAGTGGCGATAGCTCATCCACCGTTCTACATCACGACGTCGCAATAACATCTCAAATCTCCTGAAAGAGGAAAACAAGGAGATCGTCACATGTCATGAAATTATTTGATACAGCGCCACAGCTAATAATTAATTTGTTTTTCATGTATAGATGATGCTTTTCGTTATTGGTATTACGTACCTACATCTAATCCAAGTCTGACAAACTTGTTAGTACTATTGTTACATATGCCCTACATCAATACTTGCATAGAGCTCCTTATTTTCAGTGAACATCTGCTTTTATGAAAACATTTAAAAAGCAGTGCGGTCGATATTCTCTCTATCCCTTTCAAGCAGCTTTGGTATGTAGTAAATTTATGAAGTGAATAGTAAAAGTAGTACCTCCGTCCAAGAGACTGAAGAAAATTTTGCATATTTCCAATTAGAAGAGCAAAGAGCAAGAGGCCTAGTCCGATAATTGCCATGGTAAACAGGACTTCCCAAACAAAATAGCTTGGAACTTGATTTCCCGCCAGAGTGCTGATTTGCTTCATAAAACCACATATGATAATATGTTAGCAGAAGGGTAAGTTCATTTCACGGGAGTTATAAAAAAAATTGACAAAAAACATCAGATAGACTTACTATCCAATTTGAAAATTAGTATAACGAAATAACATACCTGAAATCCCCAAAACAATGAGTATACATATTTAGTTATTACGCTATCTGCAGTGGTGAGAGCGACAGCTTTAACATAGATTCCATAGGCAAAACCCTCTTCACTAAAACAAGTAGTAGCATTCTCATTGTCTCTCCAGTTCCTCCATTTCCATCCTTGCTCGCGCTCAAACTTTTCAACCCCACCACCAAACCCACAGTCTATGAATTTCATGCATAATTCACTGCGGATATCAGAGTTATGACATGCATTTCGAAGACATTGATTAACCCTCTGCGACAAGAAACGGGGGTAAAAGGGGGGAAATTAAACAAATAATGAAACTCTTCATGCATGCAAGTCCTCCACACACCTGTAAGCCAAAGAGGTACCAGCAGGACCCGACAACGTGGCCAGCCAACATGAAAGTGAGGAGGTTTATTACGAAGTTTGTCCATGCTGACTCGAACACAAATCCATATGGGGACTGACCAGCAAGCAAAGGTAGAAATCTGTACAACCTGGGAATGTACTGGAAAAGAACTGCCATGCGTAGAAGGTTCTTTGCGTCATTTGCTCCAGATGATCCAAAATATTGTGGTAAAACAGCCAAAATTATGATCTGAAAAAAATTCAAATTGCTAAATCATAGAAACAAGATAGTAGCAATATGAAATGAAGCATGAACAATCACGTGATGGCATTTGTAGACAAAGGGAGAAGAACATCAAGCCTTACTTGAGGAAGTGGTAAAACGATAAACAAGTCAACGAGAAATTTTCCCTGGATATAATGGAGAGCAATTTTCTTTGGTTTGTCGACTATCTCTCCAGCACCAACTACTCTAGACTCAGGAGCAACATAAGCCAACCTAAACTGCGAGAAGCCACTTTCAAAAAATTAGTCGGACTCTAAGTTAGATTGTAAACAATCTTGGAGGAAACTTCCCTGTAATAAGCTTCTATAACATATGAATCAGAAGAGGCTAGTAAAGCTACCAATTTAGCAACAGATTCACACAAAAGACGTGTCTCGAAGCACTGTAAAGCATTTACCTGGAGAAGCATGTGCAAAAAGTATATCAAATCAGTTATTGTTCTGAAAAACACCATTATTGTGGTCAAGGGCTTGCTGATAACTAGGCACTTATATTCCTGCATTTTAAGAAAGTAAATACCAGACTTAGAAGAATTTTACTTTATAATTCCAAACTTCAATCAAGGGTTTTATAGAAAAAGAAAACAAATGAGTCAAACTTGTTGTGTAGAAAGGAGGGAAACAAACCTTCAGTGCAGATAACACGAAGAAAAACCAAGGGTCTATAAAAATAGCCACCAAGCAAGCTAAGACAAAGAATTTGTTCCATTGTTGCACACCTTTAGAATGAGGGCTCATGACTCCTGGAATATGTTGATTTAGAAAAGAGAAACATCTTCTGAACCAGCCTTTAGCATCGTCATAGAAACAGATATGAATCTGCAAGAATCATAAGACAATAAAATGAAAATGCATAAAAGTTTTCTACACAAGTATATAAAAAGTTCCTGCATGATCAAGTATACAGATAACACGACAGCAATCAACTGAATCCACTCCATAAATATTTAGATTCTAGAACCAATCAACAATGAAACTCTTTGACTTCACGAATTGTCAGCAGTCAAAATATGACATCTGAACTGCAGTATAAGCAAATAAAGCAGCCAAAATATATAGGTGCCTACGCGGTCCAAGAAATCCTCTCCCTTTAACCATTGTGCATTATAGAACTTTCAACCTCAAATAAGTGACTTTAATGTGCCTCTAACATGTTATATCTTCTACATTACCTCACAAATTTTCAATTAGTATTCGGCTATAACAACATACAACAATGCAGTTAAAAAGAACTTTGGTGTGAGAATGAAAGGGAAAAAAAACAAAACCTTAGAATTGAAAAGCCTTGAAGCTTTGTGGTTTTCCTTCTTAGTTGATTTCAAACTCTGACGTGTTGAGCAAATTGTGCAATAAGAATCGTTGCACATTCGAAAATGCTGGAACGGAACACATGCATGCATGAATGGACTTGTATGGTCTACAAGTTTACTTTCAGTTGCATTGGATCCCATGGGATTCATAGGAATAGAACTTGGCACATTCAGGGAAATGGATTCAAATTTCTGGAATTGAAAATCCGCATGTTGATATGAGAATTGTGAATGTAGCATTGGTGCCTCGTCTTTTTCTAAAGCCGCCATTACCTTCAAAGGTATCAAATCAAAATTTAGTAATATATGCAGATTGGTGAAAGGGAGAAAGGAAAGTTTTAGATAGAAGAAAGTTTTTATGCCAATATATATATGCAGATTGTGGCAGCATAATCTGAGATAATTTACTTGAATACAAAAACCCTAAATCCAACAATATAATAATAATTAAGTTGATTGTGCTTATCCCCTTCACCCAAGTTCGAATCTCACACCTTGTAGATCAGAGTAATTAGAACATCGTTTCATACCAAAAATAAAATACCGATCATAATTTGACTTCATGCATTCCCTCCTCAAATCTCAGTTCTCACTCAGTTATGTTAAAACTAAACAAAGCATTAAGAAGAATAAAAGTGAACTCAACACCCTAAACCCTAAAAACACAATTCAAGTACAAAGTGATTACATCATCCTGAAAATTATAAGAACATAATTTTGTTTGATTTCTGTTTCCACACAAACAAAATACCAAATGAAAATAATTACTACCAAAAATAAAGTATTCTGAAAAATCAAATATAAACTACTAATAAATAAACTATTAAACACAAACCTAATCAAAGCAGAATTGTCTTGACTATGGAGTCCAAATGCAATTGAAGAGTGGAGCTTCCGAACTTATTATGTTTTTTCGTTTTTGGATCAAACATGTAATGGGAAGGCAAAAGCAAAGAAAATAATTCATGGTCTCGTTGTATCCAAAAAAATAAGAATAAAATAAAAATGTAATTCACACCCCAAAAATACCAATCTCATGTAAAACAGGAAACAGAAAAAATAGGTATATTTCCGGAATAAATGAGATTATATCGATTTGGAGGGTTTGGTTTCAAATCTACAAAATTATTAAAAATTATGTTTTCCTTTTTAATTTCTCTTTGTTTCTTTCACATGAACAAGGCCTATGTATGAAAATGGAAGTAATTTGAATTTTTTTTGCTTTTTCTGGGCTGGTTAAGTGTGACAAAAATTGAAGAGTGACGATATCAAATGGGTACATCTTGGTGCGTTAAGAAATTTATTTTTGGATTCTTTTAATTTTCAAGTAAATATTGCTATCTTAACACGAAAAACAAAAGGTAAATAATGCTGTAAAACCCCAATTACTCCTCTTATTGGAGTGTCATTATCATATAAAATAAAATTTATTAATGATCATGTGTCACATAAATTGAAAATAAAATTTGGAGAAGTTAAAGTTAAGCGATCAAAAGTATACAAAAATTCAAGCAGCATTGCAGTATCTTGTTGTTGGTGAAAAAGTTTTTATTTTATTTTCGAAGCGATGAGAGATTGGTTATTACATTCACAGGCGAAGCTGCTAAGGAGCGAGGGGGGGCGGTCGCCCCTCCGCTCCCCGGAAAACCTGGCCACCGAGAAGCCCCGAACCCCCCTGGAGGCTGGAGACCGCCGGAAATGGAGGAGCAGCGGTGCTGCAAATCTGGTTTTTTTTTAAATCCAGGCCAAAACAAGGGTGACGAAAGCAATTCAAATCTCAGAAGAAGAATCCGATTCCATTGCAATTTCTCCACGCAAAGGCTTCCCAGCATTTCTGGAATAGTCGAATCCAACCCAACCCTACCCGCATTTTGATTTTCGATTTTAATCCTCGCCATTTCTGCAATCTCACTCAGATCCAACCAAACCAGCAACTTTCATGTAAGCTCCGATCTTCGTCTCACTCTTTCTCAATTACCCAGTTGTTGTTCATCTGGATCTTGCTTCGATTAAGCTATTTGAAAGCGAAAGATTTGAGCTTTTGCTTGTAAATTTTACTGTTTTTTGCTTTCTGTGAATTTGAATGATGATATGAATTGCGCAGTGAAGTGGGAAGATGGAGGGGACTGTGTTCGCTTCGGCTCTGGAAGGATTCAAGACTGTCAAGTCTGAACAAGGAGAGATTCTGACCAAGCCTTTCTTGGATGTCTGCAAGCAAATTTTGCCTGTTATAGGTTCATTTCTCTTCCTATTTTGCTCTGATCCTAGAAATTGAACCGTGTTTTCGCTTTCCTTAGTGCCCGATTGTTGTTTGTACATGGTTTTTAAGCAATGACACGGTAAATGATATGATCATTAACTTGTGTTTTTTTTTATGACTTTGCACTTTGTTAATATGTGATACGCCATGTGTATGATACTGTTATTATTCATTTCAGAGCAATGGATTTCTTGGTAGAGCTGTTCCGGAACTTACTGGAGCATCAAGATTGGGCAATGTCACAGGCTTGTACAGATTCCTATGGAAAGACCCTGAAAAAATGGCATGGATGGCTTGCTAGTTCAAGTTTCAGTGTAATGTCTCCGATGCCCCTTCAATTATGATGCACTACCTGTTTTCATACTGTCTTTGGTCCTCTGATGTCTTCCACTGAACTTAAATAGTATTATAATGATTATATTCTGCAAGTTCAGCGCTTCCTTTTTAAATGCTTTACTGCCTAAATTTTTCATTTTGTTTGGGCCCTGGAGGCACTCCTATGTTTTCTCAAATCTCCGTCTGTTCAAACTACTCTTCGATGATGCTCTCTCTTGTGTTTTCACCTCTTCTGTACTGAAAATTTGAAATAAATGGCAAATGAGAACTTTTTTCCTCTTCAAATTTGGACTTATTAGTCACTATAATGATAGGTTGCAATGAAGCTTGCTCCTGACATAAAGAAGTTCGTGAATCTTCGTGACCTGATGCTCCTCTGTTCCATTGATAACAATTTTGGGTGTCATCCCCAAAAGAATTTGTCGCCATTTTGAACAATGCTTATAAACTGTTTTTCTAATCTAAAGTCAAAAGATTCGCGATAACCTTGCATTCTCTAAAGCCATTTTTCTTTAACCTTGCATTCTTTTAAGTTCGCCCCCCCCCCCCCTCGAGAAATCCTGGCTTCGCCACTGATTACATTGCCAAGTTGCCACCAAAAAGTTACAATTACTGCTTTAAAGAGTAATCTTTGATTTATTTCCTTTTCGGTTGCACAACATTTTTTCTTTTATTTTTTACCCTAAAGGTGAGGAATAAATTGAGATCGAACTCGCATTTCATGAAATTCGAACCTAAATTATCTCACTTACAAGTGAAGAAAAATATTACTAGACCGCCACTTAGAACTACGATTTAGTAGTATTCATTTGATCACTTATACGTGAGAGGTCTATACGTTTGAATATCATGGATGACGAATTCGATACCAATTTTCTTACCCTATACTGTAAGTATATCACTATAAAAATAAAAAGATAAACCTGCTAAATTGCTATAATCATTTTTTTTGTTGGAATAAAATTGTTATAATCATTTTTTTTGCAATGTTATTACTTATGCAAATTTGGAGAAATTTTTTAGGTCATATACCGTCACGTGGTGCTACTAATTGTCCCACTTTTAATTTGATAAATTATCATTTTAGATGAAATTAGAATATGAATTGGTTAAGTGAGATGAGATGAGGGTGAGATGGACTTTTCATCAATGTAAAAAAACTTTCACATTATACCACATACTAATTTTGTCAAGAAAAATAGAAAACTGGCTAAAATTGATAGATTTCAAAGAGGGCGAAAATAGAAAATTGGACGCGTCATTGTTGGTATAGAAATACTTAGACCGTGAAATGACTTAAAAGCTTATGGTTATAAGCAACAATACTAACACGAACGATAAAATAATTTCATAAATTTTTGAATCGTTCTCTTTAGGGCTCAACTTGTTGTCGTCACTCCCAATTGGTGTCTGAGAAGCAGCATTGCAACGAAATCGGTGAAGGGCCACCATCGCCTTTAAATACATAAGCGATCTAGTGGAGGGTGAAGTCTCGCTCGCATCCAATTCTATATCGACGAATAAGGTAAATTTTATTCAAATCTTTTAGGTTTATTTGCAGAGATTGGTGTCTTAGTGGTTGATAATTAATAATACTCCCCTCATGGTGTATATAATTATTAATTAACTCTTCAAAGTTGAAATTAGAGAAGAAAAAACTCAACTATAAATTTGTAAACATGTCAATGGATTGGACTTTGATCTGGATTTGATCCGAATCCGATGTAATTACTAGCTAGGATATAGATTGAGACTTCCAATTACAAATAGATCCAGACATATGTCAGGTTGATCTGATTCGATAATAATCCGATCCAATTTAACATAACATATTATTTGATTTTTATATTATTTTGAAAATATTATACTAGTGTGTATAGTAATTTAAGGTTTTTATTCATTCAAAATACACGTAATTATACCATATTTTCTTGTTCTACAACATGAAAATTCTAATTAAAAATAGAAGAACATAATAAAAGAATTAAGTTACTAATAATATTTTAATCTTTTTCAAGTTTTAAATTAGAGCCGATCAGATTCGAATTCGATGTTTATTAGATATGGATCTACAAGTCAAATTCTATAGTCTAAATACGATTTAGATCTGATTTTAAATAGATCCGGATACGAATCAAGGTTGATCTGGTCCGTATCCAATCTGTTTATAGTGATTGTATGTAGGGAAAACTAATGAAACACCCAACTTTTGGGCTATATTAATTATGAGGACAAAAAATTTTCTTAATATCCAAAATGGGTATAGAGGAGCAAACAAAGAAAAGGGTCCATAAAGCATAATTGAATAGACCAAAAGCATGGAATGGCCCAACAACACAAAACAAAGAAAGCAAAAAGACAACTTATCATTTAGAAATAGTGAGATACTTTTAGAAATAGTGACATCCATCAGAATTGTGGGGACATGTTTTGAAAATTATTCAAAAAGTTATTTTGTATGTTAGTAAACACACTTGTATATATTGAAGGTTTCCCTTCATTTACAGACACACAGACGAACTCACACTTATAAACACAGAGCATAGCCTTTCTTCAGCATTTTTCCAAGCTTTCTTCTATATTTGTAAACATCATTTGTAAACTTTTATACATCAATAAAAGAGCAAGTGTATATATTCAAGCAATTCTCTATTCTTAAGTAAGTTTTCTTTCTTTACTTTAGTGTGTTTGTTTAATTAGACTTCCAGTCCAAAACAGGAAAACACTATTATAGTTATATTATTATCTTGCTAAACTGATGATCATACTTTGTTTGAGCACTCTGTTATAGTTGAATGCTTGCCATAAAAATAACTGGACATTGACCAGGGTACCTCTGAGTTCTCAGTACCTCTGAGTTCAGCCCTTGTGGCTTATACTTGTATTGTGAGTGGCCTTCATGCTGAAACATGTCGAGTTCCATGTGCAAGGTTATATGTCTAAGTTGTTATAATTGTCATCCGACTATTTTACAGTCCCGCTTCGAATTTGGTATCAAAGCCTAGTTTGGCATTTTAATAGTAAAGTACCTTGAGGACGGAAGTCATCAACACAACTGATATCACACAAACACTTATTTTGCATGAATATTGTATATTATTGTCCTTGTAGACCTTGTCAACCACAATTACTGGGAATATATTGTCCTAGACATCCTACTATAACTAGCATAAAGTGAAGATTAGCATATATTTATAAGAAAATTAGAAAGACCCTTAAGAAGCAAAAGTTTTATCTTAGTGTTATTGAACATCTCAGTTTTTCAAGTAAAGATAAAGAAGTTCAACATAATATATTAGCAGCAAGTAAAGCAACTAACAATACTTTAGAGAGTTTTAAAGAAGAAAGAGAGTATTTAAGAAATCAATTAGCAGTAACTTTAGAGAAAGGAAGACTTTAGTTTATGATAGATTATCTTAATTTAGAGATTAATGAGCAACATAAAAGAAAAATCACTTTAGATAAAAATAGTTTAAATTGTTATTTTCCATTAAGAAAGCATAATCATATTTTGCATAGCGAAGAAAATCCACAAGCAAATAGTATTGTAGATCTTATTATTAGTCAAGCTAAAAATATAAAATTAGAAAATAATAAGCATAATAATTTATTAAATCAGTTATTAGATTATTCTAAAAAAAATTCAATAAAAACTATTAGGCAAAATTTAGATTATATTACATCTCAATTAGAAGATAATAATAGAAATATTCAGAGATTTCCAAGCAAAAGAGAGATAAAAGAACTTATTGAACTAATACAAAGTAAGCCTAAGCAAGTAGAAATTAAATCATTAGAGATAGTTGAGCAATTAAAATTAGAAGTTCAAAAAATTCAATTAGTACAAAAAGAGTTAATTGAGCAAGTAGATAAGTTGCACAATAAAATAGATAGATTATTAGTTTGATGACCAATTCTCGAACTAATAAAAAATATATTCAAGCTTTACAAGAAGTTGGTAAATTAGATAAAAAACCAGTTGGTTTAACAGACTTTTCACCACAAGTACTTAGTAGTAATATTCCAATTAGACAAAATAATTTAATTATTCAACTAGTTTTAAATTTATCAGAAAAATTAGATCAAATAGCAGAAATTAATAAAGTCTTACATAATACACATTCATCACTTCCACCATCTTTATTACAAAAATTAGAAAAATTAACTTTGACTACAAATAATCATATTAGAAGACCCAAAATTAATCCCTTTGATAACAGAAAATGGAACTCTTCAAGAGAAAAGGAAAAGAAATAGTTAGAGCAGAAGATATTTATTGACACACCCCGACCCGGATGTACACGTGGACACCCAAAAGTCGGATGTGCTGGCCGACACCACGTAGGGTGACGAAAGCCAATTTAGATGTAATAAGAAATATTTGAATGAATTAATGAGTAGGATAAACAAAATTTGCACAGAGTAAAGAATTAATAAATAAATAACAGTTATCGTACGAATACGAAATACTGAAAATTTACAAATACAAGGAAATTCTGAACATCTTCATACCACCGGGTCTCGACGTCAACGACTCCAAGCCACTAATCCTGGAGGGGCGCAAAACAGAAGGGTGAGTGGGCCATAGCTAGTTATTTTTGTGAAAACCTTTCCTTTTTGAAAATACTAACCCCTCGCCGTAAAATCAAGTACTTAGTCGAAAAACCGTTACAGAAAACGTACTAATATAGTAGGTAGAAAAACAAGGTAAGTACGGAAATATACTTACCATCGGAAACGGGCAAAAAGCCACCGTTCGGCATAAAAATACTTTATTAAAAGGTTCGTAACATAAAGTTATACGGAAAACCCGTAATATCAAATAGAAGTATCCGTGGCATCGGTGAAATCAGAGATAAAACACAAACCAAACTATAAGATAGACGCTCGTTTAGGAATGGCAACACACGAGTTCATACAGATATATTCTGTCATGAACAGGCTGGGTGTATAAATAATGGTACGCTCATGTACTACGATCACGTGAAGCTGGCGCATAAGCGCGTCACAACGAGTTCGAGTCGCCCATGCGACCTAGAACAGGTTGGCACCTACTATAGATCCATAGTGAGCGTATCGGTGCGTGTGAACAATCACGTGAAGGCTGGTCCTGGCCTCGGACGAGTACAACTAACACCGGGTGAGCCTTCCTAGTTGAGCGTGCAAAAACATGCCACGGAGTATTTTTAAATAAAACAAAGTGAGGTAATTTCCCTTTTTGGGATAACCTTAAAACAGTCAAAATATAAAGTATTCTCGAGTGCCGTACCCGGAATACCAAGCGTATAACTACAATACGTGAAATACCAAGAATACGCCACATGGGTACCAAGGTATAGAAATACCAACTTAGTGGTAAACTAGGTGAACCCAAAAATACGATAGAAAATTACCATTTCCAAGGTTCACCCGAATACGGCCCAAGGCCGTCAGATAGGTATAAAACCCATAATCACAAATAGGCACAATATCAATTAATTCCCTAAAACCCCCTAAAATAGGGCTGGTTCAATACAAGCAATACGCGTACAAAAATAATACGGAAATCAACAATTTAATGGTGAAATTCCCAAATGGAAATGTAGGCCAAAGCCCACTAATTTCCATGGCCTAACGAAATACCGATACGATCTAGTAAACCAAGTAAATACCATGAAGTACGAGGTCTACCAGAAATAGGAGACAAATAATCAATTTAAGATCATAATAATAATGTAGGCATAAATTAATAAGTTTGCTAACATAGTAACAATAATCATTATAAAAGCATCGGAAAAACCCAATTTAATGTCTAAAACATGTAAAATATTTAATTTAAGTAAGGAAGGGGCCCACTCACAAATACCGAAGCCGGGAAGTCCAAACGTACGTCCTCCGAACGCCACGAGTTGCCAAAACCTATTTTTAAAACCCACAAATTAGTAAAGTACTCGAAATTACGAAGAAAACGGCGTTCGGAAACCCGAAAACGGAGTTTCGGGGTCGGAAACCCCAAAACAGCCGCCGTGCGCCGCCGCACGCGCCGCCACACGCTGCCGTTTGGCCTCATGCGCCGCCACGCGCTGCCACGCGCCGGTGGAAGTCCACCACGCGCGGCCACGCGCCGGTCACGCACCGGTGACTGACGCCGTTACTGTGCCGTCATAGTTAACGGAATATTCTAACGGCGTTAGAATATTCCGTTAATGCCGTTAAGTTTAACGGACGAAATATACCTTTGAAATATTCCGGTCCAAACCGGGTTTGGACCGGGTTGATGACGTCATCACCGGTTTGCTGATGTCAGGGCCGGGCCAGCTGACGTCAGCTCGCCGGTGACCTCTGCATTTTCCGGCCGCCGTGTCGCCCCCGCCGGCCGCCGTCTGCTGGCCGGAGTTTCGCCGGAAACTGGGGAATTCGCCGGAAACCTGCAAATCGACATAATTTCTCCAAAAATCAACCATTTTGCACGATTCAAAAGGCAAAATGAAGCAGGGAGTGAGGGGATTAAGGTTTTACCCGTTTGGAGGCCCAAATATGGCCGGAGATGGCCGGAAATTCGAAGAGAAGTCTCGGCCAGAAAATGGCCGATCCCCAAACATCGATCCAAGGTCCAAATCCAAGCATGCAAGTCCAGATTAAGGCTCCTGGAACCTCAGGGACTTGAATGGTGATCAGATCGAAGCCAGATGCGATGGAATTCGACGAGAAACTCGTCGGGGAAGGATCGAGTCTAGACGGTGAGTTTGAGAACTTGGGTTTCTGGGTTCGAGCAGAGTCACTGGGTTTGGGCTTGCAGGGTCGAGTTCAATGGCTGATGATTTGTGGTGGTGATTTGGTCGGAGAAGTGGCAAAGCCACTGAGTAGGCTCGGTGAGGGAGAGGGAAGCCATGGAAAAAAAAGAAATTGAGGTTTTGTGTTTGCAGAAGGAGTGAGGGATCGAGAGAGTGACAGAGAGAAGAGTAGAGATTGAGATAGTGGGCTGGGCTCACCAGGTTACTGGGTTCAAGGCCCAAGGCCCAATTTAAAACACAAATCAATTAACGGAACGTTAAAAGATTAACGTCCGTAGAACGCTCATTCGAACTCCGAATGACGTCCCACTCGCGCCTACGAGTCCGTATCGACGAGCACGTCGAGAAAATACAAATGGAAGCGTCGTGCGAGTTACGACGCAAAAGTCAACCGAAAGGTCAACCAAGGGCAAAATCGTCATTTTGCACCTCCGAGAATAAAATAGTATTATTTCCCGGTACGGGGTGTAACATTTATCCTACTGAGGAAGAAGCACAAGAATTCATTAGAAAAAGGATTTGAGAGAACCCAGAAAAATAAATATAGTTTGTATCAATTAGGATTATTTGAAAATAGAAATAAAATTGTAAGTAGCATCAGTCAACATGAAGTTAGCTGTATTGATAAAGAAGTCACACTTAATTTATTAAGTAATGAAGCAGTTACTCAATTAAGAAACTCACATTTTAGTCAAATTCACATAGACACAATTATGATTGGCATAGCATGTTTAACTAGAGCACAAGTAGGCACAAAAACTTTAGTTTACATATATGATGATAGATGGGATAATCACCAACAAGTATCAATAGCAACAGCTGAAGTTGATTTAAGTTCAAATTCAGCAGTCATAGGTTGTATTCCAAATTATGTTATGAATATTAAAGAATTTAGTAAATATATTAAAGTAAGCATAAGAACAAAAAATTATAATATGAAAGGAGAATATAAAAATTTGTGTATTAGTCTAATGTATATAGGAAAAGTATCAGATAAATATAATCATAAGTTTAATTTAGAATTTCAAAATTTAATTCAAACATTTGGAAGTAAGCATGTTAATATGATAGAAGCAAAACCCGTAGACAATAGCTTTTTAGAAGGAACCCAATGGACATTACCAAATTTACAAGTAGCAAAAAATAGACAACCAGATCATGCACAAATTTATGAAACTAATGCAGGAGAAGCAACAATTAGATTTAGTAATTATAAACAATTAGATAATTTAGAAGATGATGAGAGTGAAATTGAGAGTATCCGTGAGAGTATTCATATAGCTTTTGATAATTTAGATATTAATTTAGTTGAGCAAAATTTTGATCATATTGTAGATAAACTCATAGAAGATATTGATCATTTAGATGAAGAACAATATTTAGAAAAATATTAAACATATGATTTAGAGTTACATAAGATTTCAGATGAAGAAATGAAAAACATAATTTTGGATATAGGTGTAGAACATATTTTAGGAGCAGAAGAATATAATAATTTATTAGAATTAAAAATTGAATGTAACCCAGCATAAGAGAGTGGAGCATCAACATCAGGAGTAGATAGTGGTCCAGGATACACAGCTAGAACAAACCAACAATTTTTTAGACCATCAGGTGAGCAATATACTAAACAAGGAGGAGTAAATTATATGAATGAAAATTTGCTTAGACCACCTAAGAAAAATAGGATACCATATATGAAAGGACTTGAGCACATTAATAATGCAGGAAATATATTAAATTTAGACAATGTAGATCCACAAGATTGGGAAAAAACAATAGAAAGATGGGAGAAAAGTTGTGTGCATGCAGCATTAATGTTAGATTTTAGTAATTCACAAAACATGTTAGATTATTTTGAGCATACTCTAGATGGCTTAGTTTTTGATTATTTTCAATCATGGAAAGTTACTAGATCCAGAACAACATCAGTTAGCAAAAACAAGTTTTAACATAGATGGTTTTATTAATTTAATTCAACAAGAATTTTTAGATCATAATAGATTAGATGGAAGAAATGAGAAAGAGCAAATAAGAGCTATTAGAAATTTAGAACAATTATAGATTTGTGATTTACAGTATATAGCAGATTATACATCAGATTTCTTTAAATATTTAGGAAGATCAGAAAGAATTAGTGATATTAATTTACTAGATACATATATGACAAAGATAAAAGGACCAATAGGTGAAAAAATTTGGAATGAATGGCAAAAACATCCAAAGAAAAATAATATTGCAATAGGACCTAGAATTCAACATGTATATGACATACTTAGACAAGTGTAGCCAAATAAAAGCAAAAAGACAGATTAGAAAACAATTTTATATGAGTTGTAAAAATATAGATTTGCCACAACAATATGGATGCCATAAGAAAAATAAGCATAAGAAAATTTATAAGAAGCATTATAAGTCATATAAACCTTATAAGCAAAATAAAAATTTTAGCATAAGACCTTGTAGAACATTTAGAAAACGTAAATATATTCCTAAACAATTTAGGAAAAGAAGTAGTAAACCTTGGATAAGAAGATATAAAGCACCTAAAGATAAAAGTAATTGCAAATGTTATTTATGTGGAGAAACGGGACATATTAGACCCAAATGTCCAAAATTAGGAAAGCAGCCATGAGATAAAGTATATTTAATGGAATTATTAAAATTAGAAGAAGATGAAGATATACAATCAATTTATAGCTTAGATGATTTGAGTGATAATGAGAGTATTTATAGTGTAGAAAGTATTAATATGATAGATTCAGATTCAGAGTACTCTAGTAATTCAAATAGTGATATAGATGAATATATGTGTGCATTTATAGAAGAAGAACATGAAGAAGAATTTAAATATGTTAATTTAGGTTGGCCAGAAAAATGTCATAAGTGTAGTAAGATAGTAGCAGAAAAATATTATAATAAATATTCTATATTTTGTAAGTCTTGTTATAATAATAGGTTATTAGAAATTAACTCAGCAGAATCACTAGAAAATACTGAAATATTAGGAAATAGTGTTCATAATATTGAAAAGCCAAAAAATAGTTCACTGATTACTATAAATTGTGAAATAAAATTAGCAAAAGACTATAAAATACAAACAATAGCAATGATAGATATAGGAAGCACAAAGAGTGTCATAAGAGAACAATTAATACCAGAAAAGTATAGACAAAAATTAGCAAAACCAGTAAGAATAACACAGTTTGATGAGAGACCTGTTTATTTAACACATTGCATTAATAATGAGTCTATTAAAATAGAAAAACAACAATTTAATTTACCATTAACATTTATTTCACCAGTTGGATCATACCCATTTATTATAGGTTTAAACTTTTTGAAAAGTATACAAGGTTTTTTGTTTATGAACCCAGCAATAACATTTTTTAAGAGAGGTATAACTATAACTGACCAAAGTAGTACTTTAGAATCCTATAAAAGCATAAGTATAGAAGAGTTTAGTAGTCAAGATCATTACTATTTAGAAAATTCAAATAAAAATGAAGAACATAATGATATAGAAGACTTTGATGAGGAAATATTTGAGCATGAATATCCAGTCATAGAAGAAATAACTCCAGTAGAAATATTACAGCTAGATAGACCAAAGAGTCTAGAAGAATTGTTACAATTAGCATAACAAACTAGAATTATAGGAGAAGACCCTCAATTACATTGAAGTAAAAATAAAATATTAGCAAAATTAGATATAATTAATCCAGACTTAACAATTAAGAAGGCAGACATGCCTTGCAGTTTACTTGATAAGCAAGAGTTTAAGCAACAAATAAAAGAACTTTCAAATTTAAAAGTAATTAGGCCTTCAAAGTCTAGACATAGATCAGCAACCTTCATAGTAAGAAAACATTCGGAATTAAAGAGAGGAAAGGCTAGGATAGTATATAATTATAAAAGATTAAATGATAATACATATGAAGATAGTTATAAATTACCAAATAAAGATGAGCTTATAAATAAAATTCAAGAGAGTAAATATTTTAGTAAGTTTGATTGTAAATCAGGATTCTGGCAAATACGATTAGCAGAAGAATCAATTGAGTGGACAACATTCACTTGTCCAAAAGGACATTTTGAATGGTTTGTCATGCCATTTGGATTGAAAAACGCACCATCTATGTTTCAAAGAAAGATGGATCAAATTTTTAAGAAATATGACAGTTTTTGTAGTGTATATGTAGATGATATTTTAGTACATAGTAAAAATAGAAATGAACATAGAAAACATTTGGAAATAGTTTTACAAGAATTTATTAATAATGGTATTGTGATTAGCAAAAATAAAATAGCATTAGAAAAACAAGACATAGAATTTTTAGGAATGTATATAAAGTCAGGAACAATACAATTACAAGATCATATAGCTAAGAAAGTTTTAGAATTTCCAGACAAATTAGAAGATAAAAAACAATTATAAGCATTTTTAGGATTATTAAATTATGCAAGGAATTTTATTCCTGATTTAGGAAGAAAAATAGCAGTATTACATAGCAAAACTAGCAAAACAGGACAAAAGTATTTTAATAGTGAAGATATTAAATTAGTACAAAATATCAAGCAAGAAATTACAAAACTTAAACCATTAACTTTACCACTAGATAATAGTTATAAAATAGTTGAAACAGATGCATCATCATTAGGATGGGTAGGAATATTATACCAGAAAAAGCATAAGGAATCACCAAAGTCTGATGAACAAGTTTGTAGATATGCATCAGGAAAATTTAGTGATATACCGTCTAGATTACCAATAACAAATTTAGAGATTTTAGGAATAATTAATTCACTTGAAGTATTTTCTTTATTTTTACGTAATGAAGTATTTACAATTAGAACTGATTGTCAAAATATAGTTTCTCATTACAATAAAATTCACACTAATAAGCAAGTAGCCCGAAGATGAGTTAATTTTGTTGATTCAATTACAGGAAATGGTTTTAAACCGATTTTTGAACATATTAAAGGTAGTGATAATACATTAGCTGATATATTATCAAGACTTATTCATTGAACATGATGGAATATCACAGAGCATCATCCTCAAATAGCAAAAGACCACAAAGCAGCAAAGCACCTTTCAATAGCATAATGATGCACCATGGACCTCCACCATTCAATAGATTCCAAAATAGCATGAATAGACCAGCATCACCACCAGTACCCACTTTCAACTTTAATGGTACTATAGTGGAAGGAGTAAAAAATCCCACTCTAAGATACAGACCAAGAGTACCAGGACTCATTGATAGGCAACAAGTACTTCTAGATAATTTCTGGAATATCCAAATAAAACAACCAAACATGAGGTTAGGACATGAAAAAATAATTAGGGCTTTAGAGCAAGAATTTGATGCATTTAATTTCAATTTCAACCAAAGTCAGCATCACATCCATTCACTACAAAATAGTTTAGAAGCAATTTCTAGAGATCATGATGGATTAGCAGGACAATTTACTAAGATATACCAAGAGCTACAAATTCTTAGAATGCAACAAAAAGCCAGTGATACTTTAAAGCAAGAACTCAAAATTGGCATAAATCTTGATCATCATAAAAATAAAGAAAAAGAGGCTAATGAGCCCATAGAAAATAAAGAAATTACTATTGAGCTCATAGAAGATACTAATATGGAGCAGCATCAGACTGAAGAAGCAAAAAATAGCATAATACAACATCGGAATATTTCAGTACAAGAAAAGTTTGAACATTTTATTAGTACTATACCACTAGAAATAATAACTGATGAAATATTGTTAGAAGAAATCTTGAGAGCAAAATAAGAGTGTCACCAATAGATATGCATTATGAATTTTTAGGCAGAGGTTCACAATCTATTCAAGAACGGCAACTACAATTGCAAATTGCTTTGTATAACTCTATCTTTGATCCAAAACCAGGGATGGATGTTAACACAAAAATATATCCATCATGTGTTTGCAGTAGCACCAAAATTTGTAATTGTGAGCCAGAGGTAAGCATAGCATTAGCTAGGATTAATATGGTAGATTTTCAAAATTGGCATTTTAGTTATGAGCATAAATGTCAGTAGAATGTAGTAGAAGTTACACCATCTCTATTATTAGAATTTGGTTATCTTGAGAAGGTTTATATTGACAATAATTCACAACTAGAGACTTTTCCAACCAAGCTTAAGAAAGTAGCATAAGATTATTTAGATTTATGGAAGCAAATTTGTATAAGTTTCATTAGCAGTCCAGTCCTTCAGAATGGTACAAGCATATGCACAAAGAAGAGGCAAGACATATAGCCATGATTAACAAAGAATCTTTCAGATTATACCCCATCTCACACTACATGTGGACTCTTACAAAACAACATATTCAAAGATATCGAGGAAGCAGATATTGGCATTAGAAGAATTTGAAGATTTCAATTGTGATATGTCATTAGTAGCAGAAGACAATGAGATGTATATTTATAGCAGAGTAAAGATTCGTCATCAACCCTACTAGAAACCTCAATATCCAATAGGAGAAGCTGAAGTAACGTATTTCAGAATAAAAGAAGATCATAACAGGCAAGAAGAACTAGAACAAGGAGATGAAGATTTATGGAATAATATGACAGAAGAAGAGCTGCACAATATGGATATGATGGAAGCTTAGAACACATGGCAGCCATAAGCAAAAGTTGAAAGGCAGAAGTTTCAAATAGCATAATACAAAACTTTGTATAATAGTTCAGATATGAAAATAATTGTGGGACCCGCTATGATGAATGATATAATGGCATAAGAGTAATTAAAGAAAAGAGTTTGATCTGTTATAGACATTTTACAACAAATTTGTCCTTATGATTAAAAATGAATAGTAATATGTCCTTTTTATTAAGACTCCCTTGTATGTAACTTTAATTAGTTTGGACATGTTGAAAAGTCAAAATGAATTTGTGTGTATATATATATATATATTTATTTATAAAAATTGGGTTGTGAAGCGTCTTTTTAGACCAACTGCAATGGTGGCCTATGACCAATAATTTTAGGCCTTTGGCTTTTACTTTTGGTTCTCCAATGGTGGCCAATCTTTAGGCTCAGATGAAAAAAAAAAGGAGCAAAATGCAACATTAAGGCCAAGCCTTTGGCCCGCCCAAAAGAAAAAGGGCCCACCTGCGCACGTGGCATGCGCAGTTGCACGCCAAACGCCCTAGTCAGATGCACGGACGCGCCGACCATTTGTGTTGGGGGGCCCAGCTGAAGTCAGGTCTGTCGGCTGGGAGAAGAAAAGAGTTGTTGGCTTATTTACGATGGACGGTCCAGATTGATGGACCGTTGGCTGATCTAACGACCATGTTTCAAACCTTACTTTATTTATTTATTTACTTTTACTTATAATCCAACGACTGTGATCAAATGATATCAAATCTAACGGTAAAAAAAATCATCCTCCGACCTAAATTAAAATCCAACGGCTAAAATAATTTAAAAAAAAAATATTTAACTGAAATTTCATCCCAAAACTCTATAAATACCTATTCATTTGGTCATACATCCACACAAAATCAATTTTCTTCCATTTCCTCATCCAAATTTCTTTTTTCCTTGTACCCACTTCTAAATCATTTTCTACCCACTTCTAAATTGACATTCTTCTTCTACCCACTTCCAAATTTTCAATTTTCTTCTACCCACTTCCAAAAGTTTTCAAGATGCCAAAAAATAGTACAAAATTACCTAATTGGTCTAAAGATGAAGATATAGCTTTGTGCAAGGCATAGATCAATATTAGCAAAAATGGTGCTACTGAGACAAACCAAAATATTCAAGAATTTTGGTCTCGCGTTTATGAATTGTTCCTTAACACCTCTCCCCCACTGTTGCTCGACAAGCCACGAACCTTTGATGGTATGTATGATCGGTTGAAGAGAATCAACAAAAAATGCACTTGTTGGAAATCAGCCTAACATAAAGCCAAAGATGTTCTTGAAAGTGGAAAGAGTCAAGAAGATATAGTGAGTGTCTCTTCACATATTTTTTTTTTCATGTGCATAATTATATTTTTAATGTGCATAATTACATTTTTAACTAATCAATCTTTATTTATTTCATACATATATTAATAAAGCAATGACTATATTCATGAAACTCGAAACCCTAAGGGCTCATTTGGCACACCTTATAAGGGATCGGATTGGATAAATAATCCGATCCCGAGTGTTTGGTACATTCCGTATAAAAATAGTCACCCGACTAATTATCTAATGGCCCACCATTTAATACAGCTGAAGCCCGACTAATTATACCCCAAAAAACTTCGGTATAATTAGTCGGTCTCCGTTTCCTCCCTCTCTCCCATTCTCTCTTGCTTTCTCCGTCTAGGTCCCCCCTTCCTCCCTCTATCTCGTTCTCTCTCGTTCTCTCGCTCACTTCGTGCTGCACGCAGAAGAAGAAGCGAGACCACCGCCGTCGAGGGGCTAGCAATCAAAGCTTGCAGGTATCGAATCCAAGTTGCATTCTGGAAAATTGTGGATTTGAAACCTTGGGTCTGCTCCAAAATTGAGTCTTTGCTGCTGAAACAATCGTTCGCGATACTCCCGCACGCAGAAGGAAGGATGGTTGCTGACATTATGGAGAAAAACCAATGAACTGGTTTTGATGCATTCTTCTCTTTTGCAGGAGAATCACTGTTGAGAATCTATCAAAGCAGTCTATGGACCTTCGTCTTTTCCATGGCGTTGCTTACAGACACCCTTGGTTTGGTATATGGGGGTACAGGTTCTGCCAAGGAAGCTTTGGTGTCACAGAACACAATTAAGCCACCATTGGTGGTTGGGTCGTTAACTGGAAATCATAAATGGGGATGTGGGGGTTTGTTGTTAGATCTGGTTTTTTGATGGGTTTATATAAAATTTCACTTATTGTTTTCTCTCCAATTTTGCAATTAGTTATATAATTTTGTCTTTTTAATTAAAATTTTAGAGTTTGTCAAATTTTCAGATATGAACAAAATTGATCTGTATTGTTTTTTGTTTCTACTTGTTATTGTGTTATGTCTTGTTGCTTGTTATGTAATTCTCTTAAAAATAACAATAGTCCAAAATCCTCTTATTCGGTATAGTAAACAAACACAGTATAAATAATACGTTCATTACTCTGATACTGCACCAAACGCCCGACTAATTTAGTCAGTACTATCCGATGACAGATTATCCTATCCGACTAAAATAGTCAGTACAGTCCGAGCAGCCAAACGAGGCCTAAAGGTCACGAATTCAAGTTATTTCATGCTTGGAACATCCTCAAAGATTCTCCTAGGTGGATTGAACGTGTATCTACTAAAGTTCCAAGACAACCTTCCGAAGGCGGGGCAAGTATTGATCTTGATGATGATTTTGTTGATGAGAGCCCATCTTCATCTATAGCAAGACTGCCGGGGCGAGATAAGCAAAAGGAAGCAAAGAAAAAAAGGAAGAACTAGGCCGCAGTATGTCGTTTCAGATGATTGTCATTTTCTAATTTCTTCTTCTTCTTATAATTTTCTCCGAGCTCCGAAACCACGAAGTGGCAGAATATTGTTGCTTCTTCATTTTCAAAGTCAAGAACTTCATTTCAGTTCTTTTTTAGAAGTTGTGGGGTTCAACAATTGATTCTTTCATAGACAATTTCAGGAATTTGCCAAAAATGGTGGGGTTCTTTGTTCATGAAGAAACCTACCGCACTTTGTAGAATTTTGACTATTGTAAGTGTACTTCATGAAGTCAATTATTGTAAATTGAGAGTTCCTATATATAATAACAAGGAGACTATATTTTTCTTGTAAGTGTATTCTCACTCAATACTACAGTCTAGTGGGTATTCATCTTCACTTGTAAGTAAGAGGAATTAGGTTTAAATCTTCAGAATGATGAGTTCGCAGCTAATTTATTGTTAAAATTAAAGTGATTTTTCTAGAATGACTTCCCACATAACCAACAACTTATATTAACTTCTTAAGTATGGCTGTCTTGGGAACCCACACGTTTTCATGGTGCAGAGGCACTACTTTATGTTTTGTTTTCCTTCTAGACAAGTGTGTTTTAATTGCCTTGATAGCTAGCTGCTGCTTATTTTTTGAAGTTAGTTTTTCATCTTTCCTTTTGGCTGTACTGTTCATGATCTTGGTGAGAGTGTTGTAACTTGTAAGCTTATTTCCTTGTTAGTGAAAGTTGATTCATCTTCTCTGAGTTCCATTCGTTTTCTTTACTGTTGGTTGTTAGTCTTGGGCTAGTGTGGAGTCTGCACTAACTGAGAAGCCATATTCTGGAGGTTGGAATATTGTCTTTCTCTACATGGTATCAAAGCTACAAGGGAGGTAGCTTTTATTGTCAAGTTTCCCTTGGTGAAGAAAGGTTGTGATACTCAAAGATGGACTCAAACCAAAGCTCTGGATTAGGTATTGATTTGTTGAATCAATCAAATTTCAAGGTATGGAAATCTTGTATGGAATCCTATCTCTTGGGTGAAGATCTATGGGAGGTTATTGGTGGAGATGAAATTGCCACTCCAACAAATACACAAGAAATTCCAGATGCTTTGAAGAAGTGGAAGGTGAGGAATGCTAAGGCTGAATTTGCCTTGAAGAAATCTATTTCTCGCGAGCTGTTTGAACACATCACAGATTGCAAATCCGCCAACGCGATCTGGACAACTCTTGATGGCTTATTCAACAAAAAGAATGAAGGAAGGCTGCAGTTGCTGTAGAATGATCAAGCAAATTTAACTCAAGGTGATTGTGAGTATAGAAGGAGAATGTTCCTTCAGTTCTTGCGCACGTGTTTGAAGCGCTGTGAAAATTATAAACATGACAGACAAATTCAGGCTTCGCATGAGGTACTCTAAAACTGATAAGATCGTAGATGATTGGTTGAGTTTTGCTATTGATAGAAACATTAAAGAGTTAGATATCATCCTTACTTCAGTGAGGGGACAGTAGTCACAGTACCGCTTGCTTCAGATGGTTCTCAGTACCAAATCTTTAACCACTCTCAAATTGAATGATGTGAAATTCAATTGGACTCTTATAAGCCTTCCGTCTTTAAAAACTATTTCAATCCAAAATATGGATTTTGGTTATAAGTTGAGATTCTTAATTTCTGAGTCCCTTCAACATTTTCTCTTGTCGAACGCTTAGAAATCTGGAGTTCTTTTCTACACGCTTTGAATGCGATTGGTTTAAAGGAGGCCTCAATTCGAGATTATTCATCCTTGAAGTTTTGGTATTACATAAATGCATCTTACATTTGTCAGACAGGGTTGACAAAATCGATAGTCAGAACCTGAAACGCTTTGTATTTTGTCCACCTCAAATCGGCATTGATTTTTTTAATGCACGATCAACACTCCAAATCTAATTTCTTTTTGAGTTCAGTGCGCCTCCATATACATTCTGTTTTGTGCTTTCCAACATTTCTGTGATTGCTCCAAATTTATCAGAGGCCACGTTGAACATCAACTTCAGCATTATGGGGAGGAAGGTTTTTTCTCAACTAATAAGTTTTCTCAGAAAATTTAATTGCTCTAGAAAAATAAGCCTATGAGTTAAGAATGCGGAGGTATTTATGTACGCAGACTCTCGATTTTAAATTTTTAATCACTTAATTTGAGGTCTTGTATATATATATATATATATATATGTTGTTTTAAGTTCTACACAATTTTATTCTTACGGGTTGATTTTATATTTTTTTTAATGTTCTAGGATCTTATTTTCCCAGAGAAAATAAGGAAGACATGCTGTTCACCATTACCTAGCGTCATCCATCTCAAAGGTTGTGATAAAGTCACCGGCAGAGGTGAGAGATTCTGCTTTGATAGATTCCTTGCAGTGGACGGCACCAAATCTGCAGAGCCTATACATCAATGAAACAGAAATCGTTACTGATGGTTGGTTAATTAAAAGTTAATTATGACATTTGTCATGTAATCGGAGCCTTGGGGCTAAACTTTCTGAATTATTAGAATTCAGCTCTTTTATTATCTTCTTGGTGTTCCATTAAAGTTTGAGGACAAGTGTGATCTTTTAACATAATCCGGAAGCGCTTGCTTTCGTTTAGGGAATAACGAAATGTTAAATTTTGTGTGGGAACACCTATTTCTATTAGGATTTGGCCATGTTCAATTTCAGCTGAATTAATACGATTCAGCTCTTTTTTATTTTCTTCCTGATGTTTAGTTATTGTTCAACAGCAAGCTTGATCTTTTAACTTAATCCCGAATCCCTTTGCTTTCTTTTCGTAAATAATGGCCTAACCACTATCGAAACTGACCATGACTAACTCTGTAGAGCTTTTCCTGCATCTAAAAGGAATACTTATTGATTGTATTTTATTTATTTCTTATTCGCCATTGAAAACAAAAGCAGAGTTGTTTCCGATTAGGAAAAGGAGTTGGAAACGATTTGACTGTTAAAAATTGGCCTTTCGGAGGGAGTACGAAAGGCCTTCTGGTTATTAATAGAAGCTTTATGCTCTTCTTTTTTTCTGTCTTTGCAATTTTATACTCTTCCATCCTTCTTCTTACTCATCAGGTTTCTCAATGTGTTTTTGTTTCTACTAAAATCACACGATATAAGGTTTATCAGTGTCCTCTTGTTTTGATCTGATCACTACGAGCGCGGCTTTGCAAATAGAGACTCCAATATTATGTCTAAGAAGAGAAAAGTCGAAGGTTGTAGCGATAGCACAAACATAAATAAAAAGACCAAAAGCCAGGATCAGGATCATGACATTCAAAACCAACATGCTACGGCCATGGTCACACATGAGTCTGAATTACCTGACCTTGTTGTCTCCCAAGTTCTTCTTCTCCTCCCCACCAAACTCGCTGTTCGGGCCAGCATTCTTTCCAGGCAATGGGAACGGCTGTGGTCTTCGATCCCAGTCTTAGTTTTCAATGAATATGAGCAGCCAGGCAGTGATTGGCACACCCTCGAGCACAAATTGTTCCATGACTTCTTGAAATGGTGCTTGAAGCGCCGCGAGAAAGATAAATACCCCGTGGACAAACTTACCCTTCACATGAGGTATGGCGGAGGGAGAGGTAGCACAGCTATCATAGATAAGTGGATGGGTTTTGCTGTTGAGAGAAACATTAAAAAGTTAGACATCATTCTTAAAAGAAAACTTGGCCCTGGTAAAAATGCCATATACAACTTATCGCAAACCATTCTCAATGCAAAGTCTTTAACCACTCTAAATTTAGAGAATGTGAGAATAGTGGACAGTTCGAGTTGTATAAGCCTTCCGTCTTTGGAATCTATGTCCCTCACGACCGTAGTGTTGAGTAAATTTGGATTCATCCAACTAATTTCCGGGTGCCCTTCCATCGAGTATTTGTCATTAGATCAATTTAGATTAAAGGATGATGTGAAGATTTCGAGTTCGAGCCTCAAATCCTTAAAAGTTATTCAGTGTAGAATTGTGAGAATGGAAGTTGAAGCTACGAATCTTGAATCTTTTTTAAGTTGCAACATGTCCATGAGCAAAATCAATATCGCCTCTTGTCGAACGCTTAGAAATCTGAAATTCTTTGATACACGCTTGGAAGGCCCCTGGTTTGAACATGGCCTCGATTCAAGATTTCCAATCCTGGAGAGTTTGACAATGCAAAATTGCATCAACTCATCGTCAATCATCAACATCGATAATCAGCAGCTGAAACGCCTTGCATTTTATGGATATGACAAAAATGTTGCAAAGGCCACGCTTAATACTCCAAATCTACTTTCTTTCGAGTTCAGTACTGGTTATTTGTCTTCAGCTCAATTCAGTACTTTGGTGTCCAACTTTTCTATCACTGCTCCAAAGTTGTCAGATGCTACGATCATCATCAACTTCGATCCAATCGTCGATTCTTATTCGTCTCCTATGAGAAAATTTCTTGGGAACTTTGATTGCTCTAGAAAATTAAATCTTTCCGTTAATGCCGCCGAGGTATTTATCCACCCATGCAGGCTCTATTTTGAGTAGATTTTCAGTTTATAAATACCTGTTATTCCAAATTCTGTATTTCTGTGATTGATTTATTTCTAATTTTGTTTTTCTTGTTTTCTGAATTGTTTTAGGCTCTTATATTTTCGGAAGAAACGAGAAAGACATGCCGGCCACCATTACCTACTGTCGAGCATCTTCAGGTACAAACATATTCTTCAACAGACGTGAAAGAGGAGGACTTGGGGAGTTCCTTGGAGTGGTTGGCACCAACTGTGGATAGTCTACACGTCACTGTATATGAAGAAAAAGAAATATTTACATATGGTTAATCAATAGTAGAGTAAAATTTAGAACTGTAACAATTGATTTACCAAGTTGGATTATCAGATGAGTGCAATATTGTGCTTGTCTATTTTATTTGACAATCGTTAGAATGATCGAGCGTTTTTGGTTTTCTGAAGGGAAATTCTATTGAAGGGAAACTTATGAAGGCAGATGCTTTGAACTATATAGGGTCAAATTGCGGGGATGACATATCCGACTTATAGGCCGTTTGAATGAGAGATTTTAAATTTTCATAAAACGGAAGGCTAATTTGTTAGGAACGTATTACAAAAACTAGTAAGGTGACTTGGAAAATGACCAGATGCAATACGTTACTGAATGGTGTCATTCGAATGTCTTTCGTTTAGTGCACTTGTAGTACTTTAATAGTAGTTTTGTAGTTCTTGCATAGTTCGTTGGTAAATGTTTCTGTAGTACTTTGAAGTTTGAAATCCGTGAAAAAAATTTAACAAGAAATAAAAGTGCAAAGCCAAAATCCTACTTCCATGGTTCCACCTCCGCGCCGGGCGAGTGCAGGTGGATGCGGTTTATGATTTTCCTGTACAGCATCGGACTCTACAACATTTTTTGTTTGTCTATTGCAGTGTTCAATTTTAGGGTTTAGGGAAGACTTATTCCTACATGGCATAGGACTTCCAATTCCACTGCATTTTCTTTTTCTGCTAGGATTCTACCATGGTAGAGGAATTAACTCTGGAAAACTTCTTCTGTATCCAAAAGAAAAGTACTTACCTAAAAAGGAAAGGAATTAAATTAAGAGATTGGAACGTTGATTACCTAGCAAGCAATTGACCTCGTGGTTATAGAAGTGAAGCTATAGGGTTAGGAGAGAGCACCATGATCGAGCGTGAGTACTATTCGAGCTTTGAGAGACTTTAATTCTCTGTTAAAATTGCATATAGCTCTCTTGTTCTCTAAATCCATTGATTGATCACTACATGTCATGTCTATGATGACTACAAAAAGAAAAATCACAGATTGCGATACAAGCGCAGACATTATAAAAAAGATCAAAAAGCACGATCAAGGTACGTCTATGATTATGACTAAGAAAAGAAAAACTGAAGATTGTGATACCAGCGCAAACGTAATTAAAAAGATCAAAAGTCATGATCAAGATGATACTCAAAGCCAAGAGTGCGGTGCCCTGGCTGTGGACACGTACGCACCTGAATTACCTGAGCTTGTCATCTACCACATTCTCCTACTCCTCCCCACCAAACTCGCTGTCCGGGCCAGCATTCTTTCCAAGCAATGGAGACGCCTGTGGTCTTCCTCCTCCCTCCCGGTCTTAAATTTCGACGAGGATCTGCAGCTGTACGAATGTGAGTACACACCTGACAGGAAAAAGTTTCTCCAGTTCCTTCGCAGCTGTTTGAAGCGTCGCAACAATGATGAGCTAGACCTGGACATATTCAGGCTTCGAATGAGGTACTCTGGAGGTGCCGATATCATAAATAAGTGGTTGAATTTTGCTGCTGAGAAAAACGTTAAAGAGTTGGCAATCATCCTTAAAAGAAGACTTGGTGACAGAAGCGTATCCTACTGCTTACCGCCGGCGATCCTCAATGCGCAATCTTTAACCACTCTAAGCTTGGAGAATGTGAAAATAAAGTACAACATTTGTCGTATAAGCCTTCCTTCCTTGAAAACTATGACCCTCAAAAATATGGATTTGGGTGACAGGGGATTTGTCCAGTTAATTTCGGGGTGCTCTTCTCTCGAGTCTTTGTCATTAATTTTGTGTAGGTTATTTCTTTGCAATGTTTCGAGCTCAAGCCTCAAATCTTTGCAAGTTATTTGTTGTTCGAACGTGAGAATCAAAGTTGAAGCTACAAATCTTGAATCATTTAGATTTTTTAGTAGTGAAAGTGATTCAAGTAGTTCTGTGCACAATAGAAACCTCGACATTGCCTCTTGTCGATCGATTAGAAATCTGGAGTTCTTCGATACACAGCTTTCAGGCCGATGGTTTGAAGATGACCCGAGTCCAATGTTTCCCCTCCTTGAGAGTTTGACGTTATATAAATGCAGCAACTGGTCATCGGATACAATCCAAGTCAATAATCCACATCTGAAACGCCTTGCATTTTGTGGACGCAACGCCTACGCTACCAACGCCAATATTAATACTCCAAATCTAGCTTTTTTTGCGTTCAGTACTGGATATTTGCCTCCTGATCAATTAAGTGCTTTTGTGTCCAAATTTACTCTGACTGCTCCCAACTTATTGGAGGCGAATATCGACTTCAACTTCACAGATGAAGATTTTTCTCCTCTCAGAAAATTTCTGGGAAAGTCAGATTGCTCAAGGAAAATACGCCTGTCCCTTGACGAAGCTGAGGTATTATGCATGCATGCTTGATTTTAATCACTTTTTTTGGGCCTATATTCATCCTATATGTAACTGATTAATTTCTATTTTTCTGTTGAATGTTTCAGGCTCTTATTTTTCCAGGAGAAACGAGAAAGACATGTCTTCCGCCATTACCGAGTCTCAAGTATCTGGAGGTAGCTGTAGATTCTTCAACAGATGTGAAGGATGATGTCTTGAGGGATTCCTTGCAATGGATGGCACCAAATCTACACAGTCTATATGTCAATGAAACAAAAATCTTTTCTTCACTATAAAGAAGCCCACGCCAAACCAGAGCTTCAGAAATCGTTGCGTGTTTGCTATCTTTGATGTTAGAAGACAGTCATATCATGTAACAAGTTTTGCTCCTTTTTTCCACGAATGTTTGCTTCCCGGAGATGTGTAAACAATATATGTGAAAATTTGCTTATCAGGTGAACGATGTCTTATGTACTAGTCCTCGAACTTGTTGTGGAGCAATGGTTCTTTTGGATAAATTCCATTGAAATTATTGTTTCTTATTTTCCTCTTAAAACCCTTTATTTTAGACTAAAGTTCTAGTAGTTTGACCCAAGAGACCATTGTTCCTCGTTGTGATGAATTCAAGGACTCTCGGATTTTTAACTCACAAACCAAAACTCTAATTGAGCCAAATTTTAGGAGAAATTTTTATGTGTACCCGAAACACAATAAGGTACACCACGTCTAATAACATAAATAGACGACATAATTGATATGTCTCATTGTAGAATATATTTTTCAATGTCTCTCCATCTAAATCGAGGACCACAGCTCTAACTAACTTGTTTGTTTAATGCCAAATACTTATATAAATGTTGTTTGATCCCCAAAGCTCAAACCAACATGGGGTCCTACAACCAATCAAACTTCCAGCGGTTGCTTTCTTTCACCAAGCTCTTAACCTCCCACGTCAGCCAAGGCCGTCATGACAAAGCCCTTTCCCTCTTCCGCCACATGCAAACCTCGCTGGCTCTGTCTCTCGATCCCCATGTCTTCTCTCTTGTTCTCAAGTCCTGCTCCGCCGTCCACCGCCCCCAACTCGGCGTCTCCATCCATGCCCATGTCGCCAAATCTTCTATCCTCTCAAACCCATTTGTGGCCTCCGCTCTCGTCGACGTGTATGGAAAATGCGTGTCACTGTCAACCGCACGCAAACTGTTTGATGAAATTCCTCACAGGAACGTTGTTGTGTGGAATGCTATGATATCACTTTATATGCGTAACGGTCATGTGTTTGATGCTTTGAGATTGTTTGAGGCTATGGATGTTGAACCTGATGTGTCAACTTTTAATACCATCATATTCGGAATGTCGGGATTGGATGATGGGTCGTTTAAGGCTGTCGAGTTCTATAGGAAAATGAGAGTTTGGGGATGGAAACCGGATTTAATAACACTGCTTGCTCTGTTACGTGCTTTTGTTGGTGTAGCTGCTTTAAGGTTTATTAAGGAAATTCATGGTTATGATGTGAGAAATGAGATTGACTCCCATTCCCAATTGAGTAGTGGCCTAGTAGAGGCCTACGGGCGTTGTGGTTGTCTTGCAAATGCGCATAATCTTTTCCGCTATATGAAGAAAAAGGATGTGGTTGCATGGAGTAGTCTGATATCTGCGTATGCACTTCATGGGGAGGCAAGAGCTGCATTGGAAATTTTTCGAGAGATGGAATTGGTGAAAGTAGAGCCTGATGAGATTACTTTTCTTGCGGTACTGAAGGCGTGCAGCCATGCTGAAGGATTAGCAGATGAAGCACTGCATTATTTTGGTCGGATGTGTGAGGATTATGGTGTGCAAGCAAATAGTGATCACTATTCTTGTTTAGTAGATGTTCTGAGCAGAGCAGGGAGGTTGCATGAGGCATATGAGGTCATAAGGAAAATGCCGGTGAAGGTGACTGCTAAAGCTTGGGGTGCTCTTCTTTCAGCATGTAGAACTTACGGAGATTTGGAGCTTGCTGAGATTGCAGGGAAAGCTCTGTCCGAAATTGAGCCTGATAATCCTGCCAATTATTTACTATTGGCAAGAATATATTCTGGCTTAGGAAGGCACGAGGAAGCGCAACGAATGAGAAGGGAAATGAAGGAGAAGGGAGTGAAGGCATCATCTGGCACTAGTTGGGTGGTTTATCAAGACTAATGCTTATATTAGCAGGTGTGGCAGGTGTTGGAAAGATTATCAGGTTTTGCCTACTGCGAACAGCTTGCTTTCGCCTGTTAGATGTCGGGCCAAAAAATTTAATTGATAGCTAAAAAGGGTTCAGTTCTGAAGGCAGGATAATGCAAAACAATGCAGCAGATTGTAATGTTGAGCAGTGGAAAATAATGCATGAGGAAGGAATTTCTTTTGGACCAGCGGCAAGCTTCAAGGTGTCTTCAGAGATGCTTTGCCCACAAACATGCTGTAAAACACACGTACTCATTCCCTCTTAGCTTTCTGTTTTTTACTGAATTTTGAAGACAGTGAAGAGTAGAGCTGCTTTAGGGACCAGGATGTATTTGTAAACATATAGTCGTGAGTTATTTTGGACTGCGTGGATGAAGCACGCACGCAGTTACAACGATCAAACGGAAGTCTCCGTCTTGTATTGTTCATCACGTTTTCACTACTGAATTTCTGAAAGACTCAACTCAAACATTGTGTCCGAGCTGCCTTGTTGAATCAAGGGCTTTGATTTTGTCTTAAGAGTCGTCTTTCACCGATGCATTCATACATGTCATATGTCATCCCTAACAAAGCAGCTCAGACGAAATCAAAGCCCTTGACTCGATATACCTGGGATTTAAAACAACTGCGTTGCAAATTCTGATTTAAGAAAACAAAATTTTGCACAAGAGTTAATCTTCAACGTCACATAGTCAAGCTTGTGCGATCACCCAATAAGAAGCTGTCACGGCCCGGATGAACCAAAACAAGGAGACATTATTATGTTAATCAGATGCACCACATGGTAATGCCACTTGGTATATACAATTTATATGTTTGACATGTGTAACCTAATGTGGTTGATTGCCTTACTGAAGTTTTTCTCTAAAAAATAAGTTTTGCACATCATTTTTTTCTTTTATACATACATACATTGTTTATTTTTTTTCCTTGCTTGATTTATTCAATCTAAGGATTATAAATGTACGGAAAAAAAATGAGTGTGCGGAAATTCCCTTTTTCGCTTGGTGTCTTTGTGGGCTGGACCTAATAGTGTGCCACGGGTCAATTGTGAAGTTTTTTGGGGGCCATAATACAAAAAAGTCCAATCCTTCTCAAAGAACAAAAGTCCAAACCTTCAAAACCCCCAAAACACCAAATTCTACAGCTCCATCGCTGCTACCGATAATGGCAGCAAAACCTCTCTAATCCCAAGCCATGGCGACTACAATCCCCACCATCTCCTCCCCAACCCCCTCCATTCTCCGACTCAAGGTCACTTCTTTTTCTCCCCCCAGAATTCGACCTCATACCCAAACCTTCCCTTTTCGATATTCACCCAAATTTCAATGTTTGAACCCAATACAAGCTCAGAATTTTCCTGGGTTTTCCGGGAAAACGAATGGGTTTCTGTTTGAGAGAAAGTTGAGGGTTTGCGCGAGTGCGAAAAATGACGGTGCTGATGCAGCTGAGGAGGAGAGTAGAGGGGAGAGTACTATGCCTGAGCGGTTCAGGTACTTGACCAAGGAAGCTCCTGACCCTCCTGTCAGGTGGCCTTGGCTTGTAGGTAAACTGTTCTGCTCTCGTTCTTCTTCTTTTTACTATCTGTTTGGTTGCTGAGAAAATGTAATGTTGGTTAATGAAAGAGAGAAAACAGAGAAAGTTTGAGCATTTGGGGATTGGAATCAATTGGAATTTGGAACATGTTTAGAAAATGTTTGCTGCATATGTGAAGAAAATTGTAAGAATTGGTCACTAGCATCTAAAACTGAGCTAGCAGGTTGGAATACTAGTTCTTATGAGATTTCAGTGTTTCTTGTAAAAGAAAAAAATGTGTTAAGTACATTTTGACAAGAAGGATTCTTCAGCTAATTGACCATTCTCATAGTTTTATTTTCCGCCTGATCGGGTGTATGCATTAGTGACCAAAGCTTCAAACGATATAACACAATTCAGTTTGTTGACTGAGATTTATCCGAAAATGTTGAAAAGTGCTGTTTCTTATGAGTTGGGGGGAGATGATTTGGACTAGTGCTCTGATTAATTAGTGTGTCTTAGTTCTTCATGCTTGAGAGTATTCTGCCACAAAGAAATTTGAAACTATTTAGGAGAGGGAAGTGCTGGTTTGTACA
Source organism: Gillenia trifoliata (assembly GCA_018257905.1). Taxonomy (NCBI): domain Eukaryota; kingdom Viridiplantae; phylum Streptophyta; class Magnoliopsida; order Rosales; family Rosaceae; genus Gillenia; species Gillenia trifoliata. The sequence goes on from CM031082.1 coordinate 6,734,500, forward strand.
GTAAAACAGATCTGAGCACTGACTTTTTCGATGTGATCTTGTACTTAACCTGATGAAATGAAACTTTAATGTATTGGTTTTAGACTAATTAGTTCCTGATACATGCACGCATTAGCGGTATTATAAAATGTATTCGAATTATAACTCTTTGAAGTCTCAATGGAAGCTCAAACAAATTGTTTTATTATTCAATTCGGTTGAGGCTTGCACGTATTAATTTTTACGACCAATGTAACTTGATTTTCTTAACTTTCTCAAAATACTTTTCTGTGAAAACGAATTGCACTATAGCATCAACTGACTAAATATTTGTCATTGATCGAGCAGCATTGGTCTTCCTTGTCTATGCATGGAGAGCTGTCTTGCTGGAATTAGCTAACTGGAGAAAGGCTGCAGTGGGCGTTGTCCGTTTTGTGGGATACCTCTTGAAACTTATCCTGGCCCTAATCTTCCATTTCATTGGCGATCCCATTACTTCCGTGATCAGATTCATAGAAACAACACTCTATGCCATTCGCTCTTTCTACTCTGGCATCGTGGCGTACACTCCAATTCCAGAGTTGACGACGGTGATCATACTGGCATCAACTGTTCTTGCCATCGCAGAAGCTGTTGTTCCAAACGCGGTAAACTGTCAACCTTTTCTTCTCACAGCATCTGGGGTAGTAGGCTATGCAGCAGTGGCAGGTTACATCTCAGAGCCTTTCTTCTGGACGATTTTGGTGGGGTTCTACGGTTACTCACGATTAGTTAAAAAGAGGGATGATGTTACATCCGCATTGCCTGCAGCAGCAGTGATGGCTGCCATAGGAGAACCATGGGTTAGAGTTTTGGTGATCGCATCGTATCTGGCCTTGGCCATTTTTCACCACTCAAAGAAGGTACCAGATAAAAAGGAAGAAATTGTAGTGACTAATAGGAAGCTTCCAATGCCCTTGCTCGGTGCAGGCTTAGCCATTGGAATTCGTCTTGCTGCTAAGTGGGCCGGGTACCGGCATTTGACATGGATGATAGTATGAGTGTCGAGAATACAGTGGACGTGCGTCTTTCATGAGATGTCTCAAGTTTGCTACCCTTTGTTCTTGTCAAATGTTGTCAGTGACCTCTCTGTAATTTGGATTGGATTAGTGAACTGTTTTGTTCTTCCTATGTTTGACGTCAGCTTACGAGAATTCAGTGATTGTACAACATCAGAAACTTCGAGTGGCTAGCTACGAAGCATGGATACAAGTATTAGGTTTTTAGGATGCCGTTGCACTTTTAAATGAGAAATTAAAAGGAGAAAATTAATAGAAAACAAAGATTTAATATAAAGTTGATGAATACAAAAAGCTTTGTCTCTAATTGAAACAATGAATATAACTTTCACACTTGAATGAACTTGAATTTGGATATTTTCATGTTAAAAATATTTTAAATTATATATTTTTATTGGCGTATTGATAGCGTGTCGTATCTTAGTTTTTAGAGATGTTACGTATCACTGTATCGTGTCGTATCGTATCAGTGTATCCGTGCTTCATAGGTGGCTAGTCTTCCATAGAATTCAAACTGAAAATGTTTCTATAGTTTCTTGCAAAATTCAATATTTTTGGCTTCTCACCTATAAATATTCTCAGATGAAAATACTTGGTTCTTTACATGATTCATTGGTAAGTCTAAGCGAAGTTTCGCTTTGGTCCTGTAGTTTTCAATTGTTTCGAATTAACCCTTTGTAGTGTGCTAAATGATGCAATTCAAGGACAATGTTTAAATTTGTCGACATACCTCTGGCGTGCTAATCCTGTTAAAAAAATTGCAGAATTCAGGGCTTGAATTGCAAACTTGCAACAATATGAGTTCGAAAACGCAACAACTGAAATTAAGAGGACCAAAGTGAAACTTTGCTAAAACTACAAGAAGAAAGATCGCACAGGGGTATATCTATAGTGGAGTAGGCTACAATGCTCGCAAGCATTGAATGCTTACACCGATCTCACCATTAAAATGAGGGAGGAGAGAGGAGAGAGGGGGGAAAGGAGGGTAAGATTGGTGTGAGCATTCAATGCTTGCGAGCACTGTAGCCAGTCCCATCTATAGTTAGCAGAAAACTAGACCATATGAGTTCTGAAACGACGCCGTTAGCACCGTAGTACAAGCGCGAAGAAAAAGCCCTAGGGTTTCTGTAGGGCTTTGGATGCCTATATAAACAACACTAACCCCGCTCCTTCTTCATACTCTCCAGTCTCCATCCAAGCCTCCCCTATCCTCTCCTCCAAATTTCCCCCAATTCCTCACCAAACAGTCAGAACCCTAATCTTTAATTTCTGCAATTTCTCCTTATACAATTACGCACGATGCACCCCGGGCTTCTCTGAGAGTATTTCACTGAAGAAGAAAGCCCCAATGCTCGTGCTAAAACGTCGCCGTCAAGTGTTGCAGTTTAGCCTCGCTTTTCTCCACGGCTTTTCTGTGTCAAGTCGACGGCTACATCTCCCCCAAAAACCCTAAATATTTTCATCAATTATCAGTATCATATCATACGATCCGATGCGCCTCGACACACCTTAAGCCTGTTTTTTTGAAATTTCTCCGAAAACAGAGCTAGTCATGGAGGCGCAAATCCATTTGCGGTGTCAAACGTGGGGGTTTTTCTCTTCTCATAGTTTTGCCTCTAAAAACGTCCGCTAAATTTTGTGAATTTTTGGCTATGATTACAAATTATCCGCGCTTCTGAGAGCAATCGATGAAGTAGAATGTGATAATCAATGGTTGAATTTCTTGATATGAGCCATTTAATTTGGGGATTTTTTTATTTGGGTTTGTGAAAAGATTGGATTTTGTTGATTAATTTTGGCGGTGATGACTAAATTTTACAGCTTTATGCCAGTTCTGCTTCAGAAAATTCGTGATCGAGAGAGCTGTTTCATACTCTGAGCCTTCTGTTTGTAAATTTTGATTATTTTTTTGTTAATGTTTCGAGTTTTGTGTTCGGATCTTAAAGTTGTTTTTGGTTGCCGATGATGATCCAATCCGCTTGTTCGAGGTGCAGTGGAACTGAGACCCTGTTTACAGGGAGAACCCCTCAGTGAAACTGCATTTCATATGACATTATTGGATTTAACTGAGGTTTTAAATCTTAATTACTGCGTCCAAGTCCAATGTTTTTGTGTTGATTGCCTTGTCATGTTGGTTAGGGTTTAGTATTTTGTTAGTCTAATGTTTAGACATCAATGATGTTACAATCCAACGTGTTTGAGGCGTAGCGGAAGCGAGACCCTGCTTTTGTGCAGGGAGAACCTACTCGTGGAACTTACGATCCCTTGACAGAAACGATGAAGCTGAGGCATCGTGTTGTATTTATAGTTTTAGGTTGTGTGTGTCTGTATTTAAATGTTGGTTTTGAGTTTCAACTATACTCTTATCCTTTTTCGATCAGGTGTAGGGTCTGAAATGACTCATAAATTGGAGTGTTGTCTATCAGCTTCATCTCTTGTTACTGGTGGAGACTGGAGTTAAACAACAACACTACATCTAATTACATTAATTTCATTTCAGTTTGGTTTTTATGATTCGTGTTAAATTCATATAATATGGGTTGATGCTGCTAATCTTTTTGTTGTTGAAAGAATTAGAATTTGTAGCGATTGACTAGTTTGCAGGAGATTCATGATGCAGACACGGATATCGAAACAAGGGAATAAGTGGTGGAGAAAGGCGTGCGGAAATAGATTAAGCAAAGACTTGTATTTGTAAATGAATGTTGTTGTAAACTTTGTGGTAATTGGAAATTGAAACTATCAAATATCTTTGTTTTTGTGATCATTTTTTGTTAGTATATTTGTGTGGATTGGAAGAGCTTGAAGATAATTAACAACATTTAAGCTCAGCCTCTTAAACTAGTGGGAATCATAATCAGGGACCCATCGAAATAACACATGCACCCAAGCTCAAAGCCTCTTGTTGTGTTACGTTAGCTTGCAGTCCAAGTAATCCAACTCGAACATGACGGTCTAAGTCACACCTCCATTCTACTGGATTTCCTCGGATATGTGGTGCCTCGAGGGTTTACACATTGTAAAAGCGTTGATGAATTTGAACGTTATACAAACCAGAAGCTATGACACAGGAAGAATAATATGTTCAACCACATTCCTTTTGCGTGCGGATGTATTTAAGTGTCTGACTCTATTGGTCCATAATGCCAGCTAATTACACTTGACACTTCAGTAGCTGTCTTAGTTGACTTGACTTGAAATGATCACCACAAAAAGGGCATATAGATTAAGTTCTAGTGCACCATGCATACATCTTTTGCCTGCCTGCTGATTTTTGTGCAGCTATGGATACTGCCAAAACCAATCTCAAATTTCGTGTTCTCTGTTATATTATTATGTGCGTTTCTCGAGTCCCATGTTTTCCTGTGCTACCCGACACTATCAGCAAAAACCACCCTCTCTCCGGCGATCAAACCATTGTTCCTGCAGGTGGGAAGTTTGAGCTAGGGTTTCTTCAAACCAGGTCAGCTTTCAAACTACTATATAGGCATATGGTACCCAGGCAAGTGTATCTGAGACGACTATTGTTTGGGTAGAAAGCAATAGGGAAATACCAGTCTTCAATAGATTTTCTTCGGGCGTTGAGGATCTTAGATGGTGATTTAGTTCTCTTTAACGAGTCTAAACCCCGGTTTGGTCAACAAATAAACTCCACCACCAGTTCTGGTTCTGTACAAGCGGTTCTTTGGATAGTGGAAACCTTGTCTTGAGAGCGGGCTCTAGTAATAATACAACAGAGCCTTTATGGCAAAGCTTTGATCATCCAGCAAATACTTGGCTAGCAGGAGGTAGAGTTGGATTCAACAAAATTACAAACCAAACCCAAACTCTCACTTCATGGAAGAATTCGAGGATCCTGCACCGGGTCTTACCTCCTTTGAGATAGCTCCGGATAATAGCAATTCATATATCTTGTTGTGGAATAGGTCTAAACAGTTTGGACCACTGGATCCTGGAATGTTCTTCGCATATTTTCGACCTGCTTCCTGAAATGAGGCTTAGTTACATGTTAATTATAGTTATGTTACGAATGAGAACGAAAGTTATATGACCTACTCTTAAGGATCCTAAAATAGTAACTCGATGCGTGATGTCTGGGCCTCAAGCAGCTTCAGCAACTAACATTGGATGAGCCCACCAAGCAGTGGAATTTGTTTTGGTCTCAACCAAGACTAGAATGTGCTGCTTATGCCTTTTGTGGGCTTTTCCAGTTGCAATCCCAAATCCTTGTGCAAATGTTTGAAGGGCTTTGTGCCAAACCGGCAGAGGATTGGGACTTGTAGATGCATTCTTGGTGGGTGTTCAAGAAGAACCAGTGTGCAGTGTGGGAATGCTACTAATATAAATGGGACGGGAGACGGGGTTTTTGGGAGACGAGTTTCTAGAAATACATAGTAATCCATCACCTGAAAACAAACGATATGCAGATGCTCCTAGTATCGAAAGTTGTAGATCAACCTGTTTAAATGAATGCCATTGCACTGCTTTATGCTTATGACAGCAACAAGTATGGATGTACAATGTGGTATGGAGATGTCTTTGAATCTGCAACACCTTTGAAGCAAATGACGGCAATGGAATGAAATTTATACATCAGAGCTGGCAGTTTCTTAGACATTAAGAAAAAACGTACAAGAGAATGATTATTCGCGTCTTACTTGGAGCCATTAATCTTAATGTTATCCTGATGATGATCTTTTCTTTTCTTTTTGCAGGTGTAATTAAGCCGTCCTGTAGATTGCACAGTCTCAGCAATCACTGGTTTGCTTCTTGTCATTTTTGGCTATTTCTTATGGAGGAAAACTTTGGAAAAGAAAAAGAGAGGATAGGAAGAAATATGGTGAGACTAAAAGTAAATTTGATGCTGGAGGTGAAACGAAGGATGCTGAACTGCTGATTTTTGGTTTAAGGGCCGTAGTAGCTGCTACAAACAACTTCTGAAGCTAATAAACTCGGAGAGGAGGATTTGGCCCCTGTCTACAAGGTGACACTAAACTGTGTACTTCTAAATACTAGTACATTTTTCTCCTCATGCACACCCTTGTTATTTATGACCTGGACACATGGATGTGCAGGAGAAAAAGGGTGTTCGAAAATAATTTCTCCTTTCAGAAATATGACCATTCCTTTGTAATTCTCTAGAAAACTCTTCTCTTGTTCTATTTTCAGGGCATTTTGGCTGAAAATCACAGAAGTAGCAATAAAAAGATTATCAAAAGTCAGGGCAAGGACACCAGGAGTTCATGAACGAGTTAAAACTTATTGCCAAGCTCCAACATACCAATCTCGTTAGGCTCTTGGGTTGCTGTATTGAAGGTAGGAAAAGATATTGATCTACGAGTACATGCCCAATCGGAGTTTGGACAAACTTTTGTTTGGTATATATATGCTAATGACTTATTAATTCTTTGTTTCTGCAAATTGTTTTCCTTGTGTGCAAATGCTTGTACTGCAAGATCAAAATGCACGTGTCCAACATTTTTCTTAAACTGAAAAGAAAAGCACTTGCTCATCTTTCTTCATGGTTTGTTCAATCAGATGCATCTGAAAAAGAGAATTAGATTGGGGAAGACGCTGAAGTTATAGAAGGCATTGCGCAAGGAGTACTTTATATCCAATAAAAACAGATTGAAAATCATCCACAGGGACCTAAAAGCAAGCAACAACATACTGTTGGATGGAGCAATGAACCCCAAAATTTCAGACTTCGGAATGGCAAGGATTTTTGGTATAAATCAGACTGGAAGCAAATACGAACAGGGTTTTGTAAGGGCACATAGTAAGTCTACATATATCTGGCACATGTTTTCATTCAAGTAATGTTCTATTGCTCACTTCACATACTACATTTAATTCACACAAGTATAGCGGCATGTCACCCGAGTATGCGAGATATGGCCATTTCTCTGAGAAATTAGATGTATTCAGCTTCACGGCGTTGTTGTTGGAGATTGTAAGTGGAAAGAAGAATTCTGATTTTCATCGCTTTGAACATTCACCAACTTCTGCTGGATGGGTAAGTACCGAAAATTATTGTAACTCATGATCATTCTGTTTTTAAGCTCTTCAAAATTCGCAAATGACCATAAATTCAACATTTTAATTAGGCATGGGAGTTGTGCAAGAAGGAAGAGTGAATGGAGGTGGTTGATGAATCAATAAGGGAAACATGCCGTCCCGGGCGAGGCGTTGAGGTGCATCTATGTAGGGTTTTTTGTGTGTTCAAGAAGTGCCAGCAGATCGACCGACAATGCCCATGGTAATTTATATGCTGCAGGGCAATGAAGCTACACCTCTTCCACTCTCCAAAGAACCTGTGTTTTCGACACATAGGAAGCTCCATTCTGTTGGTAGTTCTTCTTCTCAAACACCTACCACTGTTTCCTATAATTCAGTCACCATGAGTTTGCCACAAGGTCGATAGGGGTTGAAGAGCAGTGACTGGCAAGCAGTTGGAGAAAATAGTAGGTTTGAATTTTTGTTGGGATTGAATAGTTTAAAGGTTTCGTTTGGTTGTTTTCTTACTTTATTGTTGTGATCAGTATAAGAGAAAATCTTTAAAGTAGTTCATACAATTCAATTGCCCATCGCTGAATTCATTTCAAATTAATTCGTTAAAGAGTACCTAAACGTAATCTTCAACCGTTCAATCGACAAGATAAGTTTGTTTCAATTCAAAGCGCACAATTTCAACCTTTATTATGTCTAAATGGTTAGGCCGTAGAGTGTGCATGCCTTTGGTATGTGGTCCTAGAATCAGAAAATGCAATGGTTTTGTATACTAGCCGACTTAGTTGACTTGAAATGACCACCACGAAAAGGGCATACAGGTGGTTAAGTTCTAGTACCATGCATATAGGTACATCGCTTTGCCTGCCTGCTGATTTTTTTGTAAAGCCATGGATACCAAAACCAAACACAAAGCTCTTCTCCGTGATTTTATTATGTGCATTTCTCGAGTCCCATGTTTTCCTAGCAGCGGATACTATCATCGAAAACCAATCTCTCTCCGGCGATCAAACCATTGTCTCTGCAGGTGGGAGGTTTGAGCTAGGTTTCTTCAAACCAGGTCAGCTTCCAAACTACTATATAGGCATATGGTACCCAAGCACGTAGTATCTGAGAGACTATTGTTTGGGTAGCAAATAGGGAAATACCAGTCTCCGACATATTTTCTTCCGCGCTGAGGAGCTTAGATGGTAATTTAGTTCTCTTTAACGAGTCCAAAACTCCAGTTTGGTCAACAAATATAAACCCACCACCAGTTCTGGGTTCTGTACAAGGGTTCTTTTGGATAGCGGAAACCTTGTCTTGAGCGGGGTCTAGATCTAGTAATAATACATCAGAGCCTTTATGGCAAAGCTTTGATCATCCAGCCCATACATGGCTACCCGGAGGTAGAATCGGATTCAACAAAATTACAAAGCAAACCCAAATTCTCACTTCATGGAAGAATCCGAGGATCCCGCACCAGGTCTTTACTCTCTTGAGCTAGCCCAGGATGAAAGCAATTCATGCGTCTTGTTGTGGAATAGGTCTAAACAGTATTGGACGAGCGGATCATGGGATGAAATTTCACAAAATTTCAAAATGGTCCCTGAAAGGGTTAATTATATCTACAGTTATAGTTATGTTACGAATGAAACGAAAGTTATTTCACCTATTCTCTTCATAATCACAAACTGCACGGAAAGCCGGATGTCTTCAGGGCAGACTCAGCAACTAACATGGTCGGAGTCTCCCAAGCAATGGAATTTGTTATGGGCTGAGCCGAAACGTCAATGTGATGCTTATGCTTCATGTGGGGTTTTCTCCATTTGCAATCCCAAATCCTTGCACTTATGCAGTTGTTTGAAGGGCTTTGAGCCAAAGCGGCAGAGTGATTGGGATTGCAGATTTATTCTTGGTGCATGTTCAAGAAGAACCATGTGCAGTGTGGGAATGCTACTATTGTACATGGAACGGAGATGGTTTTCTACAAGTACATAGCGATTCATTGCCTGATAATAAAACAATATGAACATGCTCTTAGTATCGAAAGTTGTAGATCAACCTGCCTAAATAAATGTCATTGCACTGTTTATGCTACGACAACAGCGAGGGATGTTCAATATGGCATGGTGATGTCTTGAATCTGCAACACCTCGAAGCAAATGACGTCAATGGAAGAACTTTATACATCAGAGCTGCAGCTTCTGACATTAAGAAAACGTAATAAGAGAATGATTATTCGTGATCTTACTTGGAGCCGTTAATCTTAATGTTGTCCCGACGATGATCTTTTCTTTTATTTGCAGGTGTAATTAAGTCATCCCTTGTGATTGCATTTCTGTCTCAACAATCACAGGTTTCCTAGTTATCATGGTATTTATGGGAAGAAAACATTGGGAAAAAGAGAGATAGAAGAAATATGGTGAGAGTAAAAGTAAATTTGAGGCTGGAGGTGAAAAGAATGATGCAGAATCACTGATCTTCGGTTTAAGGGCTATAGTAGCTGCCAAGCAAACAACTTCGCCCAAGCTAATAAACTCGGAGAGGGAGGATTTGGCGCTGTCTACAAGGTGACATTTTTCCTCCTCATATGCACACCCTGTTTATTTATGACCTTTTGATTGAATAATCTAATGGAGGAGAATCACAGGACAGAGTACAAGAGTGTGCAGACGGAGAAAAAGGGTGTCGGAAAATACTCTCCCAGATATATGGACCGTTCCTTTGTAATTTTCTAGAAAACTCTTCTTCTTGTTCGATTTTCAGGGCATTTTGGCTGAAAATCAAGAAGTAGCAATAAAAAGATTATCAAAAAAGTCAGGGCAAGGACACCAGGAGTTCATGAACGAGTTAAAACTTATTGCCAAGCTCCAACATACCAATCTCGTTAGGCTCTTTGGGTTGCTGTATTGAAGACAGGAAATGATATTGATCTACGAGTACATGCCCAATCGGAGTTTGGACAAACTTTTGTTTGGTATATATATGCTCATGACTTATTAATTCTTTGTTTCTGCAAATTGTTTTGCTTGTGTGCAATACTGTGTCCTTCAAGATCAATAGCACTTTCAGTGTCCAACATTTTCGTGGTTTTTCCGATCAGATCCATCTGAAAATCAGAATTAGATTGGGGGAAACGCTCGATTATAGAAGGTATTGCCCAAGGAGTGCTTTTTTATATCCACAAGTACTCTAGATTGAAAATCATCCACAGGACCTAAAAGCAAGTAATATACTGTTGGATGGAGCATTCAACCCCAAAATTTCAGACTTTGGAATGGCAAAGATTATCGAGATAAATCAGACCGAAGCAAATACCAATAGGGTTGTTGGCATAGTAAGTGTATAATAATATATCTGGTACATGTTTTCAATACTTATGTTCTATTGTTGACTTCTGAGAACTGTCAACCTGGCTGCGCAGCGGCTACATGTCACCTGAGTATGCAAGATATGGCCATTTCTCTCTGAGAAATTAGATGTATTCAGCTTCGGAGTGTTGTTGTTGGAGATTGTAAGTGGAAAGAAGAATGCTGCTTTTTATCGCTTTTGAACAGTCACCAACTCTGCTGGATGGGTAAGTACTGAAAAATTATTGTAACTCATGATCATTCTGTTTTTAATCCTTCAAAATTCGCAAATCACCGTAAATTTAACATTTTAATTAGGCATGGGAGTTGTGGAAAGAAGGAAGAGGAACGGAGGTGGTTGACGAATCAATAAGGGAAGCATGCCGGACCGATGAGGCTTTGAGGCATCCAATGTAGGCTTTTGTGTGTTCAAGAAGCGCCAGATGATCGACCGACAATGTCTTCGGTAATTCATATGCTGCAGGCCAATGATGCTACCCCCCTTCCACTCTCCAAAGAACCTGCGTTTTCGACACATAGGGAAGCCCGGTGCTGTTGGTTCTTCTTCTCGAACACCTACCAGCTTTTCCTATAATTCAGTCACCATGAGTTTGCCACAAGGTCGATAGGGTTGAAGAGCAGTGACTGGCAAGCAGTTGAGAAAATAGTATAGTAAATTAGAAAAAACACCCCGACAACTATAAGTTTTATACAAACACTTCCAAGCGCCATCTTGAGAAAGAAAAAAACCCCTCGCTTGTGCGGCCGAGTCTCCGAGGAACGTATACACGAAAGAGAAATGAAATACTTTACGTATTTTTGCACACATTACCGGAGTTGTTTGTGTGTTTTATGTTAAGTGTTGTTCAGATGCAAATGTGGGCATAACCATATTTCCAATTTCACTCCCTTGGTGCAACCGAATTTATATTAGTTTAAAATAAAATGTCGATTGTACCAAAGAAAAGAGAGGATTTTTTTAGGAAAAATCTTGGGTAGTAAAATGTATTAGCCAAACAGATGTCAATTTATGATTTGTTAAAGTGTCATATCAACTATTGTAGTGGGAGTGTTTGCTTAATTTAAGCTTTCTTACTTACTATAAATACTAAGTTGTACTATTCTTTTCGCTTAATGAGAAAACCACAACATATTCATTCATTTTCCGAGATTGCTTTCCTGATTCTCTTGATTCTTCAATATACCATTAGGGTTATGATGGTATCGTAGCAACAAGATTATAAATATCGCACCCATCGCTTTGACAAAAGATCTGCATCTGATTGAGAAACTTGGAAAACCTGCTAGACGAAACCCGTAAAACTTAGAATTCCGTGCCCGAAAATGCTTCAAACCATACGTAGAGATTTAACCAATCGGCATACATGAGTGGGACTGTGAGGAAATAAAAACCCGGAGGTCGCTTCATAAATTTTTTCCCGCAAATCCCATGCAAAATGCATTTTTGATGTCGAGTTGTCTCTGAGATCCCATTTATAATTGGCAAGAAGAGGAAGAATTAATCTGAAGAAAAGAGTGTCTAACCACTGTGGCTAAAAGTTTCCGAGTAGTCTAGACCATGTTCTGAGTGTAGCCCGGGGCTACAAGCCGAGCTTATACCTTGCAACACTACCATCCGGGTTTCCGCTGATTTTATAACTAGCTTGCTCTACTGCGTAATATAAAGCTTTTTGGCCCATTGTGCAAAATGGATGTAGCTTGATAAGATTCATTTTGAAAGATCTTCGCGAGTTTGTTCCCAAACCACCACTTCTCCATTGTGATAATCTCTCCCATTGCTTTAAGTTCCAACCCGCTTTTTCACTCAATGGGATTAAACACTTGGATACCTGACTACCATTTTGTTCGAGAGAGTTCAAAAAGGATCTCATTGTTCATTACATTCCCACCGCCGATAAGATTGCAGATATATTAACAAAAGGTCTTCACAACCTTGTTTTTGTTAAGATTGTAACTAATCTCTGACTAGATATCCTAGCCGAGATCGAGGGAGGGTATTAGCCACCGTATGTCAATTTATGATTTTTTTAAAGTGTCATATCAACTATTGTAGTGTAGAGTGCTCGCTTAATCTTTGTTTTCTTACTTACTATAAATACTAAGTTGTACTATTCCTTTCGCTTAATGAGAAAAACACAACATATTCATTCATTATATTTTCCTCTCGTGATCTGCTTTCTCTCAATTCCTTTGATTCCTTCAATATACCATTAGGGTTATGAAGCACGTACCATTCAATGTTCCCCACTATTGAATGGTTCTAGATTAACTTGGCAAGGGCCCCAAATAAACCTTGAATCATTCAATGGTTGGACCATTGAATGGTACATACCATTCAAGTTTAACCCGATTTTTTACATCTTCCAACTTTCGTAAGACAAGTACACTAAAACTATGAACAAAATTGGTCTAGAACATAGGATTTTATATTAGTATATTCATAATCGACAACATGGATTTTCCTAGGTTGAAATAGAAAATTTTCACAATCATCATTTGGAAGTAATCTACCGAATGGCAAGTTTGGCAACTAGAACTACAAGTAAACTGTGCGCCCGATCAATATTTTTATCGATGATGATTCGAACTTGATGTTTCTTTCAACATTAAAAAGAAAATTTTCACTAGATCACTTGTGCGTCCGAATCATGTTAAACTCAAGTGTTATTGACCAGAGGATTGGGCTGGTGATGATGGGCTTCTGGCCAGCAGCGGGGTTGCTTGCCCTGCAAGAATAATTGGAATCATGTCCTTAACATTCCCTTTGTCAAGTTGGAACACATTCACCAGTCTGCTTAAACTATAGAGGAATTGGAATGCACCATGGAGATCAAATCAATTAAACAAAGAGTTAATGAATATAAACACACTTAAAAGAAATAAAACTTGATCTAGAAAACAAAGGGACATGGATAGTTTCACTTTACAAGCTACAACTACAAAATATACCAACGTAACAGTGTGGATCAACCAACGAATGCACCATTCTAACGGCGTTAATATAATCAATTTGATTCCAATTACCACCAATGTAAGAATCAGTTTGGTTGCTAAATTATCACCAAAGAAAGTCATCAAGCTTGATTTCGATTAAAGCTCACGGCCGGGCTGTATTATTGTTCTCTCGCAACCTGAAACCCATGATTGTGTTGCTTCTTTATCGGGACGATCTGAAAAAACAAACAGAAAAACAAAAAAAACCAATTAAGATTAAACTTGTGTTTGAGAGAGACAATATGAGAATATGATATATATATATATATAGAAGAGGGATGTACAAATAAAATGTGTAAGATTTTATTTGCTTCAAGTTTCTTCTTGAGCTTCTCTCACATTTGTTTCCTTGTGAGAGAAGAAAGTAGACGTGAAAACCAAAGGGCAAAGAAACAAGAAACAAGAAAACTGCTTGGCATTCTTCCCATAATTCCCAATAAGTGCATGTTTTTAGTTCTAAATTCCTTTTTAGAGATTTGCCTTCCTCGTATGATTGTTGATTTTCTTACAAGTTTTCGATTGGCTTTGGGCAATTTGTAAACTCATGATATGAACGGTTCAACCGCTAATAACAATTTAGTCTAACGACATTTAGTCTTCATGTTTATGGTAGTCGAGTTTGAGTCTTATGGGTTAAATTGTTAATAAGAATATTATAGGTACATTGTTTCTTGTTATTTTTGCCGCTAAATTCAGGAACTATGGTCCTAGGTGAACCGGAGAAACCCCAAATCACACGGTATCCCGTTTCGTGCTCCCGGCGGAGCACTCCACTCTCTTTCGCAGTTATAAAGATAATTCTATTTGCAACACAACAGAAGACTCTTTTTCCCGTATATTTGGCCTATTAATTGTGATGTTACCCATTTTGATGCTAAAATAGAGGCTAGTATTTGTGCTTGTTGTTTTGGAGAGATAGTCTCTCGGAAAAACAAATGTCATATGTCGATCTTTTATTGAACGTAGAGATCACTTTTTAAAACACATGATTAATGTTTAATGAACGAATAACGTCACCGAAACTATATGCAAGAGAAAATCTCTCGTTGTTTTGACAAAATTCTGCTCATACTATCTACGTTTTGTGTTTTCTGACTCCCGTTTCAATTAAAAAGAGAGAAGATAATGTGGCTTAGTAAGTGTTGGATTAGATCATGCTTCCATTCAATCTTGTGGAGCAGTGTAGTATTGTTTATTCCGGACCTATTGGCCATTACTTTGTTTTATCCCCTGATTTTAAAAAAAAAAAATTAAAAAATTATTGGGCGGAAGGAAAACATCAAGTTACATGTTAAGGACAAATAGCGCCATTGAAATTATGCACATATTCTGATGGGTTTGCTCGAGTTTACCCTATTACTGGAATACAGGATGTCCAGCCCAATCTAGAGTTGGACATTATTTGACTTGTTTTATAATGAATAAAACTTGACATTTACTCTTCGCGTTATTTAATTTATCAAGTATATAATAAATAACTCGATATATGATTAACGGTAAAATGGACATCATGTGTTATATGTAGCATGACAATAAATTGATAACAATACGTAGAGCACTATGACTATTAACACTGAAATTTTTTTTTTGACATCACATCGCCCTTCGTGGTTTACCTCTTAAATATCGACGTGGTTAAACCAAATCAATGTATTGAGCTAAAACATGAATGATGAGCGGACGAAAATAATTGATTTTAAACGGGAAGGACGAAACTGATGACTTACCAAAACGTTGAAACTATTTGTAATAAAAAACCATAAGATATTTAGTCCACGCGTTATGTTATGTATAGTACCACGTGTCGAAAAGGGTCAGCTGAAGGATGCAGCCTACCTACAGGCTACAGCTACATGTAACCAGTTACTGTCCGAGGGAGAAGAGTGGGACCCACTCAGTTTCATCCAGCAAAAACAACCGAACTTAACAAGTGCCACGTGTTCATTGGGTACGACTAATTTAGTTTTTTTCTTTGGTTAAACAATGACTAATACAGTTGCTCCTGTTAAACAGGAGAGAGAGAGAGCAATCACACACACACTCTCTCTCTCTCTCTCTCTCTCTCATATCATCGGACTGTCTCTGTTGAGTGATTCGAGGAACCAGTCTCTTCTCACTTGATCAGCCTCTCAATCCAGGTCAACTTTGTCTAAATGACGATCTTGTCCTTCTTCACCAGAGGTTCAAGAGCTTTCAATGGCCACCCTGTTGCCTCCAAGCTTCTGGTGCTCTGTACTATCAGGTTCTCAACTTTCTTGCTTACCATATCATTTTCCTTTCGATCTGTTTGGCTTCTGAGAAAATGCATGACCAGAAAATTAGATGGGTTGAAATATTTTCTGTCATACCATATAAAGATGCATTCTTTTTTTAGTTTTGGTTATATTTCACTGAAGTACCATTTTTTATTTTCTAATTTAAGCAAAATGTCATAGCTCATTAACTCTGTATCTAAATTTTTCTTTGAATCTCAGTTTTCTTAGTCACCAGAAACTTTAAGACTTTGTTTGGTCTCTGAGAAAATGGAATTAGAGAAAATATCTAATTTTCTCTCTGTTTTCCCAGCAACCAAACATGCCTTTTGGGTTTGTTAATTCTTTTCACCTTGGAAAAGAATCCTCACCCCTCAAGTTACTCTTTTTCTTGATTAACTTGTAGGGTTACAATTACTTTGCATATTCCAAGTAACTCGACATAGATCTAAAAAAGGGTTATGTTGAAGATTTATTAAGGGTTGTGCTATCCACACACCTGTTTTTACTTCTCACACTTTTTTTTAATTCTGGCTGTCGAGTCGAATGAATTGAATGAATTGAAGAAGATCTAAGACCAGAAATTAACAATTGGTGTGGGAGAAGTAAAAAATGTGTGAATAGCACAACCCTTTATTAAAGCCTGTGTTTTTACCTTTTGTTTTGTTTTGTTTGAACTGTTACTTTTTTTACTAGTTCACATTTTTTTTTTGTTTTTGCCAGATATAAGTTAACATCAAAATTAACTCTGAAAATAGCAGACGGTAACTTTTCTTTAATCAGTTCTGTTGACTCAATAGGGTTGACATCCATCCACATTGTTATAGACAAGCAAATATAGGCAAAATGCACAATTTCGAAAAAAAGAAATAAGCTTCGCTCGTTTAACCTCATTGTCGATCATATTTTTTCCGTTTTGGTTTCCGTTTGGATTATCGCAGCAGTGGAGGTCTCGTGGCGTATGCAGAATCGCAATCCAACGTTGGCCCTCCTATTGTCGATCCTAATCAAAACGAGTCTAGGAAAAAAAGAGTGGTGGTGCTTGGGACAGGATGGGCTGGTACTAGTTTCCTTAAGTATCTGGATGCCTCAGCTTATGATGTTCAGGTTGTTTCACCCCGAAATTATTTTGCATTTACTCCTTTGTTACCGAGTGTCACATGTGGGACGGTTGAAGCACGAAGCATAGTGGAACCTGTTCGAAATATTATAAAGAAGGTAAGTGACACATTCAACAGTTCCAACTCATAAGACAAGTTAATGGAGATTGGTCTCGAATTGAGACATGCATTATCGCACTGTTCTTTTCTTTCTTAAACATTAATTACTTGGCTTACAAGTCATGTGTGTGTTTTACTTTTATGTCATGGCAGAGAAATGGAGAGATCAAATTTTGGGAAGCAGAATGTGTCAAGATTGATGCAGCAAATAAAAATGTTTCCTTGCGCGTTAATTTTGACAACAACTTGGTGGGAAAGAATGAATTTTCCCTTGAATATGATTACTTGGTCATAGCTTTAGGAGCACAAGTAAACACTTTTAACACCCCCGGTGTCAAGGAGAACTGTCATTTTCTGAAGGCGAGTCGATTTATTGAACTTTTTTCAGCAATACCAAGTTACTTTTATTCTTCTGTCATAAAGTGCTGATATCACATTTTCTAATGAAGCTTCTTTGACTTCTCATGTAGGAAGTAGAAGATGCTCAAAAGATACGTGCAAGTGTGATAGATTGCTTCGAAATGGCTGTACTTCCAGGTCTAAGTGAAGAAGAGCGGAGGAAAAATCTTCATTTTGTAATTGTTGGAGGGGGTCCTACTGGTGTGGAATTTGCTGCAGAGTTGCATGATTATTTCCAAGAAGATTTAGTCAAGCTATATCCTATGGTTAAGGATCTTGTGAAAATAACAGTTATCCAGTCCGGAGATCACATCTTGAACATGTAAGAAGGATACACTCATGTTTTAGTTTATTGATTGCTTTTTGTTTTGATGATAAACCCGATTTAATCATGAAACTTTTATTATATCTAAAAGCAAATAGGCAAGTTCATTCAGAGAACTCATTAAAATTCATATCCTCTCACTGTAGGTTCGATGACAGAATTAGTACTTTCGCCGAGAAGAAGTTTACAAGAGATGGTATTGACGTTCAAACAGGATGTCGGGTTGTCAGTGTTTCTGATAAGGAAATCATGATGAAGGTGAAATCCAAGGGAGAGGTCTGCTCTATACCACATGGGTTGGTTGTGTGGTCTACTGGTATTGGGACTCGTCCAGTTGTGAGGGACTTTATGCAACAAATTGGGCAGGTTTGTTTCGTAAATTTTATGCACATATGACGACCGAGAAATACAGAATATACAGTATAATCGACTGTTCTTTTTAACTGGATTGGGATTGTCACCATGGGGGACAGGGTTACTCAGTCATAATTTATGTTCTGCTCAATGTGCAGGCTGATAAACGTGTTTTGGTAACTGATGAATGGCTGCGTGTAAAGGGATGTGAAGATGTGTATGCCATTGGTGATTGTGCTTCAATTAGTCAACGTAAAATCATGGTATGCAGAACATATTCAACCTTTTTAAACTTATATTTGAAGTAATTTTATACACATTATTGTTATATTAATTATCATCGTGTCGTCTTCAGGAAGATATCTTAACCATATTTAAAGCTGCGGATAAAGATAACTCTGGTACCTTAACAGTTGGTGAATTTCGAGATGTAGTTGACGACATCATCATAAGGTACCCCCAAGTGGAACTCTATTTAAGGAGCAAGCATCTGCAGGATGTGACTGACCTATTGAAAGATCCCGAGGGTAATGATAGGAAGGAAGTGAACGTTGAAGAATTTAAATTAGCCCTTTCTCAAGTGGATTCACAGATGAAGAGCCTGCCTGCAACTGCTCAGGTACATGTCTTTAATCTTATGGTTGGAGTAAACTGCTTTCTTGGTTGTGACGTATGATTTCATGTCAACCAAAGATAAGAAAGGGATCCTCAATTTGTACACTCTTTTGGCATTCAGGTTGCCGCACAACAGGGAACATATCTTTCTAGTTGCTTTAACCGGAGAGACCAGTGCAAAGAGAATCCTGAAGGTCCGAGGCATTTTAAAAGTTCTGGGCATCATGAGTTTCTTCCCTTCCGGTACGTGCTCACTTGCTCCATTTATGATTACATGTTCATATAACCTATTCACTTTATATGATTTTTGACTTCTGCTTGTGTTTCAACCATACTTCGATGATTCACCTGGAAAACAATGCAAAGGTTCGCCTTGATGGCATTTAGTGGAAACCAATTGTGCTACCACTCGTTCCCATATAACTTCACGAAATTGTCATCCCTAATGTTTAGTACATGAAATGGCAGCTGTTGTTCATGATTTAAAAATGGGAATGAAAATTTCAAGAACTTCCATAAGTGCCTTCTTATTTTCATGCTAAATTGTTGACGATTCTTGATTTGGGACAATGTATGACATCAAGTTCATACTATATTTCTCATTTGCTTTCTTTTTGTTTTCCTAACCAATGAGTTACCGGTAACTTGTGAATCACTAGGTACAAGCATTTTGGGCAATTTGCTCCGTTGGGGGGAGAGCAAGCGGCAGCAGAGCTGCCCGGAGACTGGGTTTCCATGGGCCATAGCACTCAGTGGCTATGGTATTCTGTATATGCAAGGTGATCCTCATCTGCTTGCTTCTTGTAAATTATAGTCATGGATATGCGCACGATTGAATCTGATTTAATATGATGTTTTCATTATTCAGCAAGCAAGTGAGCTGGCGCACTAGGGTTCTAGTGGTATCGGATTGGACCAGGAGATTCATTTTCGGGAGAGATTCAAGCCGTATTTGAAGAGGACAAAGCACATTTCTGGCACATGTAAATTATTATCCTTATTAGCTAGGTTCACTGGTGTGCCATGACGACTGTTTGCATTTGTCTCTGTGATTCGTTTACTGTCAAATTGTCCAACTTACTGCAGTAATTATGTTGTTCTATCAATTCTTCTGAATGTGCGAAATGTCGAACTTGCTGCAGTAAATATGTTGTTCTATACATTCGATTGAATGAGAAAATTTTCAAAGAATTAACTGGATTCTTTTCTGGTTAGTACAATATCAACACAATGTCACAGACTCACAGGATACAAATTTGATTAGTATAAGGGGGAAAATCTCGCGAAATAGTTGCGGGATGTGAATGGCTGCCAGACGAACTGCATTTAAGAGTGTTTCAATTAGAAAAAAAAAGAAAGAAAATCCAGATGTCAAATAACCATCGGTTTGGAACACCAACTGACGTGAAGTTCCGGTGCCCGAAAAATTTATCCTTGTCTTGCAGTGTTAGCCAAGGAACACGTGTCCTACTTTCCCGGTTGACAAGTCAACCTCGGACCCAGAAAAATGGAGTGTGTCCGTCTAACCTTAGACCTCGGACCTTCCCTCATATACCCGGCCATTCGAAACTGTCACTCCCCAGTTTTCATATTTTTCTAAATCCAAAAATAATATATTCCTCCATTGTAATTTTCTAACCTTTTCTTTCCCAGAAAGAATCAGAAACAGAAAAATTGTGTTTCAAAATGTGGGGACATTCTTTCTTCGAGACAGCCTCCAGGCTTTTCCATCAACGCTCCTCTGTGTCCAAGATTCTTGTTGTTGTCACTGTCAGGTACTTGTCCAGTTATGAGACGGACGCTAGTTATTTATTTCAAAAAACAACGGATTGTCAATATCAATACATTTTTTTTTAAATATTGATGCGCGTTCGTTTTTTAATAAAGAACAGACGTCATGCACAGAAAATTTACGTATCTTTAATACGCATCTTTATACGAGCTTGCATAGTTTTTCCTTAGCTTTCTTTTGCAAAGATTTTGTTTTGCCTTTTTTTCTTTGCAGATTGTATTTTATGGTACATATGTAACATCTTTTGCATTTTATTTTAAATGAAACTCTGCATATCTTAATTTCTTCTAACTTGCATTGCATATATTTGCAGTGGGGGAGGCCTAGCAGCATTTCATGAAACCAAACCGGTCCACACTGTATATGCTGATTCGGCTCACGAAGCCGAAGCGAGCAAGAAAAAGAAGGTGGTAGTACTTGGAACCGGTTGGGCTGGAGTCAGTTTCTTGAAGAATTTGAAGAGCTCTTCTTATGATGTTGAAGTGGTGTCACCCAAAAATTATTTCATGTTTACGCCTTTGCTACCGAGTGTTACATGTGGCACGGTTGAAGCACGCAGCATTGTCGAACCAATTCGCAAGATTACTGAGAAGGTATGTTCCTAGACATGTAATTTGTATAAATGTATGATACGGATGATTGATTAGTTGGACATGATGAGACAATTGGGCTTAATTTTCTTTGATTTGATGATATGGCAGAAAGGTTTAGATGTTGAATTCAGGGAAGCGGAATGTTATAAAATCGATCCAAAGACCAAGAAAGTTTTCTGCCGATCAACTCAAGACACGAATTTGGGTTTGAAAGAAGCTGAGTTTAGCGTAGATTACGACTACCTGATCGTTGCAATGGGAGCCAAGTCAAACACATTTAACACTCCTGGTGTTGAGCAATATGCTCATTTCTTGAAGGTAACTTAAACTGATTCTTCCTCTCGTGTCCGAAAAATATTTTATAGGATGAAGAAATAGTAAGTGTTGTTGGGTTTGAAATTTTGATTTGCAGGGAATGGAAGACGCTGTGAGGATCCGTCAGACTGTGATTGACTGTTTCGAAAGAGCAAGTCTTCCCAGCGTAAGCGAGGAAGAGAAGAAGAAACTTCTGAGTTTTGTATGCGTTGGTGGCGGTCCAGCTGGTGTGGAGTTTGCTGCAGAGCTTCATGACTTTGTAAAAGAGGATTTGGCCAAGTTATACCCTTCAGTTACAGAATATGCAAAAATTACTGTGATCGAGGCAGGCGATCATATTTTGAACATGTAAGGCATCCATACAGGTTTCTGTATTAGGGTTTCAAAATTTCAATGATGCTAAGTTAATTGTTACTGTTACAGGTTTGACAAGAGAATTACTGCATTTGCTGAAGAAAAGTTCTCGAGAGACGGCATTGATGTAAAAACAGGTTCACTGGTTGTAAAACTAACTGATAAGGAAGTCTCCACTAAAGATAGAGACACCGGAAAAGTTTCAAATCTACCTTATGGGATGGTTCTTTGGGCAACTGGTATCGGGCCACGCCCTGAGGTTATCGATTTTATGAAGCAGATCGGTCAGGTTTGCTGCTAACTTGTGCTTGTTTCCAATCGTAGTCGAGAGCTTGACTTTGGATTTGATGCTTCAATTAATCAAATGTTGTAATTTGTTTGAGCAAAACAGACTAATCGGCGTGTTTTGGCTACGGATGAATGGCTGAGGGTGGAAGGATGTGACGGCGTGTATGCTTTAGGTGATTGTGCAACAGTAAATCAACGCCGTGTCATGGTATCTATTTAATGGTTTTCTGTTTATGCCATGCATTGCTGTATGGTTGAAAGTGTCGATGCATGCGATACATTTTTGTATGGTAGAATTTTCCGACTCTATGTATGATAATTTGTTGTCATTGCATTCCAATCTGTTGTCAGGACGATATTGTAACGATATTCGGAAAGGCAGACAAGGACAAGTCTGGTACTTTAAGTCTAGAGGAATTTCAAGAAGTCATGGACGACCTCATGGTCAGGTATCCTCAACTGAGCCTTCATTTGAAGAGCAAACATATGAGGAATATTGATGAGTTGCTAGAAAATAGTTGGAAAAACCCGAAAGATGAAATCGATATTGAAACGTTTAAAGCAGCTCTTTCCGAAGCAGATTCACAGATGAAAAATCTTCCTGCAACAGCTCAGGTTAACTCATTATATTCATTTCTTTTTCTATCACATCTCCTTATCCTCTAACGCATATATTCTATCTCTTTAACATTTTTTCCTTTTTAAAACTCTAATAATTTAGGTAGCTGCTCAACAAGGTGCTTACCTTGCCGACTGTTTCAACCGTATGGAGGAATGTGAGAAGTACCCTGAAGGTCCCCTCAAGTTTAGGGATGTCGGACGCCACCGCTTTCAACCCTTCAGGTGAAATTCTATCACCTATCCGTCATACAACCAATCACTTTAATGTTCTGCTCGTCAACTGAACTTTTTTATATACTTGAAGGTACAAACATTTTGGGATGTTTGCCCCACTGGGAGGAGAACAAGCAGCAGCTCATCTTCCAGGAGATTGGGTCTCAATTGGTCACAGCACTCAGTGGCTCTGGTACTCAGTATATGCTAGGTACATTTTTCTTATGCACGTTTTCTTTCTCTCGGCTTAAATCCGTCATTAGCGTATCGGCTTCCTGCTGAAAATTCTCTGAATTTTTGCAGCAAGCTAGTGAGTTGGCGCACAAGGGTGCTGGTGGTTTCGGACTGGGGAAGGCGATTTGTGTTCGGAAGGGACTCGAGTCGGATTTGAGACCAGATGGGAGCATATATATATCATCACACTGGAACTGTGTTTCCACCATTTTTGTCTTGCAATATTAGGCAGAGCATTGGTTCCATTTATTTGTTATACTGTCAAACTTGTAACCGGATTAAAGTTGAGATATATTTTGTACTACATATATGCAAATAACTCACTTGTATTTTGTATGCAACTAGTAGTTGTTTGTATTAACCAAGCCAAGACTGGAAATCTAAAGTCGAAGCTTAAGGAGCTAGCTCTCAAATAGTTAACAACTTTTACTCCTTGCACCTGAGGTCCTAGATTCAACTCCCTGCTCTTCAATATTGATTGTATTGAAAGAAAAACTCTAAGCTATAAATGATACCTAAAAACAACAACCACGACAATGAAAGAGATCAAAGTTGAAAATTGAATAGAAGTTTTCTCACCTTGTCATGTTTTTCTAAAGATATAACATTTTATTAAGGAGAAATTCTTCTGTCCGAAAACTGAACTAGGGCCAAAGAGAGAGAGGGTGGGACCAGAGAGTGGAATAGGTGTGGGTCTGAAAACCAGGGGATGTGGTTTTTTGTGTCGGGATGCCGTACCTTAGAATTCTCCCTATCTAGAGGGGGGGAAATTATTAAATACAACAAAATGGTAAAATTAGGCCAAAAAGAAAGAAGTGAAAAAACCAAAGTGTGCCCGCTTGTTTAAAGCACTTCTATTCAAAACCCGCGCAGCCGCGCCTCAAGTATCCTCTCCCAAGTCCAGTGACTGACGTCTGTGGCATTTCATCAAACACCTTAGCTGCACTTCCAAAATCTCCAACCCCATCCCGCTCTGAATATCCAGAGCATGCTATCTTCTTCCTCAAGGCGCTTGCGATGCTACAGAGCAGCATCAGAGCTTTCCACTCTCACTTTCCGCCCCAACTCCGATCCAATTCGGCAGCCGAATCACATCCCCCCGCCATTCTCCACCTCAGTCGATCCGCCATTGTTTTCCACCGCAACCAGATTCATCGGCAGCTCTCGGGCCTCTTCTTCCTCGGAACAAGAAGCTACCCTGAATCAAATTCTTTCCTCCATACAAAACGCCGCTCCACTGCTCGAATCCTTGTACGAAAACCGCGTCTTCCTCAGCCCCAAATCGTTCAACCGCGTGTTGGTTGCGACCGCCGCCGAAAGCAGCGACCTTTGCCTCCTATCTCAGCTTCTTCAAGTCGCAATCGCGTCCTCTCAGCCTCTAAACTCTGCTTGTTTTCTCACCGTTGCCAAGGCTTTCGCAAAGTCGGATGATTGCGCTGAGCTGCTCAGATTAACCAAGCAGGTAATGGAGCTCACCTCTCCCAGCATGACAGTCATTAACCGGGTTCTCTTCGCTTTCGGCGAATGCGGAGAGACTGAGAAGGCGCTTCTGATCTTTTCCCAGATGAAAACTCTCGGTTTCGTGCCTGATTTGTACACCCACAACACCATTTTAGAGGTCTTGGGCTGCGCCGGTCGGATTGATGAAATGCTGGGTCAGTTTGGGTCTATGAAAGAGGCCGGCTTTGTCCCGGATGTGGTTTCTTACAATACGGTGTTGAACAATTTGAGGAAGCTTGGGAAATTCGATGTGTGTTTGTTTTACTTCAAGGAAATGGGTGAAAATGGCGTGGAGGCAGATTTGCTTACATATACTGCAGTGATTGAGAGCCTGGGAAGATCAGGAAATGTTGAGGAGGCATTGAGATTCTTCGATGAGATGAAGGCGAGGGAGATTCGTCCTTCCCTGTATGTTTATCGGTCTCTGATCACGAATCTGAAGAAGATGGGGAAGGTGGACTTGGCATTGAGTTTAACGGAGGAGATGAATTCGTGTGATTCGGAGCTTGCTGGTCCTATGGATTTCAAACGAAATAAGCGATCGTAAGTAGTTAGAAGCTGGAGATACCTTTTGGTTTTCGATTTGTAGGTCTCTTGCTATTGCCAATTGGTGTAGTTTTATAGTGCTTTGAATCTGCTATTCACTTTCTTTGCTCATTTTCGAAGTGATTTGTATCAAACATGATTTGAATATCGACAGTCTTCTTCAAGCGAAATTGTTGTTATTAGCATACTGATGATATTTTTGTGGTCCTTTGGATTTCAAACGAAATTTACACTTGTAACTTGTAAGCAGCTAGAAGCTGGAGTTATCTTGTGGTTTTCGATTTTGAAGGTCTCTTGCTTTTGCCAATTGTTATATAGTTGTATACCAATTGGAATGATTTTGTATCAAACTTGATACAGATTTCGACACTGATCTTCAAGCGAAATTGTTGTTATTAGCAGACTGATAACTCAGATTGTCAAGGTTGGAACAAACACATCTTGCTAGGAAGCAAGAAAAATAGCTTCATCTATTATTATTGCATAGCAGAGAAACCAGAGACTTACAAACCCAATTAACCAATACAAAATGCGTACTTACTCCATAACAAGAGTTATGGCTAACCGAAAATCAAGCTAAATTCAGAACAAAAATTAACAAATTCAGTCGAGGTGAAGTTCCTCGACGATTCCACTTATTCTTCCTCAGCATCTTCTTCTGCAAAACTCAATTCCTGGCAAACCTCCCCATTGGTGCTAAAGTAGGATTTCATCCCAACCAATTCAGCAACCCTTTTGGCTGGCCCTGAACCCCTCGGAGTATCAATACCACATCGGAGAGTCTTAATTTTTGGAAGCACACCTCCCATCTCAGCCACAACTGAAGGTGACTTATCATCCTCCGCGGCACCTTGGTACACCACTACCTCACTTGGAATCTCCCACCTCTTCTTCACCCGGCACTCCGGTCCTTGACTCCTTGACGTCTCACGGCCAATGCCACGCGGCTTCCCCACCAAGGACACCCGCCTCTTGTCACACCTCCTGCTGTCATCCTTATCATCCTCGGGCCAAGACCGCTTCCGGCCATCACTCACAGCTGAATTCCCAATCTGATTGTACCTGCTAGGCACAACCCTCCCAGGCTTGAATGGTGTTTTCTTTGCAGGCACAGACTTCTCGGCTCCATCTTTAAAAAGCTTCTTGGGTTCAATTGATGCAAGAACCTTGTCTTCCTTCTTCACAGGTCTCTTAGACCCTCCAACAGTAGTTGCAGCCTGTTTAGGAGCTTGAACCTTGGACACAGTTTTCCGCGATTTCGGGCTCAAACTCAAGCTCTTTCCCCTCTCTTTTGTAGCCCTCAATTCATCAATGTCCTGAAGCTTCCAAAAGCAAGATTTCCGGCGACTCTGCGTTGCCTGAACAGGGGTGATCTCGAGCTTACTCGGCCTCCGAAATCCGGCTCCAGCTATAATCTCAGAGGGCCCCAAACTCATTCCTCTCCGATTTACCTTCGGCCTCACACTCATCATCAAAGACTCAATCTTTTTCAAGCCATCCAAATTCTTCACACTCTGTTTCGGCTCCATGAACTTCGCCGCCACAACCCTTCCACGCTTCTCTACCGCCTTCTCGTTTCTCTCAGCCTTTTCGAGTTTAAGCGCTTCGAGCCTCAAATTCAATCGACTTATCTCCTTCTCAATCTCTTCAATCTCCGCATCGATCTTCCCTTCATCTCGAACTCTCTCTTCTCTTTCTTCAACCTCCGCAAGACCCTTCTTCTTCGTAACCGCAGGGTAGGGCTCAAGATTCGTATTCGTGTCCAGTGGCTTGAAGGGCACCGAAGATTTGACGCAGACAGGGGTTTTCAGAATCGCAGGGCTCAGATTCTCTTTGCTGCAACCCGAATCAAACGACTCGGAAGAGCGATTCAGCAAAAGGGGTTGAAGTATGCCGGACCAGGAAGCTTTGACAGCGGAGGAGCCTTCGGAATCTTCGTTGTCGAAAGCGGCGTTGTTCCATACCTGAAGGTCTGGTGCGTTAATGGCGTCTGGGTATTCAACAACACTCATTTTCGCTCCCTGGGTTCGAACGATTTTAGCCTTTTTAGGTGAAGATGGAAAGAGATGATGGGTTTTTGTACTGTAACAGCTAATTTGTGATTCTTGGATGAGAGAGAGAGAGAGAGGCGATCTTGATTTTCTTTGTATTTTGAGATTTTTGACCGTTGGGAAGAAATTTAGACGTTGGGGGCAGCCTGAGGCTCCTGGTAATCGTAGCCGTTGGATCCTAAACGGCTCCTATAGACGCTCCGATTTGAGTTAAAGTATTTTTCCTCTCGTTTTTTTGGACAGATTTGTTTTTACCTTTTACGTTTATATTTTTTTGGGCCAGAGATTTTATTACGTAGGCCAGTTCCCAATTTCTCAAGAGAAATTTTTTTTTTTTTTTTGAAATACAAAACAAAAATTCGATATGAAGAGAAGCCCCTGCACCCTACCCCAGTACAAATCAAACAATAAATTGGGTGATTTTGGAAAAATCAAATTCTGAAAATTTAAAAATTTAAAATTGAGGAGAATAGATAATTCATGACTTCACATGGTAAAATCACCGTTTTTGAATTGAGAGTTGTGCGACGTATTAGTAGTACTAGCATCTTGTCATACGCGTATGTGTGTGGCAATTGGCTCTTTTTAAAAAAAAAATTTATTCATGTAATTTAAAAATAAGAAATAAAAATTTTCGAAAAAAGGTTAGTAACTATCCAACATGGATTGGTTTTAAATCCCATGTATAATTTTATTTTTTTTATTTCCTTACAATTAATTTAGTTTTTCCAATAGTTATATATATGTAGGGAGGGGCAAATTTAGTATTACGAATATTTTACCAATTTGATGTGCTCCCTTTATATAAAGAAGATAGAAGATAAAGAAGATGAACAAAAACAAATTCCATATCTGAAATGTGGGACTCTAAGACCTCGTTTGATTGAGAGGATTGACTTGGATATAACTATTCACTATATAAAAGGTATTTTAAATGAAGAAATGAATGACAAATTCTTTATTTTGTATAAGTTGAACATTACTCATCAAGAATAATTGTCCCTTTTAATCCTCCCATTTTTGTGGGGATTAGTAGACATATATTTTCTTTATGACTAACCTTTAACTTGGACAAAATAAGGAATTTTTCATCATTTTCTTTCTTTAAAATGCCTTCAACATAGTGAATAATCCTACCCGCCAATCCTCTCTATCAAACGAGACCTGAGAGTAAAAATCAAACAATCTCAAACATGTCCTCGCCCGCCCACCCAAAGAAGCAAGAGCATGGTTTTAATTTTTATAAAGTTGTATTTCAATTTTTCAAAATTAATTTGGTAATATTTTTTTTATGGATTTAATTTGGTAATATTGAAAATTTTAACATTTTTCAAAGAAAAAAAAAACCCCAGAGTGTTGAGTGTCCAAAGGTTATGACTCAACCCAACTCAATCCTCTAGTCTCAACCCACTCAACTCACTTCCAATCTCCTTTCTCTATAAGAGCATTTCTACCCAAGCTAAATTGACATGGCTAGATTCCAAAACATACCTCCATCCATTTTGGCAAGCCATGGCTGATGGAGCCTTGGCAGCAGCCATGTCGATTCTAAGTCTAAGTCCAGATCCATGATACTTACTATTCACAGTGGGTATAGTGAGATAATCATAGCAACCCATTCTAAATTAATCTCATCCGTTGAATAATTGGTGAATTGTAACTATCATGACAATTACTATTCACAATGGGTGGAGAGTGATAAAGAAAAACCAATGCATTTTACTATTTAAGTGAATAGTAACTGCCACAAGTTCACTCCTAGACCAAAATCCACCAAATGGGTGGAAATGCCTCTCGAGTTTTTATCAAATATAGCCAAACTTTGACCCTTAATTTCAAAAATATCAGTTTTTATAAAAAATATCATATATAGCCAAAAGCCATTTGAATAGACACAAATACCCTTAGAGTTGAAATTCTTAAAAAAAAATCGTATTTAGATGAAAATTAGAGTGAGACGGCAAAACCTTATTCGTAAGAAACGGTAGACGTGTGGAGGCATGGACTAATTGTAGGGAACGGTGAAGAACTGTGCAGACCCAGTTAAACTTTAGTCGTTTTAAAAGCATTTCCAAACGAACCATAATTTTGTGTTGAAACCATGAGACAAAAAGAAACAAATTTTTGAGAGAAAACTTAGTTCATCCTTTGGGGAGGAAAAGAAAACGAAAAATTTTAATCAACAACCGATTATTTATTCTAATGTGTCTACATACACGAGCTCATATAAGTTGAGGGTATTTAAATCTTTTGAAGTGCATTTTTAGCTATATATGATATTTTTTAAATTAAGGGTCAAAGTTTGGCTATATTTGATAAAAACTCCTAAACAAAGGATCGAATTCAAAACCCTAAATCATTCGCCCTGTCAAAAGACTACTCTTGTGACTGTAAGTTAAAAACTTTTCTGCATTTTCTTCTTCCTCCTCTATATGTATTTTCACCAATATATATGTACATATATATATGTGTGTGTGTGTGTATATATATATGTTTGAATTATCGTAAGAAAGAGAAATATTTGGAACCGGATGAGATTCTCTAGCTAGTTAGCCTAGTTTGCTAAATCATTTTCTGGCTTTGATTACTTTCTGGAACGTAACAATAAAGTTCGTTCAAATGAATTAGTCAGGGTTTTGTTTAAATAAGCTATTAGCTTTCGCCCTGATCATTCATCAGCACTGACTTGATGTACACTTTTTCAATCGTATCAGGTATTAATCCATGGAAACCGGAGCTTTTGTAGAGGAAGAAAAGAAAGGAGACAGTAAGCAAAAATGCAGTAGTGATAGAATCAGCAATCTTCCAGACGATATATTGTACCATATACTCTCCTTGTTACCCATCAAATTCATTGCACAAACTAGTGTTTTATCTAGAAGGTGGAGTTATCTATGGGCTTCCTTTCCCGTCCTCGACTTCTCTGGTCAGCTTCTTTGCTGTTATCGTACTAAACTGACGACATTCATTACAACTGTATTGACTCTCAGTCAAGAAAACTCTAATATAAAGGTTTTTCGCATTGCTTTTGGAAATTTGAGTTTTCAATTTTTACATTATTGCATCTGCTTGGTGGTGCAGCATAAGGTTGAAGAACTTGTGCTTGGCAGGTTTGATTTGCCTCTTTGTGTATTTGAGTGTGATTCATTGAGGAGTCTCACACTGAAAGCCACTAGAGGTTTTACGTCCCTCCATGTTAGGAGGGCTACTACTATACTGGTCTCCGTTTCCTTCACACCTTGTCTCTAACTCGTGTGGAATTCTGGGATAGTAGTGCTTTTTTATGGATTTATTTTCTGATTCTTTATTCCTTGGCTTGAGAAATTGACCATAATTCAATGTAGAGGAATACGTGATCTCAAAATAAGTTGTCCACGCCTCAAAGATGTACAAATTTCCCGAGCAGATTTAGTTAGGCTGCGCATATGTGGAATGAGACTGCAGAATTTGGTAGTCCTGGGCTGTTACATTTTAATTTGCTCCAAATCTGCAGACATTTCATTCGAAATATAATTCCCTTATAACTGGGAAATATTTGATCCAAATCTCTCCTACCATGAGAGCATCTGACATAAATTTTTTTGTTCGGGGTAATAATATTAGCAAGGCGATGACCTGTGGCGCAGTCAATCTGTTGTCCGGATTATCCCATATGTTAAAAAACTTAGCGACGCTCTCCAGGTTCATTTATTTAATTAATCACCCATATGTTTTCTTGTCTACTAGTTTGGAACTTTGGTGACTTTTAATTTCATAATATGAAATAAAAATTAGGCTAGAGAAATTGTGTTAAGATATGATAGTTGTGTATAATGGCTTATTAATTATTTGACCGTATACAGGTTTTATCCAAAATATACTTCGAAGGTGGTCTACCAAATTCATTTGTGAAATTTCAGACCTTGAAAATTGGTACCCGGAACATTAAGAAACGTGAGATCCAAGGG
The DNA here is from genome assembly GCA_018257905.1 of Gillenia trifoliata. Classification (NCBI taxonomy): domain Eukaryota; kingdom Viridiplantae; phylum Streptophyta; class Magnoliopsida; order Rosales; family Rosaceae; genus Gillenia; species Gillenia trifoliata. The sequence goes on from CM031082.1 coordinate 6,765,512, forward strand.
CTAGCGTGTCTATTTGAGAGCTCTCCCATGCTCCACACTCTCCAAATTGACATATTGAAAGTCAGCAACGACAATGATGTAAGTTTTTGCCTAATTAGATGTACTGTATATTATTATTTTTTAAGGATAAATGAGATTTAAGGGAAAACCCAAATTTTCTATTAAATGAAATCACTACTTTGATACTGTACATGTGTACATTACAGAGTTTTGAATATATTACTAACAATATACTGAATAATTTTGTTGCAGGTATAGAGCAATGTTTTGTTGGACAATGCTGATTGCACTGAAGAACAATACTGTGAAAGTCAAGCTCAGGTTTCGAGTCCCTCCCTGTATCATTTAAAGGCGGTGAAGATCGTTGTTACCAATTATACTACGAATGCTATGATTATGATTTCTGAGAGAGTGTGATTAGCAGTGTAAGGTTTTTACTTCAACATGGAGGAGGCTTGCAAGGCATGATTCTTAATTAGTTCTTATACTGGAAACAAGTATCACCCGATAAACCTCCTAGATCCTTAATTGGAAGGATAAAATTGGTTTAATATATAGAGGGATTTCCACGGGCATCTGCCAATGTCAAAATCTCAATTGTTTTGCTTGATGACTGTTTGTTTTTCGAATGTGCTTAGACCAACATAGACGATGAAGCCATTATTAGTTGGTTTTTCATGTTTGATATATGTGATCAAAACGAAAATGTAAAAAGATCTCCCTGTGAATTGAATATAAATTTGATGGATTGGGGATGTCAATAGTATAAGTTTCACGAGCCTTTTTATTAATTATATCATTTCCACTAGTATATCTTGCTTATGAAAATTTATTTTGTCTCGGATGATGTATGAAGTCCATCGTTAGTCAGTGGACAAACTGTTATTAGGGCGCATGCACATAACTTAAAAAGTTCTTACACAATCATTGCCGGGAAGTTTAGCCAATTCGTCGTAACTATAAGACTAACTTATTAAATCATCAGTACTATACTTAAATCCCTTGTAATTTAGAAGTTCTTCACCCATACCTTTAAGGATTATTCGCCTCAAAAAAGCACATAAAGGATTATAGGGTACCTATATTGCCCGAATGTATTATTGAATGTGTGGCGCTATTTTTTTCCTATCTTAATGTTTTGTCCCATCTGGTTTTCTTCAGGATGGTTTTTTAACGAGACCCACATCTCTACTGTACATGTCTAGCTAGTTGTTACTTTGGTTTGGTTGGCATTGTATTTTACACATAGGTTGACGATGTTGGTTTGTATTTTGTTTTGTTTTGCCCCGTGATATTTTTTCACGCAGCGTGTTTTTTTAAAAAACGCATCTTTAGTTCTTGATAGTTGCATTTGGGTTTTGAATAGCTTTTATATTGTCCAATATGTGTTATATCTATTGGTGTTTAAATAAAACATTTTCTCACTCTTAGTCTCTAAGTCTCACCATCATTCCCCACCACTACCACCCTCTTCGTTCGCCGTCGACCACCACCACATCTCTCTCTCCTCCATATCTCGACCTCCAACGCCCACATCCAGATCAAATTGGAAGCCGCCAAACCGAATTGCAGTTTTAATATTAAACCTCAAATCGAAGTCCATATCGAGTCCTCGACCTCCATCTTCCAGCTTAACCCAAGGTAATATTCGTGTAATCCCTATCTAATTTGGTTTGATTCTTCAATTTTGAAATTAGGGATTTTATTGTTCAGAATTAGGGATTTCATTTTGCTTTTATAATTCGAATTTATCAATATTACATTTAACAACAAGATCTCAGTCATGGAAGATGAAATTAAGTGTACACAATATATATATATATATATATATATAGCTAGTTTGCTTATTTTCTGGATGTCATGCTTGAACGTTCTTCAATAAAATTGTCTCAAATAAATTGGTTAGGGTTTCGTCTAAATAAGTTTTATTTAGGCCCTGATCATCATCAGCACTGACTTGAGGGACGTTTTTTCTTCTATCTCTTCATCAGGTAATTAGTAGTCTATATATATATATATATTCTCAACAAGCGTTATTGGGAATTAACAACCCATTAATCCATGGAAATCACCAGAGTTTTTGTAAAGGATGAAAATAAAGTACACGATGAGCAAAAGTGCAGTATTGACAGAATCAGTGATCTTTCAAACGATGTTTTGTAACACATACTCTCCTTGTTACCCGTCAAATCCATTGCACAAGCCAGTGTTTTATCTAGAAGATGGGGATATCTATGGACTTCCTTTCCCATCCTCGACTTCTATGAGGGTTTTACACCTAACGTCGATGATACTAAACCACTACTTTGACTCGCCGTCAAGAAAACTCTAACATAATGGCTTTTCGCATTGCGGGTGGAGAATATGGAGATGAGAGTTCTAAATTTTTACATGATTGCATCTGCTTGGTGGTGCAGCAATTATAAGGTTGAAGAACTTGTACTCTATCTGAAGCTCGTAAATGGCAGGTTTGATTTGCCTCTTTGTGTATTTGAGTGTGATTCATTGAGGAGTCTCACACTGGCAGCCACTAGCGGTTTTTCGTTTCTCCGTGTTAGGAGGGCTACTACTACTAGCGGTCTCTGTTTACTTCACACCTTGTCTCTAACTCGTGTGGAATTCTCAGATGGTAGTGCTTTGGTTATGGATTTATTCCCTTCGCTTGAGAAATTGACCATATTAATATGTAGAGGAATACGTGATCTCAAAATAAGTTGTCCGCGCCTTGAATATGTACGAATTTTCCGAACAGATTTATTTAGGCTGCACATCTGTTGAATGAGACTGAAGAATTTGGACGTCATGGGCTGTTTCATCAATAAAACTCAAAGTTTGGTCGACATTTTTGCTCCAAACCTGCAGACGTTTTGTTGGAAACATAATTACCTTACAACTGGGAAATATATGATCCAAATCTCTCCTACCGTGAGAACATCTGACATAAACTTTTTGGTTCGGCGTAATAATATTAGCAAGGCGATGACTTGTGTCGCAGTCAATCTTTTGTCCGGATTATCCCATGTTCAACAACTTGTCCTCAGCATCGACTCTCTCCAGGTTCATTTTCTCATCTGTTTTCTTGTCTACTAATTTGGAACTTTGGAGACTTTTAATTTCATAGTATGAAATAAATATCAGACTAGAGAAATTGTGTTAAGAGATGATAATATCATGTATTTTCTGAATTATTTAATTAATATATGGCTCATTTAACCATTTTACAGGTTTTGTCCAAAATATATTTTTGAAGGTGGTCTACCAAATTCATTTGTGAAACTTCAGACGTTGGAAATTCAAACTGAGGGCTTTGACAAACGTGAGATCCCAGGTCTAACGTGCCTATTCAAGAGCTCTCCCATACTCCACTCTCTCAAAATTGACATATCCCATGGCAGTGACCACAACGATGTAAGTTTTTAACCTAATCAAATGTACTGTATATTAGTAAGTTTTAAGGACAAATGAGTTTTAAGGGAAAACCCAAATTTTCTATTGATTGAAATCACTACTTTGACACTGTGTACGTTATAGAGTTTTGAATATATAACTAATAACGACATATTTTATAATTTTGTTGCAGGTATGGAACAACATTTTGTTGGACAATACTGATTGCACTGAAGAACAATACTGGGAAAGTCAAGCTCAGGTTTTGAGTCCCTCCCCCTGTCATCTAAAGGTGGTGAAGATCGTTGTTACCAGTTATACGAAGAATGTTATGATCCCTGAGAGTGTGATTAGCGTTGTAAGGTTTTTACTTCAACATGGAGGAGGCTTGCAAGACATGACTCTTTGTTCTTATGCAGGAAATATATATGGGCAGACAAATCTCTCAGATCATTGGAAGGATAAAATTGGTTTAATAGAGGGATTTCCGCGGGCATCTACCGATGTCAAAATCTCAACGACTGTTTTGCTTGGCCACTGATTGTTTTTTGAATGTGCTTAGATCAACAGAGACGATGAAGCTATTAGTTGGTTTTTCATGTTTGATATGTGATCAAAACGACAATGTAAAAAGATCTTCCATGTATGCGAATTGAATATAAATCGTATCATTTGCACTGGTATAGCTTATGAAAATTTAATTTGTCCGGATGGTATATAAGTTCATATGCATGTAGACGGACTGCTTAGGACTCCACCTTCAAAGCAAATGTGACTTGTGAAGAACGTGCACATAATTTAAGGACTATGGTACCAAATTGGTGAAATTGAAAGTTCGAGTACACATGTTGATTGGGGTAAACTACAAGGTATCCAAACGTATTTAACCCAAAAAAGAAAGTTCATAAAGATTTTAGGATACTTATATTACCTTACTTATAATATTGTACATAACTTTGTTTAAAAAGGCGAAAATAATAAATATTAGGCTTTTCATCATAAGAATGTTCATATTTAAGAAAAATAAAGACGTTTTATATTCGGAGTGTTGTTCAAGAGTTAGAGATGTTTAATTTCTATGTTCTCTTCCAATGGTTATCCGTGAAAAAATTGGCTAATCAGTCACTAATGCATTATTCGCATTTTTGTTTCATTTTTATTTAGAGAATGTATCTCAAAATAAATCAATTAAATTCATTTTAGATTAAATTAATGTAAACATTACTATGATTTGGTGGTATTAAGTTCATATTTGCTCGATATCAATTTATTTTTTTAATCTTAATGTAAATTTATTGTTGTATAAAAATATAAAAAAAGAACATTACGGACGTGGCATAATGTAGCATCGGATTGTATTGGACGGTCCAGATTAAAAGCATTGTATAATCCGGTACTAGGCCAGTCAGGCAGAGGATCCAGGTAAACACTAGACCGTTCCGATCAGCGGCTCTTGTCCCTCTGCAACTCCAAAACTCCTGCCAACTTCCAACTTCTTCTTCCAGTGGGCCGTTAGGGGGCAGTTTGGATGCCTGGATAACGATTTCGGATTAAATTGTCCCGGAATTGAATTCGAAGATGGATTCAGGGAGGCAGGTGTTCACGGTGGATCTTCTAGAAAGGTATGCGGCCAAGGGGCGCGGAGTTATCACCTGTATGGCTGCCGGAAACGACGTCATTTTGCTCGGAACCAGTAAAGGTTGGATCATTCGTCACGATTTCGGCGTCGGCGATTCGTTTGGTGCGTTACTCTTATCCAATCCTTTCGTTTGGCACTTTCAATTCATTGCCAATTCAGAAATTTACCTTTTGATGAGAATTTGGAATTCAATCATTTGTAATTGACGTGAAATTCTAGAACTTTCGTTGAAATTAGTGCTTTTTTTTGCCGAAAAATTGTCGAATTTCCGTCAAAGTTAGGATTTTGATCCGAGCTTGTATGCTTAGTGATATAGTGTTTAACGTAATTAGCTAGATAGGATATGATTAGAAGCAATTTACTTGAATGATTGAGCTTAATTAGAACAATGTTTGGCTTTAGTTACTAAGAAACCCGTTGTCGAATTTGGTTGACTTGATTAGTTTTGCTTTCTATTTGGTGTATGATATGATCAAGCAATGCTTAATGGGTACTTGTTGATTTGAGCTATAGATATTGATCTTTCGGTGGGTCGTCCTGGGGAGCAATCCATCCATAGAGTTTTTGTTGATCCTGGAGGGAGCCACTGCATTGCCACCGTTGTTGGGAGTGGGGGTGCTGATACATTCTACACTCATGCGAAATGGACCAAGCCCCGACTTTTAACCAAGCTAAAAGGTCTTGTCGTGAACGCTGTTGCCTGGAACAGACAACAGATTACAGAAGGTAATTTGTCAGTCCATTGACTATTTTTCCCCCATTGCATTTGGATGGAGGGCTTGTGCATATTGACTCATTTAAGCTATTGTGTGTGATTTTGTTCATAAAAATCTTAGCTTCGACAAAGGAAGTCATTCTTGGTACAGACAATGGCCAACTTCATGAAATGGCTGTGGACGAGAAGGATAAGAAGGAGAAATATGTGAAGTTTCTGTTTGAATTATCGGAACTTCCAGAGGCTTTCATGAGTTTGCAGGTAGTCTTTGATCATCTTCTCTATTAGGAAATTGATTCTGACAATTATACGAATTTGCAACTCTATGCATCGTGATCTTGATCTCATTCTTTGCGCGCAGATGGAAACTGCGACCATTCTCAGTGGGACTAGATACTATGTAATGGCTGTTACTCCTACAAGACTCTATTCTTTTACTGGTATTGGATCGCTGGAAGTAAGTTTTCTTCCGTGCATAGTGAAATTGTCATTTCAAGTGACAATATTTTGTTTGTGTTGCAATTCTCATAACCTGAATATTCTGCGCTTCTAGACTGTTTTTGCTAGTTACTCGGAACAAACAGTGCATTTCATGGAACTTCCTGGTGAAATTCCTAACAGGCAAGTGTCTATGTTGACACTAATAGAGTTATTTGCAAAATGGGATACAAATATTTCCTAGGTTTTTTTTGTTTTTTGGAATTATGGTTCCTTTTATTAAATAAACGATCACTTTTTTATTTGAAAAAATTGCTGATGTATTGTTTCCTGTCATTATTGTTGAGCTTTCTGGTTTTACTTTGTCATCTTTCAGTGAACTGCATTTCTATATCAAGCAAAGAAGAGCAATACATTTTGCATGGCTTTCTGGTGCTGGTATCTATCATGGTGGTTTAAATTTTGGGGCACAACATAGGTACAAGATAACATTCTTCTTCTCTTCCTTCTTTTCTAATGGCACTGTCTGTCTAGATTCTGATCATTCTAGCTACTACTGGGTAGTTTTATGGTTGGCCTTGAGAAACTTGTTGATTGCATTCCTTGATATATTTAATGATAGTCAGCATGAAACATTCTCATAATTTATCTTTTTCGGAAATCTTTTGGGCAGTTCTCCTGATGGAGATGAAAACTTTGTGGAGAACAAGGCTCTTTTGAACTTTTCAAGTTTGAGTGAGGGTTCTGAAGCAGTGAAACCCAGTTCTATGGCAGTTTCAGAATTTCATTTCTTGCTTCTTATCGGAAATAGGGTTAAGGTATGCACTTATTATTTCTCTGAAGAATTTTTTTCATCTCAGTTCTGTTGTCTCTATGTCCCTGTTGAGTATCATGTTATGAACTACCACTGGTGCTAAGCATTAGGTTAAATGCAAAACCGATTAGATACGTGATTTTTTATTATTCACAGAAGACTGCTGAAATACTGCACCTCCCCCCGTTTTTAGCTTCCATTATGAGTGTAAATGTTTTGTAGGTTGTAAATAGAATAAGTGAGCAAATTATTGAGGAACTTCAGTTTGAGCAAACACCTGAAGCAGTTTCAAGGGGTGTCATCGGATTGTGTAGTGACGCCACTGCTGGGTTGTTCTATGCATATGATCAAAACTCTGTATTTCAGGTTTGCATCATTTAATGCCTATATATTTTCTGGATTTAGCTCATTTTGCATCAGACAGTAAAGTTTTCCATACTGCTGGATTTGAGAACATAATGTAGGTGTCTGTTAATGATGAAGGCCGAGACATGTGGAAAGTTTACCTGGACATGAAGGAGTACGCTGCTGCTTTGGCAAATTGTCGTGACCCACTTCAGAGGGACCAAGTATACTTGGTGCAGGTCGTATCTAACTAATGGTTATACTCATTGCCAATTATCGTAATTTATTCTCAATATGACACTTATTTTTAAAAATTATGAAGATTATTGAAATGAAGTTTTGTATATTTGTCTTCTCAATCTTGTTTTTACCTGGGTAGTCAGTAACAAAGCAATTTGATTTGCAGGCTGAAGCTGCATTTGCCTCCAAGGATTATCTTAGAGCAGCATCTTTCTATGCAAAAGTGAATTCTCTATTGCCTTCATCTGTTTTTCCTATATGTTTATTGCAATAATGCCTATAGGTGCAGCTGGCCGTTTGCTGTTTCTTAATGTTAATATGATTCTTTTCTAACCTTATTGCCTTGATTTCTCTATTTTGGTTATATTTATACTAGATTTGAACATGCCAGTACTTCTAATTGTGCAGTCACACTGATGACATTTAGGAACATCCCACTTATGCTTCACTTACTGAGATATTGTGTGGTAGCTATTAAAGCTGTAAAGTACCACATATTGTTTTTGTCTTGATGTTTCTCATATTCTAAGGCAATATCTAAGAAATTACCAATTAATATCTTTTCAGTGAACAGCTATATTATTAATCATCGTTAAATTGCAATTGGTTGCCCTTTCCATTCTTTCACACTCTGATCATCCAGGTCTCATATTTGATGGATGCTGAGAGTAACTGCATTAGCGATTTAATTTGTTAGAAACATAATAACAATGATTTTCCTGCCACTGCTCTGTGATTATGTTGATTTATTTCTAGTTATTGTAACTGGTTACAGCTCATTTATTAAATGATGGGATTGTCTTGCAGATTAATTACATATTGTCATTCGAGGAGATCACTTTGAAGTTTATCACTGTAAATGAACAGGTACGTGCAAAATTGTTCCTTGCACATGTCTGTGTTTTTTATTTGGAACTAAACTCTTATCGATTTTTTATTTTACTTGGCATCCTTGCAGGATGCTTTAAGAACTTTTCTATTGCGGAAACTTGATAGCCTTGCGGTGGATGACAAATGCCAAGTAACAATGATTTCAACGTGGGCAACTGAACTGTACCTGGATAAGGTTTTGCTTACTTAGCTCTTGGATAAAGAACTTGCTTTTTTTTTTCTTACCTCTCCTGTCTTATACTAGATAACTTGTAAATGTTGCATACTTTTTTTTAACGCATATCAAAGGGCAAGAAGGATAATTAAAGACGATGCATTCTACATAAGATAAACTCTGAGAATATCTTCCTTTTGACTCCGTCGTCAGTTTATGCATACTTTGAATAGAATAATGTAGATGTTGAAAGTTTCCTTTCCCTCAAAATTTACGAAGCCATCACTAATATGTTGTTTTCCATTTTAGATAAATCGGCTACTATTGGAGGATGATACTGCATTGGATAATCGTAATTCAGAGTACCATTTGATCATTAAAGAGTTTCGTGCATTTCTTAGTGACTCCAAGGATGTTTTGGATGAGGCAACTACCATGAGACTTTTAGAAAGGTAATTGTCATTGAATTTGCTTTGAATTGTTCATCTTCGAACCATTCTTTTCAAATTCTGATGTAGCTGTGGAATCCCATATTCTATATCATGTTCTTTAAAAGTGAGAACATTTACACAGATTATTGTGAAAGATCTGTGCCATTAGGTACTTGGTGGGTCTTTCTCTTTAAATTTTATTACAGTTGAAAGAATACTAAAACGAAGGATCATCTGTCTACATGCTGCAGTTATGGCCGAGTTGAGGAGTTGGTGTTTTTTGCTAGTCTGAAGGAACAGTATGAAATCGTAATCCACCATTATATTCAGGTGCTTTGTGCTTTCGATTTTTTCATTTTTGGTTTCAGATTCTTGCCATTATCACCTATTTTGCCACTTCCATGGTTTCTTTTAGTTTTTCTGTTTTTAAAATGTCCTTCTAGTCATGCTTGATTTACTTTAACTGAATGCATATTAGCAAGGAGAGGCAAAGAAAGCATTGGAGGTGCTCCAAAAACCTTCTGTTCCTATAGATCTTCAGGTATGGGTTATGTTCTCTGGTTTGGTGTTAGAAAATTTTCCTGAACAGGTTCCAAATGTTCTCAAGTGTTTATGTATTATAATATTATTACTATATATGTGTTTTATTTTATCAAATTATGCAATTCTTCACTTGCAGTACAAGTTTGCGCCAGACCTAATCATGCTTGATGCATATGAAGCTGTGGAGTCATGGATGACTACAAACAACCTCAATCCAAGGAAACTGATTCCTGCAATGATGCGTTATTCAAGTGAACCACATGCAAGGTATTATCTCAAGAATATACTTATTATGAATTGAAATTACTGGACTAGAAATTGGAATTATGAATTGAAGATCTGGATAAGGCTCTTTTAGACACTAATTATTTATTTGTTGATTTTAGACATAAAACTTGAAATTTCTAATACTTCGTGTTCATCTTGAGAAGTAGCGATTATGTATTGCAATGCCTTCTTTGTATACATGTACCCCTCCTCTTGCATGACATACATTATTCTTATACAAATTTAGGTTCCCTGGTGTATTTTAAACTTTGGTCACTGAACCATCATCTCTTTCATTGTCAGGCACAGAGCTCTAGTTGATAGTAATTTTAATTTACAGTTGCCATAAAACTCGGGATTTCTATTTCCTGTTTGTTGGTTAATGATGCATTTAAAGGTTTTACTCTTCTTTCTTATTGCTACTTATTTATTTGTATATCACATGCAGAAATGAAACACACGAAGTCATCAAATATTTGGAATACTGTGTTCATCGTTTGCATAATGAGGATCCTGGAGTTCACAACTTGCTTTTATCGCTATATGCCAAACAGGTTGATTTTCTTGATTAAGAATTTGAAATGATTTTAATGTGATCTTGGCTTACAGGCTTTGATACATGCATACATACATAATTATATACATCTTTTAAAAAATGTGTGATGTCTCTGTTTCCTAACTCACTTATAAACCAGAGAAAGAAGAAAAAGATTTGTCACTTATAAACTTTGTAGCTTGTAATTTGCAGAAAAACCATATCCTGAGTTTAAAAGTGAATTATAGGCTTATAGCCATATCTCTTATTTTTCCCTCAGTTTATTTTAGATGAAATTATATGGATACAAGAATTTCTTTGGCTTATAGCCATATCTATATGTGAACGCATTTCATTGCTTTCACAATAATTTACAGGAAGACGACAGTGCACTTTTGCGTTTCCTTCAATTCAAGTTCGGAAAAGGACGGGAAAGTGGCCCAGAGTTCTTCTATGATCCCAAGTATGCTTTACGCCTTTGCCTCAAGGAAAAGCGAATGCGTGCCTGTGTTCACATATACAGTATGATGTCCATGCATGAAGAAGCAGTTGCTCTTGCCCTACAGGTATAGTTTGAGGCTATGTTTTTGTGATTCAACTATTATTGCCCCAATCTGTATATTGTTTTACTTGTAGCAAAAGGATTTCAATTTACATGATATTCTCGTTTTTGTATACCAAGGGTCCTCTCTGGTTTATTTATTTATTAGAACTATCTTTAGAACATATGCTACCATTGGGATAGTTAAGATTGAGGCTATCTGAATGTTGAAGTAGATATAAATTCTAAGTATCTTGTTTCTCTAACTCAATGGGAATAGAAATGATCACCCCCACCTAATATTCTCTTCTCCAGTGGATCCCAGGAAAATCTAATTGTTATGTAGTTATGTAATTGTATTTTTGCTTCAGTATGTTGAAATGGTTTTTATCCTATTGTTAACTTGTCCTTTTGGTGCCTTAAGGTTGATCCTGAGCTTGCTATGGCTGAAGCTGACAAGGTTGAAGATGATGAGGACTTGAGAAAGAAGCTTTGGCTCATGGTTGCGAAGCATGTTATAGAACAGGAAAAGGGAGCTAAAAGGGAGAACATTCGAAAGGCAATAGCATTTCTTAAAGAAACTGATGGCCTTTTAAAGATAGAGGATATATTACCATTCTTTCCAGACTTTGCCCTCATTGATGACTTCAAGGTAGAATTATTATACCCTTCTACTTTGTCATGGTTTACATATGATTTCTGATTTCTTTATTATAATATTCTGTGTTTTATGTTTTAATTTAGAGTTAGATTGTGAAATTATTTGCATGCATGGGAGACCATGTCTTATTGTGTTCTTGTTACAATGAATATGATTATATAGCTTCATTTGTTTCCCCTTTAGGTTTCCTCTTACCAATTGATATATTTGATCCTCCCAAGATATTTGATTTCTATCATAAAGTGGCTTTCAGAATATTTACTTGTGTGATGCTGTTGGAACGTTAATTTTCAGCCCCGTCAAATTATGAATTGCATCTGTCTGTATGTAGGAGGCAATTTGCTCATCATTAGAGGATTACAACAATCAAATTGAACAATTGAAGCAAGAGATGAATGATGCGACACATGGTGCCGATAACATTAGAAACGACATTAGTGCACTTGCTCAAAGATATGCTGTGATTGATCGTGATGAAGAATGCGGGGTATTGCTCCTGTTGATGTTCTAGTTTCAAATTAAGTTGGATTGACTATATGTTCTTTTCTTTTTCCAATACTTGCTTTTCTTCTTCTTCTATCAGGTTTGTCGGCGTAAGATTTTAACTGTAGGTAGGGAGTATCAGTTGGCTAGAGGCTATGCATCAGTAGGCCAAATGGCCCCGTTCTATGTCTTTCCATGTGGACATGCCTTCCATGCCGAATGCCTGATTGCCCACGTCACACGTAGTACAAATGAATCTCAAGTAAGTTGAAGTATTGTCTTCTGTTGTCATTCTCATCATCTAATAACATAGTATTCTGCAAAAGCTTTGTAATATACCCAAGTAGTTGGAGTGTAAGAAAATACTTTGGGCTAGGATGATGCTTGTGCCAGTTGAATTAATGTTTTGGTTTGAATTATATTCCAGTAACAGGAATTTTCTATTCCTTGCCCCTTTTTTATTGGAATGTGTTTTGCAGGCAGAGTATATATTGGATCTGCAGAAGCAGCTAACTCTACTTGACGGGGAAGCTAGGAAGGATTCAAATGGTAGCCTTACTGAGGAAACCATAACAAGCATGGCCCCCGTAGATAAGGTCTGCATTTTGATCTTATTTGGCTTTGTCTTCCTTTGCTTTACATTGCATCTTATTTGATCTATTTTCTGTTTCATGGCTGTCAAATGAGTCTACTTGATTATTAGCCATTTTCGATAAGATTTTAGTTTTGATCATCAACCATTTTCAAATATACAATTTCAAAGTTTCTGGTGATGGTTTTACAATGTATCTTCATTACATTGTATTTTATTTGATCTCTAGTTGATTCATGAGATTAAGATCTATATAGTAAGCTAAACCTAGTATTTCGTGTTGGCAGCTGCGGTCGCAGTTGGATGATGCAGTGGCCAGCGAATGCCCATTTTGTGGGGACTTAATGATCCGTGAGATCTCTCTACCTTTCATCCTTCCAGAGGAGCAACAGCAGAATACTTCATGGGAGATAAAGTCGCATAATCTTGGACACCAGAGAAGCCTGACTTTATCTTTATGATCATATTTCTTTGCGTATGGGTGCCATGAGAGTTGTGTGTTCCTACAGAGATGTCTCGTTGCCAGTTGCCAGTTGCGGAGCTTTGTAAACTGTCTTCGTTTTGTAACCATTTGTTTGGCGTCATTAGGGTCGTTAGCATTGCTCTTGTTGCTTGTTTAATTTTTTTGTTCCCTTCGGATGGGCTCTTTCGCTTCCTCGTCTTGATCAGGGGATTTTGGGGCCCTATATTGTATGCAGTTACAAAATGGTTCCAAGTTGTTGTCGAGGAAACATTGTATGCAGTGATTACTTTTCAATGGCTTTGTTTGATATCTATATCTATATTCTATAGCACCACAACACCGAGTCTGTATAGTAAGTGAACCATGCTGATTATTTTTGGGAAGAGTGTTGAATTTTCAAGTTCTCTTTAATTATTTGATCAGTTTCTTCAAGGTAGATTTGCAAATTTAAGTTAGATTAGTTAACCACGGGCTATGTGCCCGCCTCCTTACACTCCACCCAAGTTCGAATTGTTCTCTCTATACATTTGAGTAATTTTAAATGAGATTTCTCTCTGTTACTGGAACACTGCCTAGTACACCATGTGTTATAATACAAGTGAAGAGAAGATTTTCTTTTCAAGTGTCCCTCCACTTGTATATGATACGTGGTGTATCGTGTCATGTTCTGAGTATACTGAAAAATCTCTCGTCACAAAATTCAAAAATAAATAAATAAAAATTGGATGTTGGGATACTGATCAAATTGGGTTTTATTTTTTTTTTTACAAAAGATAAAATAATCTATACCAAATTCATTTAAACTACCAAGATGGAGAGTATTTGAACGCCGGAAGCAACAAAATTGAGAGGAAAAACTCAGGATAACACCAACTGAACGTCTTTTTGTTTATTTTCTTTTTTAAGAAAATTGAAAAACTATTAAAAAAGAAAATTAAGAACGAAAAACAAAAAGTGGAAACTGGAAAGAACACTGATGCTTGTTTGTGTTCTTTAGTTATTCATGCATTTATTTTCTCTGCTTGAACTCGAACTCTCCCTTCTTCAGGCTCCCAGTTTATTTTGTTGTTCCAGCAATACAAAGCCATTGACCGACAAAGATGGTGTTGCAGTTGATGTTAGGGTTGATTTCAAAGAAGTGAGCAGTGAGCTTGAACTTGGCCATGATTCCATTGCAAGTATCCCCAGCTTCTACCCCATAAACTTGTTGGCATCTTGGAGTTGCTTTCACACCCCCAAATCCAACTACACCATCAAATATTCATAATCAAACACAAAATGCAGCATATAAATATCCCATATAATCCCGCAAAGGGAACTGTTATTAGCACTCCTTAAAAGGTCAGTCTGCATTTTCCCTTCGTTTTGTATTTTACATAGGAGAGGGGAGTGTGCATGGTGACTTGCTAAAGTGCCAATAGTAGCTACCTAAAAAAAACCAGAAGATTTCATTTTTTATTTTTTATTTTACAAAAAACAATGATATGTGATTATCATCTATAATTCGACAATTAAAATTCTAATACCATAAAACTTACTGCCGCCTATTTGTTTGCCCTCAGCAAAGGAGATGATGAGAAAAAGGCAGAGCATGAGAACCAAATTAAGGGATTTGTTAGAGATAATCACGGCCATTATGGCTTTTTATGTGATTCTAATCAGTCTTAGAAAATAACTGTGTTTAGTGTGTTGGATGATGATTCGATGAGAGTGTAAAGCCATATTTATAGGTAGAGATGGTATGCCTAGTTAGAAGCCGGCTTGTTTAACGTCCATTTTCTAGTGTGTTTGCTTTGGTTTCCCAAAGTAATTATATTTTTGTTTAAGCAATTTTTGTGATTGTGAACAACATGTTGTGTGTTTTGGGAATATTAAACATTGTGCAGGCTTAGCTGCCTCTGTATTATTTGCTATGTCCCGCTCGCCCATTTGTCTCTCTTTCTTGTTATTTTGGTAACTTTCTAATTTCCTATTATCTTTCTTTTTGAGATGACCTACAGCACATATTGCCCATTAATCTCATCTATATACATGACAAAGTGCGAAGCTGAGCGTACGTAGTCAAGTGTGCTAGAACAATATACTTTTTTCTTATGCATTCAAGTTCAAATCCCCCTCATTATGGATTAGAATATCACTTTGTTAAAAAAATATACATAAAAAAGTGGTATCCAAAATTTTAAGGGTCCGTCCGGTAATGTTTTACAAGACGATTTTTGAAAAATTGTTTTGTATAACGAAAACAACAAATAGAATTTTGCATGTTTGTGATTTTAGAATGCGTCTGATAGTTGAGTTTGAGAATAATTTCAGAGAATGAAAACATTGAAAACACATTTGGTACCAAATGTCAAATATATAAATATATATATATATATATATATATTTATGTTCGGTAGTAATGGTGGCGGTGGTGGTAAAGATGGTGTGGTTGAAACGAGAGTGGTGTTGGTAGAAATGATGGTTAGAGTAGTAATGGTAGGATATAGGTGGTGCAAAGAGCAGGATAGAGGGCAATGGTGGTAGCAGTGGCGGCTGCAATGGTGGTAGAGGATGGTTGTGTTAACAATAGGTTATGAGGGATGGTTGTGAAAATGGTGGTTAATTGAGAGGTAGGGATGATGGTGGCGGAGATGGTGGAGGTGATGGTGGCTATGGCGAGGGTAATGGGATGGAGAATGTGGTGATGGTGGTGCGAGATGGTGGTAATGGTGGCAATGGTGGTGGCCGCAACGGTGAGACAATGGAGGTGGTGATGACCATGGTGGCGGGGTTATGGTGGTGGCCGTTCAAGAATACTTTAAGCCTCACCTCGAAAACAACTAAAGCCCATCTCGAATACTTTCTCTTGTATCGAATGTTATATTTGGTTGATGTCATATTACTCAATGGGTGTCTAGATGATGTCATATTACTCAATGGGTGTCTAGATGTGCTCAGGTTGCTATCGAGGGGCAATGGAAATTAGACTAACAATGGGTTTGAATTCTATTAAAACTATAGGGTTAGTTAAGTTTTTTCACACACAAGGGCAAAATTTAAATTTTTTTAAAATGATGTCAAAAGTCATTTGAAGCTTCCCAAAAAAGGGTTTTTTTTGTTTGTTTTTTTTTTTACAAATTTCCTGTTTTTGGGAAGAATGAGAGAATATGGGAACGGGCTCGGTTGGGGTAATTTGATTGTACGATTTCAAAAACCGTGAGTCAAGCAAAATTAGACCAGTTTGATTCGGTTCAGCACCCATTTAACTTTAAATTTGGTCAAAATCTGAACCAAATTGACCAACTTAGTTTGGTTCAGTCGATTTTTTCGAGTGGGTGGTTCTTTTGCCGACCCTTTGTATTACGTAAATGACAGATGTTTAGTGAAATTCATTATCTGAATCGGTTCGACAAAGGAATGAAAATATTTTTATTTTAATAAACCAAAATTTATTAGAAATAAACACCAACTGGGTACAATTAGAACTATACTGATCAGGGTCTGTGGAATGTTGTAAGTGTTTGCGGCATCGTGCATCAGATGTGATTGATAAGTCCTTATCCAAGTTTAATTGTCTTAGATTGAGTTAACATTATCAACTCATAAATACGAAATGAAACCCAAGAAAGAAAAAAAGGAAGGTCGTCACTTACTCTTCCTTTTTCATGTCAATCATACAATATTTCGAATGTTTTTACATAATTGACTTAACTGAATCAATATTTCTGGTGAACTCGATGATCAGGGATTGTCCCTTCCTACTCGCCTATCTCTTCGTACCATGTGGGATGTGGTAGAGACTCATATGTTCAACGATAACCAAGTCTCCTTGGCTACAAACACTCTCATCAGCCAACACATGCCGGCGAGGGCAGTTGACACCAAATGCAAGTGCCTGAGTATCGAAACACATTGATGAGTTGCAAGGACATGAAAGAACTGTGTCCTCAGCATTGTGGCCACTCCGAACCATTTTTGGACAACCTCACAACCATTGGGTAAGGTAATCCATGATTTAATTTTGAGAACAATTTTCAAAAACTATTTTACAAGGCTTGATAAATATTTAAAGAAAAATGGAATGGGATGCTTTTACTGATACTACTAGAGAAGAAGAATTAATTTGCTGTGTTATAGAAGAGGGGAACAATATTAATGCATGTCAATCTATTGACAAAGTGAAATAAAATCATCACAGCAATAACTACATATTGGAGAAAAAGAAATCGTTGAGAGGATATCAAAACCAGGGTATAGCTAGCTTATCCTCTTTATTTATCCAGAAAAGTTGTGAGGATGTGAAGATAAAAAAGTCCACATCGATAAAAAGAAAAGCCTTGCAAAGACTTATAAGATATTGGGCTACTCCCCGTATTGCTAATTAGTTTTATGGTGGAACCTCAACTTCTTCATGGTATCAGAGCAGGTTGTTTCATGTGTGAAGCCCAACGGCCACACGTGTTCCACGTCACCAATTTGTGTTGTCCACTTGTTTGGCTTGAAAATTCGCAACACGTGAGGGGGCGTGTGAGGATGTTAAGGTAAAAGAGTCCCACATTGATGAAAGGAGAAACCTTGTAAATGCTTATAAGAGGTTGGGCTACTCCCCATATTACCAATTGGTTTTATGGTAGAAACTCAACTTCTTCAAAAGCTAGCTAGGGTATAGTTTGTAACTAAATTAGATTGTATAAAGCTTAATTAGGATTGTTAAAGAATACAATAATTTCACATCTAAGAATTGACAAAATTTAAATATGACTTATATTGAATGATGCAACTTATAATTATACCGAGGCATTTTGTGATAGAACCCTTACACATGCTGTGTTGTGCAGATGGTAAAGATGCATGATGGGGAAGTGTAGGTTAATTGTGAGTTGCTGACCCGTCTCTCTAAAATCTTGACATAGTGGTATCAAAGTGGATTTGTGCGTCTGGACCCAAATTGAATGTTTACCTTGCATTGCCCGGGTTACTGGGTTTAATACCTTCCCTTGTTTGTAACTAAATTAGATTGTATAAAGCTTAATTAAGTGATGATTGTTAAAAAATACAAGAATTTCACATCGAAGAATTGACAAAATTTAAATATGACTTATATTGAATTATGCAACTTATAATTATACCCATGCATTTTGAGATAGAACCCTTACACATGTCATGTTGTGGAGATGGTAAAGATGCATGATGGTGAAGTGTAGGTTAACTGTGAGTTGCTGACCTATCTCTCCAAAATCTTGACATAGTGGTATCAAAGTGGATTTGTGCGACTGGACCCAAATTGAATGTTTACCTTGCATTGCCCGGATTACCGGGTTTAATACCTTCCCTTGTTTCCTTGCTAATCGGACCTATGTGTGAGATCTTTTCTTCTTCGTTTCCTTGTGAAAGCTGCTAAGGTTTTTTTTTTCCTTTAGAGATTCATGCATGGAGGCTTTCAGAAACCAAACACAATCATTTCTCTCTTCTGCTTGACCAAACAATAACTCGTGCGCAAAGCAACTCATGTAACCACAAACAATAACCTATTGACAGCCTCAGAATCTGAGACTTCGAAGAACGTTTTCACAAGCCAACATGGTAGAGACTCACATGAATTAGAATATATTAAAACAATTTTAAAATGCTTGGTAAATATTTAAAGAGAAGAGAATATTTAAACAAAGGATACTGCTAAAAAAGTTTATCCGAAAAGTTAATAATTTGCTGTGTTATTATAAGACGGAATAAGTTGCTGCAGCCATATATAGCCCATGCAGTTAGGCGACATTGCATTAAACACTGATGAGTGATGACTGACAACAATGTCCATCAGTCGACAAGGTAATGAAATAACTCATCTAGGAAATAACAATTAACTGGAGGAGAAACGATGCTTTAGAGGACATCAAAGCACATCCTCTTTATTCATACAATTATATATATTATCTGAACTGAGCAAGAACTTGTTGCAACTTATCAGTTCACGGTCCCTTCAGTACAAAGCCACTGACCCACAAAAAAGTTGTCGCAATTGATATTAGGGTTGATCGAAAGGAAGAAGTCAGCACTCAATTGGAACTTTTGAATAACAGATTCACATGTATCACCCTCTTCTGCACCATAAACTGAGTCGCAAACTGCACTATTAATTTCTGCAAATTCAAGTGCAACATTGCATTGCATTAATATAGAAACTTGAAACTTCTTTTAATATTTATGTGAAACTAAAAGGAATTAATTTAAACGCAATAAGTAATTAAATGTATATAGATGGTGAAAATGAAATTAATGAACAAATATTCTTACTGCCGAGCTGTCTACTCTCAGCAATGGAAATCATCAGAACAAGAGAGAGCACTAGAATCAAGTTAAGAATTGTTGCCATTTTGTTGCTAGAATTAGCCATCTCCACCTGCTTAATTTTCCTTTTTTAATTGTTGAATTCTAATTGATTAGTTTTAGTAACAAGCTAACTGTGTTTAGTGTTGGGTGATGGTTTGAGGACAGTGGAGAGCCATATTTATAGCTAGGTAGAGAACTAGAGATGGTATATTATATATATGCCTAGTTACAAGACGGCTAATCCAAAGTGATTATATATATATATATTTGTTTAATAAATTTATCTAAACTGTGTTGTGTCTAGTGGGAATATTGCGCATTGGGCAGGCTTTGCCGCCTGTGTATTATTTGTCATGTCCTGCGCTCACCATTTTTTTTCTCTCTTCATTCTCATGTATATAGTTCGAAAATGTTATCCTAATTTTAAGTTCCTATACCATTTTAGTTATGAATTACATACACAACTACGTCTCACTTAATTTCAGTGTTCTAAAAATCGGCCTAGGCGGCGCCTAGGCGCTAGGCGGGGGTCTTCCGAGGGGATTATTAGCAAATCGTTCTAAAAATCGGTTTAGTGTTAGGCGGTCCTAGGCGGGGGCCTAGGCGGTGCTTTTATTTTTTTATTTTTTTAAAAATGCAAAATAGTTTTCTGGGAAGAAAACCCAAAATCCCTAATTTCTCAATTCCCCATTTGTTGATACGGAGGGAGTCTTGGAAGGAAATGGAGAATAAGAGATTGAGGCCTAACCTTGCAACTTTATCTCTCCAAATTCTTAATATAAGTATAGTTTTTTATTTTTTTTAAAGTGTAAATAGACACTTATTTATATGATATTAATAAATTTATTTAAATCCGCCTAGTCCGCCTAGGCCCCCGCCTAGGCGCCTAGGCACTAGGCCCCTGTTCGCCGCCCGACTAGCGCCTAGCGCCTTTTAGAACCTTGCTTAATTTCATGAATTTCAAAATTTGCCAATTAACTTATTGAAACTTAACTGTCTCGCTTTGCCCTGTCCCTCCATCAAAATTGTTCACAAGGCATAAATTGGATCTATTGTTACTGAGATGTGTGTCATTGCACCCCTAAATTTTTTTGTTAGAGTTTTATTTTCTATATTTGAACAAGAATTTTGAATTAAAAATATACCTATTTTTTTTAATTTTTCAGGCACTTAACACTTATGTCACACACATCTCAACAATAATGAGTCTCATTTGTGCCACGTAAACAATTTTTACAATAAGAAATAAAGAGATACAAGTTGAGTTTCAGTGAGTTAATTGGTCAAAATTTGAGTTGGCAAAAGAGAGAGGAGATGGAGAGAGAAAAGGCCAAGATTTGGTTTGTGCTGCTAGGGTTTTTTTTTTTTTTTAGGGGGGATGGGGGTGGAATTTTGAAAAATCCATTTTTTTGGGCCCAGAAAGGCAAGCCATAGAATATTGCTGATTTTTTATGCGTGAAAATACTTAACTGGCCCTATAGTTTTGATTGCATTCAAACTCTTTGCACTGCTACATTGCTCGAAGCCCTCTCAAAAATATCTTAAGCCCCTCCTCGATCGAGAACAACTAGAGCACGCCTCGAGTGCTTATCTTGTGTATCAAATGTTATATTTGGTTGATGTCATATTATTTGAGAGGTGTCGAAATGAGCTCAAATTATTTTTGAGGGGTATCGAGCAATGAGAATTAAGAAAATAATGTGGTTTGAATTCTATTAAAACTATAAGGTTAGTTAAGTTATTTCACACACAAGAAAGGGAAACTTTTTAAGAATTTTGAAAATGATGTCAAAAGTCTTTGAAGCTTCCAAAAAAAGGCTTTTTTTTTTTTTTCCTACAAATTTCCCTTTTTTTGGGAAGAATGAGAGAATCTGTGTTGCGGTTATGATTCCTACATCGGGGAAAGAAGAGACTTTGCATGTGTTTATAAATAATTGGACTACTTCCCATATTGCCAATTAATTTTATGGTGAAACCTAAACTTTCTTCAATATGAGAATGGGTTCAGTTGGGGTAGTTTGAATGTACAATTCCAAAAATTGCGAGTGTAACCAAATTAGACCAATTTGATTCGGTTCAACTCGTTTAATTTTGAATTTGATCAAGATCTGAACCAAACCGACCAACTTAGTCTAGTTCAGTACCAAATTAGACCAATTTGATTAAGTTCAACTCGTTTAATTTTAAATTTTTATTAAGATCTGAACCAAACCGACCACCTTAGTTTGGTTCAGTTGATTTTTTCAGGTGGGTGGTTCTTTTGCCCACCCTTTTTATTACTTAAATGATAGATGTTTAGTGAAATTCATTGACTAAATCGATTCGATAAAGCATAAAGGAATGAAAAAAAATTTTATTTTAATAAACCAAAAGTTATTAGAAATAAACACCAATTGGGTGCGGCATCATGCATATAGATTGAAAAAGTTGTCTAATATGATTGTAAGTTGAATTAAGTTGGTGTGTTATAAACTTATAGTGTGTACGAGGGGAGCAATTTAATGTCTATCCATTGACAAGGTGTTGAAATAAAATCACCAAAGCAATAACTATATATATTGGAGAAAAGGAAATCGTTGAGAGGACATCAAAGCTTATACTAGCTCATCCTGTTTATTTATACAAATTACATATATTTTCCCAGCTGAGCATGATCAATTTGTTAGTTGCAGCTTAATTCACAGTCCCTTCGGTACAAAGCCATTGACCCACAAAGAATTTGTCGCAATTGATATTAGGGTTGATAGAGAGGAAGAAATCCGAACTCAGTTTGAACTTTTGAATAACAGATTTGCATGTATCACCCTCCTCGGCACCATATACTGACTCGCAAACTAGATCTCCCTCCTCTCCGAATCCAACTGCAACATTAATAATGCATGTATTAAATATGAGAACTCGTAGTTTTTTACTAATATTTATGTGAAACTAAGAAAAAAAAAAGCATATATGAATAAATATTCTTACCGCCAAGTTGTCTACTCTCAGCTGCAATGGAAATCATTAAAACCAGAGAGAGCACTAGAACGATGTTGATGAAATCATTAAACCCTAAACCCTAAACCCTTGTTGCTAGCCTTAGCCATCTCTGCCTTCTTAATTTCTATGATTAGTATAAAGTAAAAACTGTGTTTTTTTCTTTAGGTTGTTGTGCTTTAGAGAGTGGCTAGGAGTGTGAATTTATAGACAGAGAAAAGCCCACAGAAGAAAACAAAGTTTGTGATAGAGCTAGGAACCTAGGAGCATTGTAAACTTTGATTCTTTTGGTTCAAGAGGGCCGGCTTCTCCATTGTTCAGGAGGCCGGTTTGGTTAATATTGAGCAGAACACATGCATGAAAAAAATAGTGAAAAAAGGGCGCTCATTGCAGGCCGTGGTATAATTTTGTGGATCAATACATGCATGAGACAATTACCAGCGGTCTTACATTTCAATTCATTGTACATACTTTGTAATTTTTTGGTCTTTTTATAGTTTATGACTGAAAAATATGAAAGTAAATTAAATAACTTGGGGACACCTGATAAAGTTACATGAGTTTATACCATCAATGTTGCATGTTAAAACTTTAGTTTGTGACTCGGTTAAATAAAATTAACATGATATTGATCATAATGTGTTATAGCACATCAGTAAAGGCACACAAGGAACGGGTATTTGTTAATTGTATTTTGTATCTTTTCTTTCTCAAAATCAAAGTAGGTGATTTTAATTATCAGAGAATCAAAAGTTTAAGACAAGTCAAGAATTGAAGATTTGTTAGGGCTACTTTGAACTGAAGTTTTTTTGTCGTTGAGAATCTGTCGATGTTTATGCATTCAATGCACAATTTCAGTGGTGTCTCCTCGATTGTGTTTAGTAAGAGTTTTGGCCATACGGTGTCAGGTGAGAGAGATTATAAAAAAATTGATATATTTACGGTATGAATGATGTTTTTATAATTTGTACGTTTGTGGGTAAACGGAGATTAGGAATTGGTCTATTGGAAGTTGAGTTTCATTAGGTGAACAAATTGAGTTATTTACCGACTGATGTTGTACTGTTCATTTATTTCGTGCCGGAACCTACAAAGTAAGAGAAAAATCTACAATCCATATCTCCAAGGCTGTGGCGTATTTAGACTAATTCAATTCCTAATCTTACTTAGTTTGTAGTAAATAATAAACACAATGAATTGAAATGCCAAAACCGGTGATCTCTTATTCATGGTTTTCATTTTATCTCCACAATCTTTGTACAATTTACATAAATGATTCCAGCCGAGTTAACTCAATAATTGAGTTGTCCGTTTCAACTTTCAACTATCTTTTTACATTCGTCAACGGAGCAAACTCCCGATCAAATCTCCAACTATTTTCCGCCGGAAATTTCCATACTCCGGCACCTCAGCCCTGGCCCCAACAGTTTAAGTACATGACTTTTTGGATGGACTCGTCAGCCTGGTTCCGTTTTTCCTCACAATTTCCCAACCCTCCGGAGAAACCCGACCCGACTGCGCCGGATAACGGTCGGAGATCCGATGATGCGTCGCCGCCAGCGAAAGATGATCGCCTCCGGTTTAGCTGAAAGGACTTTAGACCGGATTTCCACTTATGTCCCTGGTCAGCAGGGCCTTGCACCACCGCCACGCTCGCCGCCATCCACACTCGGCTCAATTGATTCATTGGAGAAAGATTTCTCAACTTGAAAATTGAAGGTGAGATGATCGTTTTGTTTGATGTTTTGTATTGTTGAGAGGCTGGTTGGAGTGTTGAGAGGTTGGTTTGAGTGTTGAATTGTGGAGACAAAGGCGGTTATTTATAGGCAGAGGTGGGAAGTGAATCTGCGTTGTGTGAAACCGGTGGTTTAAGGGTTAGTGGGAAGTGGTTTTTGAGAGATAAGTGGTGACTTTAGTTAGCCGTGGTGGCCCAGCTTGTTTTGGCTTTTTCTCCTTGCTTTGGAGGTATCGATAATTTTAGTATTTGATAATTGATTGTTTCCAAATTCCACATTGTGATTTTATCCTCAATTTATCGTGAGTTTGATTTGTGATGTGATGTTATTATTATTATTATTTTTTTGGCAAATTGATGTTAATTAATGTTCCATTCACGGATGAGATTGTATAAGAGACTGCGTGTTGGCTATCCACGACCGCGACCGTGAGCTTCTAAGTAGTACAATAATTGAGACCGTTGAGCCTCTAAATAGTATAAATGGTTGAGTTATGGACTATCTGTTTAATTGTCATTTTTATTTTCTTGATGGTCAAAAACTGATAAAATTATACAAAAATTTGTTCTTATTTTGAACTTTGATTAGAAGATAAATTTATGCTAGAGGGACAATGTATTAGAATTATATTTTGTAAACTACATGATGCGGTAATTGATAGTTGGATTCCTTATTTAAATCATTAAGTAAGGTATCTAATTATCAACTGCCACATCATATGGTCTATTAAATGTGGCCTTAAAATATGGTCTTCCTAGCATGTTCCTTAGAGGTTTAGTGTGCTTTTAGTACCAAAGAGGAAAATGTAAAAAAAATATATTAAGAAAATAGATTTTTTTTTTTAAATAAAAGGATGATAATAAATTAGGCGAGTCGAGTTATACAAAAGTCTTAGTTATTAGTCTACCAAAGTAGCCTTACTCTCTAAACTTGCACAAGACGGTCAGAAAGAAACAAGACCAGAAATTTAGCCATCAACGACAAAGTAGGCTACTTTTTTTCCTCTCTGAGCGATTAGAAAAGACTAACTCCCAGATAGAATGACCCCCTCCCCCCCTGGTCCCCTATGTCTTAAATTTTATTAAATAAAAAAAGTGATAAAAAAAAAGCAAGGAACGAAGCCGAAACGTGCAAAGAAAAGAACAAAACATCATAAAAAAAGAAAAAGTGGATGAAGAAAGAAAAAACTTCTCGAACCAATGTCTCAAACCAAGCCATGCGAAGTGTTGATAAACCACCTGGATGATCAACTTCATAAATCGCTAAGTAATCTGCCACTTGAAAGCCAGGATTAATTTGAGAAGCGAAGGTCAGGCAAGCCAGCAAACAAAGCAGCACAAGCCACCGATGTAGGAGAAAATAGAAAAGATCAAGCTAATTATCTTTTTAAAAAATGTTAATTAAACACTTTTAAATGGCTGAAAGCACTTTTAGAGAAAATAATGTGAAACTAATCCTTAGTAAAAATACAAGTTAATCCTGGAAAAGCACTTAAAATGTTTTCAAAAACATTTTTTTTCTAAAAACACTTTCAATCATTTAAAAACACATTTCAAACGAGCCCTAAATACTAGATTGAGTACTTAGAAGAGAAACTTTGGACTTTTAATTATTAATTCTTTTTCTACGAGTCATATTTGGAGATGGCCGATAATACTTGTGTTCTGTCACATCTCAGACCGACTCTGTCGTAGCACGATATTGTTTGTTTTAGGCCACGCCCTCCCAGTTTTGTTTCTGGGAACTCACGAGCAACTTCCCAGTGGGTCACCCATCATGGGATTGCTCTAGCTCCAACTCGCTTAACTTCGGAGTTCCAATGGAATCTGAAACCAGTGAGCTTCCAAAAAGCATCGTGCTAATTGGAGGTGGGCATGTATATATAAGACACATCACTCCCTCTCCGTTGGTCGATGTAGGATGTCACATGTTCCTTAGAAAAGCCTACTTATTCTGTCACTTATAATTAACGTATTTTCACCGTATGAATATCATAATTGGAAACATTCATTTTCTTTATCATCATCTAAAGATTATTTTGTTAAAAATCATTCAATTTGGAGATCGTTTAGCTATCCATGTGTGTCAAACCAATCGACGATTTTGGTAATAAGTAGTATTCTCATGATAAACTATCTATTTGTTTGATGCATATAAATCATTAAAAGTTCTCCATATTGAATTATTTTTCGCATATATAATATTGAGATGATGATAAAGAAAATAAACAGTTTCGATTATAATGTTTCAACGACGAAGATACATTAATCATGAATAGGGGATAAGTAGGTACCCCTGTGGGAGGAACACAAACATTATTCTTTAGAGATAGACATCAAAATTCGAGACATCATATATAAAATTGAATACTCTTAACTAACTGAATTACATATATTCTACATTTCACTTGATTAAAAAAATGAAAGCGAGAGCCGAAATAAAATAATCAATAAAAAATAACGTTAAATCATTATCTTTTGATTTAATAACAACATTGTTTAGACTATATATATTATTCTTAATTAGACTTTTCTAACAAGGATAAGATTGACCGCGATATGCAGTGATATGAAACCCTAGAAGAAATGAAAGAGAGAGAATCTTTTGTACTAGCTAGAAAGAAGCCAATGAACAAGTGTCGAGCTTATCCGAACTTTCCCCATACAGCTCATGACTCATCGCTTCATGCATCCAATCAGGGCAACAGGTGTCCAACAACGTTTCATCGTCCCCTACTACCCTCCTCCTCTTTCATCACAGGGCTCACCACTCGACTTATTCCCCCAATTAGTTGAGAGCAATTCATATGAAACGAATTTATTATCATGTGATATTTTAATTTAATAAAATATTATTATATATAAAAAATTTTGTAAATAACAATGCATTATTGAACAAAAAACACGTGGCGATGAATCTATTTTATGTAAGTCTTTCTCTACTTATCTTATAAAATCGCATAACTCTTCCTCAGGGTCAGTTTCGTCTTTCCGAAGTGATCGGAAAACGATAGGGTTATGGATGGAGAGGGACACGTGAGCGGGGATTGGCGCTTTTTTGGAGCCATTGGGTGGTCATAGTCATGGGGGCATGCATGGCCATCACGTGCTTTGCCGTGGGGTCTCTCGTCTCTATAATCCTTGGGTTGTGAAGCTTAAATGAGTAACTTTATGTTTTTGTTTTTAGTATGAGCTTTTTGGACGGATGAGATTGGATGCGACGTAATCGAACGGTGTTTGATATCAGTCGGTTGATCATCCGACGGTCACTTCTTTTTCTCTTACTGTTGAAACTCGACCGACAATATTAATTTCAAAAACAGAACTTTGATTTTCATGTTCGAGAAAATTTTGGATGTACCTTGTACGGTATCATCATGCTGATGTTTACTAATACAAAGTTTGAGAAAACAAAAATTTTTGTATGCTTTAGAGTACACGATATTTCAGATGTTTTAATTGTTAGATTTTAATTTTTATATTTTTAAATAAAGATTTAATAATTAAAATATATAGAGTATCGAATACTTTGGAGCATTCAAAAAAGTCTCTTATGAAAATTTTGGATAACAATTGTACGGTATCATCATGATGTAAGGAAAAACTTGCACGAAAGGGTCTGTATATTCATTTTTCTCTATTTTGTTTTCATAGGATAACTAATTAGGTATTGGTTTAGTAGTAATCTCTATTACAATTTAAAAGTATCTTCAGTTGGAATTCTCACCTCCGTTGATTAAAAGAGATATTTCTCTCATCGAGTTAAGTTAATTAGTTGACGACATGTAACTATGAAATACTTGTAGATGCATTGTTAGAGAGATTGGGATTGTGTATTTAAATATAGATTTGTTTATATGTGTGGTGTTAATCGAGAAATGACCTTTTTGAATGTGGAGAGGAAGAGGAAAGGTGGCTTTAAGATTGTTAGCATTTCCTAGCACACACTAGGATAAATTGTGAAATACAAAAGAATTGTAGCTCGAGTTGTAAGTAGCATTATAAAAGTTTGTATTCGATTCTGTCTTCAAATATCATTTATTTTCAGATGCTGAATATTCATCATGGTCGTCACATACAATTGATGGGTAACAAATTACAACTTGCTTCCAATATGCCATACACATTTTGTTTATTCTTATCTTATTCTTGGGATTGGCTACAGTGCTCGCAAGCATTGAATGCTCACACCGATCTCACCCTCCTTTCCCCCCTCTCTCCTCTCTCCTCCCTCATTTTAATGGTGAAATCGGTGTAAACATTCAATGTTTGCGAGCATTGTAGCCTACTCCTTATTCTTATGATTAATGCAAATGGGTCGCCTTCGGATAATTAGAGTGGGTCTTCCATTTCACTGAGGAGGTCCACCCCCCATCAGGCATCAGCTTTCATGAGAATAATAATTGTGTTTACCATATGCTCTAGTCGTTATCAAAGTGGGGGAGCCTGCCAGTTCCAATAGTGCTTTTATAATAATCGCTTTTAGACTTCTGCCAACCAAAATTGTGCTGCTGGTATTTGAAACCAAATGTTTTAAATGTATCCATTCCTTTTTTTGATAGATTTTGTACTAATGGAAATTTATTGTTTTTAGTATAATCCACTAATGAAGATTGTTGATTTTTTATTCTCTGTGGGTTTCATTTGCTATCAGTTAAGCTTTATCGATAATATATAATAAATTTCAGATTGAACATACAAATCTTCCAAAAAGGGTTCAAGGAGTTTGGATAGTGATAAACTTTTTAATTTTGTAATTACAGGCAGGTATTAAAGAACAATGTGAAAGCGATAATATACTTAGTGGAGGATTAATTTGTAATAATTAGCGGCTATCCATTGTTATTGACTTACCTTCCAATTAGTTCAATTAGTTTAAAAGATAAGATCTTCCCCTTATTCTCCACAACATCATAAAATCTTTTTTATTAGAGGATAACTTTGCCATCTGTCTAGCTCAAGGTACCGCACACCTATTCTTCAAACAAAATATACGTAGATAGAATTTTTTACTAAATTTTAATTATAAAGAGGAACTATATATGTCTTTTGAGTTGTTCTAAGATACACGTTTAACATGTGTGTCATATTTACGTTTTTTTTTACTATTTTTAATAAAAAAATTCAATAGAAAAAAGGGGGGACTACACATGCAATAAAGGGACACTAAAATGTCTCTTTAGTGAAAATGTAACATTTTACCGAAGATTTGCAAAAAGTTTTGGAAAAATATTTGGTGGTACGTACTATTTAATGGTACGGCCATTGAATGGTCCCAGATTAATTTGCGATAGGTCTCAAATGAATCTTAAACCATTCAAAAGATGTACTTTTAAATAATACGTACCATTAAGGTTATCTATTTGGGTTGCTTTATTCTTTATGCCTGAGTTTTGATTGTCTTTGTATCGGACTAAAAAATTGTAAACTAGAATCTCAAAGATCATAAGCAAGATACTCCATGAAAATAAAAGGGATACCAAGAAATGGTCTCCGATGGATAAGTTTGGTATTGACATGTTAGTTTTATATTGTTAGTGGACCAGAAAATAAAAATTAAACTCAGATCTCAATCCACCTCCACTAGTTCCATATAAATAAGAAATGGAGCGCAGCCTCAGTATTGCTCTCTTTCAAGCTGTCAACTCTGAACAATAATAGCAAATTATACTTGTATAAGTGGTCAGAAACCACAACTTTTATAAAGTTTTTAGTAATCTGAATCAAGATCCTTTCAGATCAATTCACAAACACATACCATGATCCTTAAAGTGTATATCAACATGGAACAAATAATTGCACATAATTTTTGCAAATTCAGCAAGGAAACAGTAAATTCGCCGTATCGAGAGGGGTTCTGTTGCCTATCAAGACAAAAATACAGAGATTATATCTTCTGTCAAAATTAAAACATTCATTTATACTATCTATATGTTATAAGGTAGGAGACGGAGACCCGAATGAATCAGTACTTCATTCTAATTTTGCTCTTAAAAATAAATTTCCCAAAGAACAAAGAAAAACGAGTCCATCCACAGCGAAACACGCCTCCATTTACCTTTCGATTGCTCTCAACTTTCTCCCATGCATGCATGAGGCGATCATTCAATATCACATGTTGAAACTTTCACACTACAGAAAGAAATGCGCTAAACAAACACAACTCTACACTGAATCAACCCCTTCAACCTGCTGCTGCGCTAGGTATCTTTCCCGGCGCTCTTTCTACAAACAAAACCACACATACCACAAGTAAGAACGTGCACAAGAAGAAAATGCTACTACCGTCATTCTACCAAATGAAACAAAAACATGTTGAGTGCCTCACCCATTCATCTATGACAAGTCCTTCCCCTACAATCCGGGGACCTGCTTCTTCTGGAGGCTTTTTTCGTGATTCAAGGGCAGCCTCAGCCTCGGCCAACTGCCGCTTAAGTTTTTCCATTGCCTTAAAAAAAAAACACATTGAAAGTGAAAAGGCTTATTACTGAGGCTAAAGCTAAGACAACCAAAAAAGTATATATTGGGCACGAATGACAAGTTAGATGTCTCCATCTACTTACAGGGGTAGGGCGCTCAGGGTCAAGGAAAACAACACGCAAAACCTGCTCAACCACGACTTGGTCCCTCTGCTCATCAAACTGCGTAAACACATGTTACAGTTAATGTTTAACATCTGTGAATTATGATGCACGCTGGTTTCTATCTTGTCATAAAATAAAAAATATACAGCACATTTCAAGTTTAAATCAGATATATAGCAAGATCAACCTGTTGCAGAAGCAAGATATATGTTCTAAACAAATTATAAGGAAAGCTTGAATTAGAAACTCTGCCAGATGTTTGCTAATGTAGTACATGACATCTGAATTTTCACTTGTTAACATATGACGCATAAGGTTATAGACAGCATGTTACTGATATTATCTTGAGGCAAAGTAAAAGTATTGTTGTGGGAAAACAACGTAATTAAATATGGTAAAAGTTATATATGAAATGCCTGCAACTATACCAGTTCTGGTACATAGTCCATATCTCCTTTTACTTTTAAGCTCATGATCTTGAACTTAACCCTGCTCTTCTGGTCTACAGCTGGTTTCTCATCGTTCTCCGGAGGTTCCACAAACTTGAAAACTGTCAAGAATTAAAATTACAATTTTCAACGATGAACTTGCTAAAGTATGACCAGCTAGTATGTTATTCATTGCAAATATATGGAAGTGAAATATAACCGAAAATGGAAGATCATGAAAGAAATAATTACCAGTTGCGATAAGACTTTCACCAGGAGCAAGTATACCCCCAGGAGGACGCATGTAACAACTCTTTGGTGCAGTTGTTTGGAACTAAAGCAACCAACAAGTAAGCAGTAAGATAGTCGCATCAAAATTATAGTTGGAAAACTCCTGATATATATACTGTCATCCAATGCTATACAATTTTCAAAACTATGTTAACCCAATTTGATCGTAATACTGGTCGACCGGTCAGTTTGTCCAATTAGCTATGACTAGTTTCAGATATGTAAAATACATAACAGGGGAACTTAAAGGATTCAATCCATACCTTGAAAGCTACAAGCGACTTGCTTGTGTTTTTTATTCCAATTGCACTCCTGACCTGTTTACCGGGTTCATCTTCAGACGAAACAAATACATTGTGAGGCCAAATATATCTAGCTTGAATCATATACCAGCAAAGGAAGTCAGCCAACATTACACTTTTATAATGATATAAAATATTTCTAAGTGAAAATCTTATAAGAAATCCTAGGTGAAGCTAATAATGTGAGAACAGGCCAGATCAGATTAAATGCAGCCACTCCAAACTACACAAAAGTATACATCATGCCACAGAAACAAACCAAAGAAGAGAGCATATCAGACATAGATACAGACACCAATAAGAATTGACCACATCAGCAATAAGAATTGACCAGCGACCACTACTGCAGGTCTTTGTTTGGAACTGATTTTTTAAGGGTTAAAAGTGTTCTGTGACAATCGAAAGCGTTTCTGACTACTTGGAAAAAAAACTTCAAAGTGGTTCTACGAGTTTGAAATAAAATCACTTCTAAGTACTTCTCACATAAGCAATCCCAAAAGGCTCCAAGTCATTCACAGTCTAACTCATGAAATCAACAAATCATGCAACTTAAGCAAATCAAAGAACAAAGAATGTGGCTTTATGTACTTAATGTTGAACACCGAGATAAGCATCTAGCAAAACACCAGTCTAAGCTCACAAACAGACATATCATGCAACCAATTACACAACCCAAAACAACAAAAACCCAGATCAGAATTATTACATAACAACAAAGATAACTAAAACAGACAAGTAAAAGGGGCTTACATGGAAAAAATAACTTGTTCGGAGGATCAAGACGCATCCTCCTCCGAGCAGGAAGCAAAGACTTGGTCACATACGACACCGTACTGGCAGAATGAAGAGCCGTACGCTCCGCCGCAGACTCGTGAGTCTGACCCAGCTGGTGGTGAACATTGTGATGCATAGAAGACAAGGTCGAGGAGGACGACGAAGAGGAAGACGAAGAGGCGTTCCCGGACTGCCAAAACGGCATTTTGAATAGACTCCAAAGCTTCCCGTCAGGCCCAGATTTCTCAGCCTCCACAGCCATTGTCGACCCTACTCGCCGGGAATCACTTCGCTGTGGCCGCCGGAAAATGGGTTTCGCCGGGGATGGTGGGAAAACAGTCAAAAGAGAGATTTTGTTTTGCGCGGATTGAAGGCGAAAGCTGAAAGATTGAGACTTTGGTGGCAAGTAGTGTTTGTGAAAGGTCTTTATGGGATGCGAATGCCAAATGTTGATGAATGCGATCTTTCGTTCTGGTCTTTTTGGATTGTCGGAACTGGCGGTCGTTACTTTTACTCACTCCACTCTGTTCTGTTGTTGTTGGCTGGCAGTTGGCAGCTGAGGATCAAGTTTAAAAACTTATTATGGGCAACATATGGGTCCAACTTCAGTGGTACGTACCATTAAATGATACGTACTGTTAAATGGTTAAGATTCATTTGGGGCCCACTGCAAATTAATCTGAACCATTCAATAGTCGTACCATTCAATGGTACGTACCACTCAAGATTTTTCCCAACATATGGACTATATATTTCAATTTCATTCAAATTATTGAACTTATATTTTTTTATTCAAGTAATAATGTCGTAATCTAATCTAAACAACAAGAAAAAATTCAAATTTGGGTTGAAAAAAGGGATATATTGCCCTAATTAAAGTGGCTACGCCAAAATCTGCATTAAAATATTGGACTATAAGAGCATAGTTGTGTTTTCTTCTTTGTCGGACTCTTACACTAAATTTGTTTTTGGGTGTCACCAATTATATACAATCATGTATATATGTTTCTTATTACATGATTACTCATGTCATGTGATGAACGCTAAAGCTACAAAATCCAAAATTATCAGCACATCTGAATTAGGCCAATCAATTAGATTAGTGTGCATACCCCTTTGCATCTAAGTACGATTGCCTGCGAATTACAGTAGTTTAAATTTTTTTCGGTAAATATCATAGTAAAGTTTAAGATAAATATTATTAATACCTACATATTGTACAAAATGTACGTGTTTCTAAGTGTTTAACTCATAGGCTTAACTTGTATATGTGTGGTTCAAAAATTTGCAAATGATCTTTGTCATAAGCTTTTCTTAATTTAAAAAAATGTATATTTTTTTTTAATCTAGCATAGGCATGGGCTAGAGGAAAGACCTCAAGCACCAAAACCTGCCAAAATTTTTAATCTAGCATAGGCATGTGGTCCAATATCTTAGTGAATAGGGTGTTGGGTTTTCACACATGCATCTGGAGTTCGAAACTCACTCTCCCCTAATTACTGTAATAGTTTCGAACCTCCCCTCTCTTTAATAATAATAATTTAAAAATATATATATTAGAAAGTAAAAGAAAAGAGTACAAACGAGGGGGACATGTAGCCAAAACCTTGGAGAAAAAATGTATATGATTAGGTGTTTAATTGTTACCTATTTGGTTATATTACAACGAAAGGAAAAAAATTTCTTATGTTATATACATGGGTTATCACAATCTCACCATTTAAACCAATAATTGACGTAGGTGGTGGATTGCTTGGGTAAATTTTTTTCTTCAATTCATTGTGCGCCGTGTTCCACCCCCTCCCTCTAGTATAACTCAGAGTAATAAAAAAAAAACCAATAATTCATAGCTTGATATTAATTTCCGAACAGAAAATTGACAGCTAGGAAGAATACCCAAACCAGTGGTGGAAGAACTATAGCTTCGGATATGACATGCACCAAATCCACACTTTCTTTCAAATCTTCCTATGATTCCTTTTTCTTTCATCTCTCTTTTTATTCTTTTGTCATTCTACTTTTGTTTTTAAAAGAATGGATCAATCGCATGAGGCCATAATTAAAATAGGCTATCATGGTTAGAGCATTAGAACATGTTCTCCTGGTGGTGCCATTAAAGATAACGACACAGCAATCGGCAAACCCACTGATATTTCCATGTGGCCCCTCCCTCTTGTGAAAGGCATCTCTCTCATATTTTTCCCATATCCCAAACCAATGAAATCATGTTTCATGCACCATAATTTTGACCTGCCATTTTTCACTTGGGAAACTCACAAAGTTCAAACAGCTTTTGCGTAAAGTTACTTATTTTCCCCTTATTTTTCTCACTGTGCTTATATAATAAGTTGATCGACCCAAGGGCTAATTGCTTGGAGATTAGAGCACTAGCTACCATATGCATTGCAGCTACATAATTGTGCTCTAATTTCATTATAGATCCTTACTTAGATCGATAATTGACCAGTAAATTTTAAAGTCTAAGGGTTTCTATCTCTGAATGTTATGTTAAAATACATCAATTTAGTCTCCGACTTCAAAATCACTTGATGCATGTTTAAATTTTGATACTACACATTCATGGAATGACGACATTAACTGACTTTAGAGTTTAAGTTATTGGCAGACCAAATAGATATGTTTCGCATGTGTCAAAGTTAAATTGTTTTATTTTTGTTAGAGATGAAATATATATAGGACCATTTTTTAACATAATCCAAAATTTTCGTTAGAGATGAAATATGTGTCAAAGTCAAATATATATATAGGACCATTTTAAAACATAATCCAAATTTAAATTGTTTTATTTTTGTTGGAGATGAAATTCAATTAATTATTTTACTCTTGTATGTGTCAAAGTCAAACTCAACCAGAAAAATGTGATTTAATCTTTCTGAACAAATTAAAAGGATATCATATTAAAAGACTACAAACACAAAGCATACATAACGCTTGGTAATTATTTCATAAACATGGGAGTGGGCAGGAATAGGATCTTTCCAGCTCAGTTGGGTCCCCAACCACTCAAGTACATTATTAGTCTAAGTGGTTCTTCTGATTGCTTCACAGTCCCCTTCTTCTTTGACACCATTTTTGAAGAAGCAGAAAATTCTCCCACTTGTGTAGACAGTGGCATCGATCATGTTGTTAATTACTACATGTTGGTAGCCCTGCAGGGATCTCCACTTGCATAAATTTTCATCTTTCAACCTTAATATGTGCCCAATTTATGTTAACAATATTTGTAAGAGGCTAAGAGCAGACTGCCCTCTACAGCTCTACTTTACAATTTACAATGAGGTAAGGTACGGTTAAAAAAAATGCATTTTTGCTCATTATCCTATTAATTATTATTATATAAATTTAAATTTGGAGATTTATATAGTAGATAGATTAAATTCATGCAACGGTAATCATAAATGTGTGGTGAGCATAAATATTTCCTCAAGAAATTACATTTTGTGGATGAATCTCCGAACTTTGTATTCCGTAACAAAGATTAATGTGGCAGCAGAAAATGTTTCCAAAGTATGTACAAATTACAATGACCTTAAGCTGAGTTTAATTTGGTATCAGTTGGGACCCCAAGAATTAAGATACATAACTTTCCTCATAGACTCCTCTGACTGCTTTGCTTTCTCTTCTCTCATGATTGTGCTTGAAACCCTAGCAGCAGAAGGAGAAGAATACAGCTCCTGAGCCTGAGAAAACGACCTGGTGAGATGGTTCTTGGCATGCTGGTGCATCAGTCTTTTGGGGTCGTTCCACCTGCACACCCATTGGTCTTTAAGAACTGTCACAACTGTGGCCCCCACAATCCAAGCGCTACTTGCTGCACTCATCATCTAAATTTTTCTTTTTTTTCTTGGGACGTCTCCTTTGATTTGTATATTGAACAAAGTATGAGAATAGAGAAGGGTTGAGTTGAAAATTTTGGCAAGGAGGGTGTATTATATAGATGGGAAATTAAGGTTGAGTAGTTTGATTTGGATACACGAATGGATGGAATTAAAG
The DNA here is from genome assembly GCA_018257905.1 of Gillenia trifoliata. Lineage (NCBI taxonomy): Eukaryota > Viridiplantae > Streptophyta > Magnoliopsida > Rosales > Rosaceae > Gillenia > Gillenia trifoliata. The sequence goes on from CM031082.1 coordinate 6,802,064, forward strand.
CCAAGCATATTGGGAAAAAACCAGAGGTTACAGGAGTTGCTGCTTGTTTTCCAAGGAAAACCACTGGTTTTATATAATTTTTTTTGGATAAATTACATTTTGCACCTTCAAGTTTGGGTGCAATTGCAATTTCATACATCATCTTTAAAATATTGCAATGTCATATACAAACTTATATTTTAGTTGCAATTTCATTCATTTGTTAGTCAAATTGTCACTGCAGATTTCACTATTTTGCTAATGTGGTTGTCACAAATATACCACATAGGAAAAAAATAAAAATATAATTATTTTACAAATATTAATTTAAGAAAAAAACTTTTTTATTATAATTTTTTTCTTAGCAATTGCCACATTATCATTTAACGGTCAAATTGACTGATTAACTAACGGATATATGAAATTATAACAAAAACACAAGTTGGTGTATAACATTGCAATGTTTTAAAGATGATTACTTTTTTTTAAAAAACTTTTCTGCTGGTTTACGCGGGCACTTTGTTTCGTTAATAAAATAGTGTTTTTTATAAATAGAATAGTGCCTTTAAGACCATCTCCAATGGTGGAGGTTAAAGTCTAAATTTTTAGCCCAGAAAATTTAGAACTTAACCCAGAAACAGTTTTTCTTCTCCAATGGTTTTGGGTTAAAAATTTAGCCCGAGATTACTAAAGAATGATTTTAGCCTAATTTTTTTCTTTTCGGTAACTATTTTAAAATAAAATTTATATAGATTATCCTAATTTATTTTTGTGAACATTTTAACCTAAAAAAAAATTAATTCCGATAAATAATGAGAATCACTAAATTAGGTGACAATTAGGTTTGATCACATAGGTATTTATGTGGATGATTGAACAATTGTATGAGGACACTAAATTAGATGGGTAGAAAGAAAAATTTGAAGAATTGTATGAGGAAAGTGAATTTTGTGTGGATGATTGAACAAATACATAGGTATTTATAGACTTTTTTTTGGTGAATTTTGATTTAAATTTTTTTTTAAAAATATTTTAGCCGTTGGATTTAATTTTGGGCCGTTAGATCTTTTTTTTTACCGTTAGATTTGATCACATTCGATCTCAGCCGTTAGATTTAATGAATTTATAAATTATATATATATTTTTTTTAAAGATTGCATCTGGACCGTTGGATATCCAACGGCCCAGCAATCTTGACCGTTGATTAAAGAGCCATTTATTTGGCTTTTGTGCGATGCATGGCCGACCAGCTGCAGGTGGCCTGGCCCACTGCCTGCAGCCCGCGTGGGTAAGCTGCAAAACACTGCAGGCGCGTCAAATCAGGTGCAATTGGGTCAAAATCAGGCGCGTTCACGCGCATTTGGGGTGGGAATTTTGTCCCCGGGTGGGAATTCTGGTCTAAATTTGACCCAATTTTAGAATTTATCCCTTATCCTAATTTTAGCCCAGCCATTGGAAGAGGTTTGGGGGGGTTTAAGTTCTAAATTTTAGACTTTATCTCCACCATTGGAGATGGTCTAAGCGCAGACTAATTTGGAACGGAACAGTAAACCGTGCATAATTATTGCAGTGATAAAAAATTGCATGTGCATCATCACTGCATACATCATTTTCTCTAGATATGGACTAAATTTTTTACTAATAAATTACTGAATATACTTGCATTCTAGCGCACCTGCAAACACGGTAGAAATTTCATAATATTTGTAGGTATCCAGTAATATATTTATAACAAATTGTCAATTTATTTTATATATTTGGATGACTCAATTATCTCTGATTCAAATAATTTTGTGTATGGATGATCTTCAAATGAAGATTAAGAAATTGAACGATTTTGATTATAAAATTTCTACGGTGAATATATGTTATTTGTAAGTGGGAGAATAAATTCATCTCTAGAAGTGGAATGCAACTATTATTCTACTGTAATAGTAGGATTTGTCTGGAAAAAGTTATGGGTAATTTTAACCCCTTACTTCTTTAGGCAGGCTATACAAGATAATACATACAGTTCATCAACTCTAAAGGGAGTGCCAACTCATTTCACTAAAATACATGTAGGTTATTTCCAACTCCGAGTAATCGTTTTAGTAAAATGAAGTAGCACTAGCAAAGAAAGAAAAAAAGGGCTAATGTTAATGTTGATCACATGATAAATTAGTTCTTATATATTAATTGTATATGCATTACAGAGAATTCAGAGATCTAAAACTAACAATCAATTTGTTGTGAAAAATTACAAATTCCTTCCGGCTACAGGTTTTTCAACCATGGCCAGCGGTTTTTTGCTTAACAACAAATTGAAGTGTGGCTGAATGAATGATCAATTGGGACCCCAGCAACTGAGATACATGACTTTCCTGAGAGACTCCTCAGACTGCTTCATCTTCTCCTCCTGTCTAACTTTACTTGAGACCAAAGCAGAAGATGAGGAAGAGAACTTGTTGGCCTGAGAAAACGAGCCAAGTTGGTTCTTGGCATGCTGCTGCAATAATCTAAAAGTATAATTCCACCTGCAGATCCCTTGGTCTTTCAAGGCCTCCACAACTCCAACACTTGCTGCCACTACCCAACCTCTCCTTGCTGCAACTGATGAACTAGTCATATTTTCTATCTGTATATATTTTTAACACAAAATTCTTGATGGAAAATTGGAAGTGAATAAAACGGATATTTGTTTCATGTGTTTGAATTTTGATTTGATGAAGAAAATGGTGAGTTGGTGTTGCTTTTTATATGGAGTGACAGTTTAACTAAGTTCATGAATGTAGGAGGAAAATGGAAGCCCATAAAATGTGGGAAAAAACCATGGGGATTAAGCCAGTGGTTTTTACTTAGCTGGTCACACTCATTGATAGAGGAGACAAAATTAGGTTGGGTAGGACCAAGCAAAGCACACGGTTTTCCTTACAAAAATCCATTTAAGCTTCAAGTATGGGAGGAGATACCACGTGTTTTAATTTACGGAGCTAAAACAGTGACTCAATTATTTTTTAAAATTAGATAGATGCCATTTTCAAAGAAAGTTAAGGTTTTTATTGTAAAACTAATTAACAATATAAAAAAATATATATGTAAGATTTTTTATTTTTTAATGTAAAATTCATACTCTCAGTAATTTTCTTAAATTTTGGCAGAATGATTCTTCAAAAATATTTGGGTTTGAGAGTCATATCAAATGCCTACAAGGGATAAAGGCACGAAACAAACTAAATTGGATTGGACTGGATTCTCACTAGTAAAGTCATCCAATCCAATCATGTAGGTCGTCATCCAATTCATGTTGGTTTTGAAATTTAGGGATCCAAGTAATACATTAAATCTTCAAAATCAATTAAAATCGGATTGAATCAGATTGGATCAGTCGGTTTGGGCGGATTGAATGGGATCTTGAACACTACCTCTATAATCATGGCTAATCTTCTATGCAAGTTTGAGTTTCAGACTAATGGGATGGGATGTTTTTGCTCCTTTCCTTTTTCTGTTGGTGTAGTTGGATGTTTCTAATTCTTTGAATCAACTAATTACTCTTTCAGTTGGGAAAAAAAAAATCTAATTACTCTTTTTTTTAACAATAAAACTAATTACTCTTTCAGATAAATAAATGAAAAACTTGAAAAATTAAAAAATCCAAATAATAAAGTAAGTTATAGGTTAGATACAAACAATTTTGTCTCAAACTGGAAAATCACCGAGTTCACCTACATTTCAAGGAAAGTGAGAGTATAATAGGCGCTTTTGTCAATCCATCATAATACCAATTTTTGTGAGAGCAACATTTAATTAAACTTCAAATTTCCATAAGAAATCCCTTCTTCAAATATACCGTTTTGAAAATAAAAATAAAAATTCAACTCAATAGTGAGCAAGGCAGCAATTCTAAGAAATATATATGTTTAATTTATATGGAAATTGTCATAACAATATTTACATCAATTTGCCAGGACCGAGCAGACATCAATTGCCTGCCACTTACAATCCCAAACGATTGCATGTGCTAATAACTCAAAAAGCCCTTCCCGGGGCGTGCCATCAGCAACCGCTTACACAAAACATGCAATATTCTTAATTTGCTCTTGTTTTTGTGAATGAACAATTGAATTAGTTGTTGGGGCCCCAGCAGCTTAAGTACATGACTGTCCTCAAGGACTCCTCTGATTTCATCATCTTCTCATCTCTCACTCTGCTCAGAGCTGAAGAAGAAGGAGAAGAGAGCTTGCTGTTGGCCTGAGAAAATGACCTCATTTGGCTCTTGGCTTGTTGGCCTGCATATCTCAAAGCAGAGTTCCATCTGCAAATCCCTTGGTCCTTGAGTGCCTCCACAACCCCAACACTTGCTGCCACTATAGCCTTGCTTGCACCTGATGAACTCATCATTTCTTTACTCTCCTTTGATCTTCTGAATTTAATAGTGATTGTGAATGTTTAAGTGTTTGATGAAGGAGATGAGCATGAAGTGCTATTTATATAGGAATTAGAAAGTGTGGGCCCTTTCCACCAATTACTTGAAGCGGTTTAGAGAGTGTAAAGCCAATGGTATATTTCTTTCCTTCTCTTTCTGTCACACTCATTGCCACTAACTATACAAATGAGCACACGGTTTTCCTTATAAAATCCATTAAAGCCTCAAGTATGGGAGGAAACACCACTTGCTTTTGTTTGTGTTAGTGGGAAATAGTCAAATTGTTTCCAAGACAAGCTAATCTATTGAGCTAAACAATATTCAATTGGCTTATTTACGTCTACGCCCCTGAAATTCAATATGAGTCTCATTTTGTCCCATATAACTTAAAATGTGTCACTTAGCCTCTTAAAACTCAACTTATTTATCACTTTACCCATGTCTTCAAAATCCTATATAATTGATGACATAGCACAAATAGGACTCACTTTTTGCTTAAATGCATGCCACATAAGTGTCATGTGTCCATAAAAATATTTTTTTTTACAAAACAAATAACTTAAACAAATGTATATTTAAAATAGAAAATAAAAATTGCTTGATATCCCTAGCGTGTCTCCGAGTATGGCGACCTTCCACAAAACGTTATCATTATTTTGAAGCACATCTAAGGATTTTACTGGGAAAATGCCCACATCTTGTATTATTGCTTTGTTACTTGAACTAGTGAAACTATGACAAGAGAGTGGGGGTTGGTGGGGTTGTCTGAGAAATTAAAGAAGAGAATAGAAGAAGAGGGAAGAGGGAGCAGGTGGTAATGAGGGTTCTGACGGAGGGGGAAAAGGGATAGGGGGATTTATACTATTTTAAATGAATTAATCTAACTTGTGTTTTAAATTAATTCTTATTTGTTTCACCTTTTTCCCCAAATGGCTTCCACATAGTATACATGGGGCTGTAAATTGGCTCGAAACAGTTCAAGCTCGCACTAGGTTCGGCTTGTGTTTGGATTGTCAAAACTCGGCTCGTGAAAGAACCAAGTCAAGCCTAGTTCAACTCGATTAATAAACGAGCCAAACTTGAGCATTAGTATGTTCGGCTCGTAAAGTTGGTGAGAAGCTCAAAATTTTTTACGATTGACTTGAGCTCGACTCGGTAATTCAAGCTTGACAAGTAATAATACTTAATATATATATATACACACACACACATGTATTTAATACAATCACTATCTAGACAGTCAGATGGTAATTGTATTAAATACATGTAAGTATTGTATCCAGTCTCTTAAATTTGTTGTAAGAATAATAATACAGTAAAACTTCTCTAAAGTAATACTCTATAAAGGAAAAACCTCCTTAAAGTCATAAAAAAATGTCAGTCCCAACTTGGGACCAGCCATATATAGGAATAAACTCCACATTGTAATAAGTTATAATTTTTCTTGGTCTCATCTTAAGGGAACACATCTCCACGTTGTATACACTTAACGATTACTAAGGTGTTTCGTTAATTTTTCTTGGCATGCAGACCATTTGGACTCAACACTAGATTGTGATATACTATAATTTTTCTACTGAACAATATATCATAATTAATGATTACTAAGGAACACTATATCATGATTAGTGATTACTACGGAGCACTATAGTAAAAAGATTTGATATGGTAGTCAACTCTTAAGCTTATACCCTATCATGATATTGCAAAGCTTTTTACACAATCAAACCAACTTACTATAAGAAAAAGCTCGAAACAGCTTAGGCTCGGTATCAGACTCAACTTTTTTATGCTCGCTCAAGCTCGGCTTGTGTAGGAACCAAGCCAAACCTAGCTTGAGTTAAAAAAAAATTAAACAAGCCAAACTTGAACACAATGATATTCGGTTCGGTTCGGCTCGTTTACAGACCTAAGCATACATTTTTGCAAAAAGTGCATGTCACCAATTTTAACGGATTTTGATGGCATGGGGCAAAGTGAGAAATAAATTGAGTTTTAGGGGGTTAAGTTACAAAATTTGAGTTATTTGCAAATGGTGATTTACCGCATTGGCGGAAAGCAATCATGCCTATGCACCCTAGTGCAGGTTCGATCCCCCAGACAACTAACAATTTAACTCGTTAGCGTTATTGGAGCTATATATGTACCCAACTGGCACCGCTATACTTGTTTGTGTTGATGAATGAAATATCCCTCTATCGTTTCTTGTAAAAAAAAAAACATTTCATCTTCAAATCTTATAAGATGTACGTTTCCTTCTTCAGATGAACTATTTTGATGAATAAACAAATTCAACGCTATCATAGGATCGATGATATATCTTCTAGTCAGGACAAAGTAACTACTGGCCAAAAATGAAAAAGAACAAAGATCAAGGAAGAAATTCTCAGCAACAATTTCTGTTTTATATGGTAATTGTTACAAGAAAACAAAATTTACATCAATTAGCCCCCAAGAAAACCTCATAATTAGCCCTAATTTACAACCCTAATCTTTGCTTTTGTTTTTGTGAATGAATCATTGAATTAGTTGTTGGGACCCCAGCAGCTCAAATACATGACTGTCCTCAAGGACTCCTCTGATTTCTTCATCTTCTCATCTCTCACTTTACTCAGAGCTGAAGTAGAAGGAGAAGAGAGCTTGTTGTTGGCCTGAGAAAATGACCTCACTTGACTCTTGGCTTGTTGGCCTGCATATCTCAAAGCAGAGTTTCATCTGCAAATCCCTTGGTCCTTGAGTGCCTCGACAACTCCAACACTTGCTGCCACTATAGCCTTTCTTGCACTTGATGAATTCATGATTTCCTCTCTTTGATTTTCTGAGTACTCTTTTGGTAGTGATTGGGAATGTTTTGATGTGTTTGATTAAGAAGATGAGCATGAAGTGCTCCTTATATAGGGGATTAGAAAAGGTGGGACCTTGTCACCAAAAACTAGAGCCGGTTTAGAGAGTGAGAAGCCCATGGTATTTGTTTTCTTTTGTCGCACTCATTGATGGAGAAAAAATTGGGTCTGGGTGGGAAGAAGTAACACTCATTGCCCACTAGATTACAAATAAGCACACGGGTTTCCTTATAAAAATCCATCTAAGCCTGAAGTATAGGAGGAAACACCACTTGCTTTCGTTTATTTTAGTGGTAAATTGTCAAATTGTTTACATGAAGCTAATCTATTGAGTTAAACGACAATATCCAATATTTTTGGGATAAAAAACAATTAATTCAGATTTCTAAATTTTTAAAATTCATTTTTCCACATTGATGAGAGGAGGGACCTTATATGTGCTTATAAATAATTGAGTTACTCTTCATATTACCAATTATTTTTATGGTGAAACTTCAACTTTCTTCAAGGTATCACAACAGGTTGTCCCGCTTGTGAAACCCAACGGCCACACACACTTCACGTCACCCCCCCCAAATGGTGAAACCTCAACTTTTTTCACAATTTTCTATAAATAAGAAATGTTTTCGAAAGTTTCTTCTAAAATAACAACTACGAAAACAAACTTTCTATGAGAATGTTATTGAGATATTAATCTTACAACGTGAAAGAGAAGTCTTGTCTAATAGTTTAAAAAAACTTGGACCTCTCCTTCCTATGTCAGGATAGATGCTCACATTCTAATATGGGATCAAAGGATATCATCCACTTGTTGAGCCCAACAACCTCCATGCCCACACCACGTCACCCAATATATCTAGTCCACATGTAAGCTTAAAATGATTGCACATGTGAGATGTGTGTTGAGAGTATGAATCAAACATCAGGAAATGAACATCTTGCCTTATACTTCGAGGAGAGCCTTCGTGATTGTGGTCGTGTTGAAGTATGAATTCTCACATTAGGGAAGGAACGTCATGTCTAATAGTTTGAGGAGCGTTCGTGGTTATGCTTGACATTTGTTAAGTTTGCAATTGTATTATTTCTTTTGGCGAGTGGCCTCTTATTCCTGATATAGAGATTTCTCATGTGGTTTTTCCTAAGTAATGTTGTTAATCACTTTCTAATAACATGTTCTCACTTCTTAATTTTCAAGTGATTTTACCTTGAAATGCATCTAGCCTTCCAAAAATTCTCACAAATGAGTTCAATCACTTCAGTTACAAGCCTCATACTTAAATACTCTTGACTACTCAAATAGGCTTAAATAATCTTAACTACTTGAGCAAGCTTAGATACCAAATTAAGTGTGGAAATAGAAATTACCTAACTATGTTTCATACATTTTAATGGAAAAGAGGATGTATATCTAGGCATTTTTGTCACTGCGTACCATACCACCAATTTCAATTTTTGTGGGAAAATTTACAAAGTGCCAATTATTTTTAGAGTGTTGGAGAATAGAGTTTCACATCAGAGAAATAAGAAAAATAATATACAGCTTATATATGGGAGATTTCGCACCTATTATTACTGATTTGTGATAAAATTCCACACCTAATAATAATTAGTTAAGTTGGGGACAATATCGGTGATGTTGATAGTGGACCACATACGTTAGGCCTAAAAAGGTTATCATGGTGTCAGAGAGCAGGTTATTCTTCCAACACGTCATGAGCCCGATTTACTAGGCTCAAAATTGCATCATTAAGTTGGGCTTTCAAAAAGTTGCGCTAGCTTTAAGTTAAGAGTAATGAATAAATGAGTCTTGGAAAAGTTGTGTTGGCTCTAGTGAATGAATTATGAATGGGCTCTTGAAAAGTTGTGTTAGCTCCGACATAATGAATTGGTCAATTCCAAATATGGGAATTAGTTTCCTGTGTGACCTCGTATAGGGCCACTCGTGAGCATTGACCAGTTTTCAATGTGAAAATTGGTTTTCCATGTGACCCTATGTGTTGCTACTCGTGATGAATTGACCAGTTTTCAATATGAGAATTTATTTCTAGTATGACTTTGTGTGGAGGCCACTCGTGTTCTATTAAATCGGCATAATGAATTGACCAGTTCCTTATGTGGGAATTAGTTAAATCTAGCATAATGAATTGACCAGTTCTTTATGTGGGAATTAGTTTCCCGTGTGACTCTATGTGGGGACACTTGTGAGAGTGTATATTGAATAATAGAGTCCCACATAAAAAAATACAAAAATAATACACAACTAATAAGTGGTAGGATCACTTCTAATATTACTGAGATTTTTGTGATAAAATGTCACTAATAATAATAAGTGATTAAATTAGAAACAATATTAACAATGTTTGTGGCTGAATTATATTGGGTCTAAAAGTTTATCACATATATATTCACTCTCTTTCTTTTCTTTTTTTTCTGTCAAAAATAAAATGTACTGTTTGATGAATAAACAAATTTGACGCTATTATAGGATGATAAATCTTCCACTCAAAACAAAATAACTACTGGCTAGAAACGAAAAAGAAAAAAAATCAAGGAAGAAATTATCAGCAACAATTTCTGTTTTATATGGTAATTGTTACAACAAAACAAACTTTGCTTGAATTAGCCCCAAGCAAACATCATAATTAGCCCTAATTTACAACCCTAATCTTTGCTCTTGTTTTTGCGAATGAATCATTGAATTAGTTGTTGGGACCCCAGCAGCTCAAATACATGACTGTCCTTAAAGACTCTTCTGACTTCTTGAGCTTCTCATCTCTCACTTTACTCAGAGCTGAAGTAGAAGGAGAAGAGAGCTTCTTGTTGACCTGAGAAAATGACCTCACTTGGCTCTTGGTTTGTTGGCCTGCATATCTGAAAGCAGAGTTCCATCTGCAAATCCCTTGGTCCTTGAGTGCCTCCACAACTCCAACACTTGCTGCCACTATAGCCTTGCTTGCACTTGATGAACTCATCATTTCTTTTCTCCCCTTTGATATTCTGAACTCTTTTGGTAGTGATTGTGAATGTTTTAAGTGTTTGATGAAGAAGATGAGCATGAGGTGCTCTTTATATAAGGGAGATTACAAAAGGTGGGCCGTTGTCACCAAAAAACTAGAGGCGTTTAGAGAGTGTAAAGCCAAATAGCCAATGGTATTTGTTTTCTTTTGCCACACACATTGATGGAGACAAAATTGGGCTGGGTGGGAGGAAGCAACACTCGTTGCCCACTAGACTACAAATGAGCACACGGTTTTGCTTATAAAATCCATTTAAGCCTCAAGTATGACAGGAATTTTTTAAATTGTCACATTGTTTGACAAGCTAATCTATATTTTTTTTTTTGAAAGATATACAAGTCACAAAGAAGATCCTTAACCGATCATTAGATCATACATATCAATTTTATCGTATGTATAATTTCTTTGGCAAAATTAATGAACCACATACAAGAATGATCATAATTAATTATGTCCTAAGTTAAGACAAGCTATTCTTTGATTAACAAGTACCTCCAATTTTTGTTTTTTACTACTGAGAAAAAAATAAAAAATACAAAACAGACCTATACAGAATAAGAGGAACTTGAGATAGAGAAAAGAGACAACATATATATAGATGATATATAGGTTTTGAGTTCCCTTAGATAATCCTTGCATTTCTCCTTTAGGGATGATGTCACATCCCGGACCGACTTCGCCGTAGCACGATATTGTCCGCTTTGGGCTACGCCCTCACGGTTTTGTTTCTGGGAACTCACGAGCAACTTCCCAGTGGGTCATCCATCATGGGATTGCTCTAGCCCAAACTCACTTAACTTCGGAGTTCCGATGGAATCCGAAATCAGTGAGCTCCCAAAAGGCACATCACCCCTCTCCGTTGGTCGATGTGGGATGTCACAGATGAGCTCATCTCCCACTTGCAAATAATATATCTTCACCGTAGAAATTTCATAATTGGAACCGCTCAATCTTTTAATCTTCATTTGAAGATCATCCCTACAAAAAATCATTCAAATCAGATATCCTTTAGTCATCCAAATATATCAAATAAATCACCGGTTCATCATGAATATGCTATTTAGTATCTACATCTTTTTATTTGATACATTTGGATGACTAAATGATATCTGATTCGAATGATTTTTTATAGGGATAATCTTCGAATGAAGATTAAGAGATTGAATGGTTCTGATTATGAAATTTCTAAGATAAATATACGTTATTTGCAAATGGAGAAATATGTTCATCCCCCTTAGGAGAGTGCAAGTACTCTCCTTATAATATTTTTAGATCATTACTTCCAAATTTTCTTTCGGAAAAAATTAGATATATGGCACCTCAATTTTTTCACTTTTCTGCATCTACCACTAGATTAGAGCATATCTAATGGGAGCCTTATGGCCGAGATAAATTGATAATCTTGCCTCAAAATTGAAAAAAACTTCTAGTCCAACAAAATTTGCTTAGTCAAATTGAAGCCTAGGCACTTTGCGAGGCCAAACTAGCCCAAGCCAAAGCCTTGGGTAGTGTGGGACCCACGTAACATTTAGAATCCTAGCCTCTACCCCTTCACCATTAAAATAAAAAAAAAATATTGGTATGATATATCATCGTTTTGAGGGGTTAGATTTTGCCTCTAGCTTCCAGCCCTTACCCAATACAGTAGATATTAACGATCTAGGCTAAAAGATTTGTTTACGTCCAATTTTTGGGATTGGCTAATCATTATCTGACGGTCATCATATGTAATTCATATAAGTATACATATTTAATACAATCACTATTTGACTATCAAGATAGTGATTGTATTAAATACATGTAAGTATAGTAGCCAAATCCCCAAGTTTTACTCATAACTCCATTTAGGTTAACAACGTGACTTTCACACAAGAAACATTAATTTAAGGCAAGCTTCACAGAATATTACACATTTCTTACACAAAATTTTCACTCATGTAATGCCAATTGCAGATGTTGGAGGTCATTTGCTCCCAAACAATTTGGATATCTTTTAATCTCTCCCATTTTCTCTTAATCTAATCATACATAACCTAACTCGTATTTTGTAATTCTGCTCAAGATTGATGATGAACTAACCCCATTTTATCTTCTTGTCATTATCAAGCTCTAATTAATTCTTAATTATGTTATTCTTAGTTATATAATTTCTTTAATGTCACAAAATAAGTTGCATTTGTATCCATTTTCTCTAAAATGTAATGCTATTAAGAGCTTAAAAGGCCCTAAAAATTAACATCCCAAAATAAAAGAGCACCAATAAGTAGATCGAGACAGGAATTCTCAGAAATATATAAGTTAATTCATATGGTAATTGATAATTATTAGAGCAAAACAAAAATTTACATCAATTTGCCCTGAGCAAACATCATGAATTTGCCCCCAATTTTACAACCCCAAACGGTCACCAATGAAAACCCAACAAAGTTTATATATTCCTCATTTGATATATAAACTCAAAAATCTCTTCATGGGTTGTGTTGTGCCATCAGCAACCGCGCGCTTAATTACACAAAAACATGCAAGCAAATATTATTTGCTTTCGTTTTTGTGGTCACTTCAATTAGTTGGGACCCCAGCAGCTCAAGTACATGGCTGTCCTCAAAGACTCCTCTGATTTCTTCACCTTTTCGTCTCTCAGTGATATGCTCAGAGCTGAAGAGGTAGGAGAAGAGAGCTTGTTGGCCTGAGAAAATGCCCTAATTTGGCTCTTGGCTTGTTGGTGCATGGATTTCAAAGCAGAGTTCCATCTGCAAATATTCCCTTGGTCCTTCAATGCCTCCACAACTCCCACACTTGCTGCCACTATAGCTTTGCTTGTTGTTGAACTCATGATTTGTAAATTTCCTCTTCTATTCCTTCCTTTGAATCTTTGATACTCCTCAGCTGTGAATGTGAATGTTTGATTGTGTCGGTGAAGAAGATATCATGAGGTGCTCTTTATATAGGGGGATTGAAAAGATAAAAAATCTAAAAGGTGGAATGGTGTCACCAAAAACCGTAGGCAGTTTTGTTTTCTTTTGTTTTCTTTGGCAGGGCATGAGGACGATTGATATTACTCTTTTGCACTTGCAGATGAATGGATATTATCAATTATAGAGGGGTAGAATTGGAATTTAAGTAGATTTTGCTTTTTTGGATTCGAATAAACACAACATTTTGCTGCCACATGGGCACGTGGTTTTTTTCTATTAAATTATCCATTTAAGCCCGCGGTGTTGGAGTGAACCATTGTTTGGCAAAAAAAAGTGAAAACCATTGTTTACGCTTGGTGTGGATTGTGAGGAAAAAACAATTATTTTGGCACGCAGTTTGAATAGTGATACCAGTAGTTTTACTAGTTTGCTTGTTGATACGTGGGCTGCTACCAATTTGCAGATGCAATTGCGTGGACTCATATTGTTGTCACACGTGTTGGAGTTCATTTGGTTGTCACACGTCGAATGCTGACCATTTTTTTAACATTTGTGAGCAATTTTTATGTGTAATTGTCACACTATCTATACTGAAGAAAATTGAAGTTTTAATATAAAATTAAATAGTAGTATAAAGAGTTATAAATCTTTTTAAGGTTTCGTGTTTCGTCCATCATCAAAGTAAGACTTTATTTTTCATATTCTCACATACACTCTCATATGTGGCAAATTTTCAAGCTAAACAAATGGACAACACAAATTGAGCAACATAAATATGTGAGCAATTATTCAGTGTGATTGTCACACTATCTTTAGTGAAGGAAGTAGAGGTTTCACCATAAAACTAATTGACAATATGATACGTGACTCAACTAATTATAAGCTCTTGCAAGGTATGGTCCATCACCGATGTGGGACTTTGTTTTTCACATTTTCACACGCCCCCTTGACAAATTATTGGACAACACAAACTGAGTGACCTAGAGCACGAGACAAATTGAGTGACGTTGAGCACGGAATGACTATTGGGCTTTAGTCGTGGACCAACCTGCGCTCTAATTCTATGAAAGAAGTAAATTCTATTATAAAACTAATTGACGTAGCGGAACGTTCTGTCAATCGGGGAAGGTTTTTGGTGACAACACCTGGAGAAAGAGTTCTAACTCATTATCAGCGCTTACAAGTTTAATCCATCATAAAACTTCGTCCTTCACATTCTCACGTGCACATCCGTTCGGTATAACATTCGTCCATAGTATATCCCAAGTAAATTGTAACATTTTGACCATGCCTTTTTTGATCGATAAGAACCACGCCCGTTCATCTATATATCAATATGTGAATTAATAATACATCGAAGTACGAATCACTCTAAAAAATGTAAACAAGTTCTTTGAAAATATAATTTTGTTTTGAGTTTCTATAATTGTGTTGGAGGATCTATGTTAAGCGATTTATGTGGTCCTTCATATATCTTTATATTTAATAAAATTTTTAGGGAGATTATATTTTTGTATCATATTGGTGTACTATCGAATGTGACAAGTGATGTGTAAATTTTATGTCAATTAATGAGTTTATCTCATAGAATGTTTTGTTATATGCATCATTTTGTCATCATGTACATGTTATATAAAATGTGGTATTTCTAGCTAGCGGCACTACTACTACGTTCAATATGATCATGTTAAGTGACTTGTTGGTTTATGTGGTCCTCCGTATATCTCTACGTTTAATATGATTGAGAATTTTTTTAATTAATTAGTGTCCCATTTCACTACAACGAATAAGGTCATTAACTACTGATAACAGTAGCTAATGTGTACAAAAAGTAATATCATCAGAGTCGATAATATGTTTTGGGATGATCCCTTTCAATCTTTTGGTTGGGGTTATTAAAGATACAAATGCAATATCATCAGTCCATAGTACCTTATAACTTTAGATGCAAACCCATTTTTATACCTTATAAGCTAAAACATAGTTGACACACCCTTGACCATATAAGAGCAAGTTCCAAAAGTTATTCTGTCTTTTAAAGATGTAAAATGGTTCACAACTGCCATGCTTGAATAATTTCGTACTGATCGTAGAAATGGTGCTCAATAAGAGTAAAACTAATGAGAGTAAAACTACCAATGCTAATGCTCATTATCATTAATAAAAATCAGAGAGAATTAAAGCTCGCTCATCATCTGTGATTTTTTTTTCTTTTTTGGGAAAATATACATTCGAATCATGCGTGCACGTATTCTAATGAATCCAAGTGGATACATCCTCAACTTTAAGATTTGATATTCACCACGAGGTTCAATTTGTGTCAATAAGGTCCCCAGCAGCTTAGGTACATGACTTTTCTTAGAGAATCCTCAGCTGCTTGGTTATTCTTTTCGGAATTCATGTTGTTCAAAACTATAGCAGAAGACGAACACGAAAATTCCTTGGCTTGTAAGAAAGATCTCACATTTCTCTTGTCATGCTGATGAACAGACCTCATGGTGTAACTCCATCTGCCGAAACCTTGATCTTTCAAAGCCTCAACAGCTCCAATGCTAACCGCTATGATCCACGCTCCTCCACACATCATGAAATATAATCAACAGAACAATCTGCTTCTCTAGTTCTAGTTTTAGTTTCTTGGGTATATATATAGGAGAAAGATGAGGCTAAAACCAGATGCATCCAAAAAGGAAAAAAGACAAAGTTGCTGTGGATTTGTATAATTCAGGAAGCTGGCTTTGTCCTTCTAAGTTTTTTATATGCGAAGTGACAAATTATGCAGTGGTTTTCTGTGAAGAAACCCGAGGTCTTGCATCTTGTTTTTGCAAAATTTGATCAAATAAGTAACGGAAGGAGGATCCCAATATTGTGATCTCAGCTTATTTGTCTCAATTTGTGCATGCTTTCATGCCATCATGCACCCTTTCATCCCTGCTGTATCTTCTATTGGTTATGGTCTTATCTCCATCATTCAGCATGGTGTGCCTGATACGTACGAATACCCATTTCATGCTACTATACATTTTGTACCGGATCTGTTTTCATCTTATCGAATCTGTGTCATGCTCATGCTCGTACCAACTTGATCCGTTTTGCCCTTTTCAAATTATAATTTTAGTCCTATACATGGATATTCAAGTTGTGGGGTGACTTCACTAATTTGTTGTTAAATCAACATCAAACTTTACATAATTTAGCATAAATACGAATTAATTAAAGCATCAATTGCCACTTGACAATCACATTTTTGACAAATCTAAACCCATCAATCATAACATTTTTTGACAAATTATGGCCCTATTTCCGTGGAATTTTCAACACCATAAGTTTCTTAAAATTCATGCAGAACGCATTCTGGAGATGTTTAGACCACCAAAAATACGTTTTAGCTGTCAAAAACCTATTTTGGAAGTACTAGTATTTTTATTGATTCTTCTATTTTCTAGATTAAAAGATCAACAACTTAGGGATTCAATAAATAGGTGGACTGTTAATTTCTCAAAAATCTTGCATTTCTTACAAAATTCTGAGCCATAACTCTCGGTTCAAAAGAAATTTATCAACATAAAGTACAATTTTTTTTTTTTTTTTTTAGAATTGATCATGTTAAGATACAGGTTGGTTTATCTAGGATCCTCTATATATCTTTAGGGTCAACTTAGTTGCAAATTTTTATGGTGAGTGATTTATGCACACACTTTTTTACTTTATATATGCACATCTCTTCATTTAATTTCGTCTCTTAATTTCTTTTTGTTTGTTCAATCTAATGACTAAAAACAAATAGTGTACAAGAAGTAAACAAAGTGTGCATAGACCATTTCCATTTTCTAATTAATATCAACTTTAAATGCAAGACCAGTTATATAGCTTATATTTTATAACCTAAAGAATGCTAAAAAATAGTTGCCCACCCTTTGGCTTTGACCATATATAAGTGCAAGAGGTCCAAAAGCTTTTGTTTCTTTTTTTAAGATGTAAAAGTGGTTCACAACTGCCATGCATGAATTAATTTTGTACTATTATTAAAAGTAGTTCACAAAATCCAAAATCCAAGCCACCGTCTGCTGAATGATGAGACTAAAACTAGCAATATCTAATGCTCGTGATAAAAAATGAGAGAAGGCTCTCATAATCTGTGAATTTTTCTTTCTTATGGGAAAATATATGCATTCGAATCATGTATTTATACAGCTTCCAATTCAACTTCTAATGCATATCGAAGTGGTAAATCCTTAACTCTAGGATTTGAGGGATTCACATGAACTCCAATTTGTGTCAATAAGGTCCCCAGCAGCTGAGGCACATGACTTTTCTTAGAGAATCTTCAGCTGCTTGGTTCTTCCTTTTCGAATTCATTTTGTTCAAAAGCATACCAGAAGACAAAGACAAAGACGAGAATTCCTCGGCTTGCAAGAAAGATCTCACATTGTTCTTGGCATGCTGGTGAACAGACCTCATGGTGTAATTCCATCAGCCGAAGCCTTGGTCTTTCAAAGCCTCAACAGCTCCAACGCTAACCTCTACGATCCATGCTCCTCTTGTTGCACACATCTTTATATCTGCTATTTCTATAGTACTACTAGTTTTAGTGAATGGATATATATAGGAGAGAGATGAGGCTAAAACCAGATGGATTGAAAAAGGAAGAAAGATAAAGTTGTGAGATTTGTGGAATTCCAGAAGCTGGCTTTGTCCTTTGTAGTTTATTATATAATGTGACAAATTATGCAGTAGTTTTCTGGGAGAAAACCTGAGGATTTTGCAGCTTGTTTTGCAAAAGCTGATCAAGCAAGTAACGGAAGAGGGATATTATGATATCAACTTATTATTTGTCTAAAATTCTGAATTTTGGACATGCTATCATGCCATCATCAGTGCACCCTTTCATCCCTGCTGCATCTTTTATTGCTTCCTTTGGTTATGATCTTATCTAGATCTTTCAGTATGGTGTTCCTGATACATACGATCCATTTCGTGCTACTGCACATTGTACCGGATTTGTTTGCGTCCTATCGAATTTGTGTCATGCTCGTACCAACTTGATCCGTTTTGCTCTATTTGAATAAGGATACATCTGTGGAACTTTTGGAGTACATATTTTGGTCACTGATAATTTTCAAATTACGGTTTCAATCCTATACGTGGCTCTACTCAAGTCGTGGCAATGACTTTACTCATTTGTTGTTAGAATCAATCAACATCAACCCTTACACAATTTAGGATGAAAATGAATTATCACGTGGTGATCACATTATTTACAAATTTAAACTCATCTATCATCAATACTTTTGAACTCGTAAAGCTAGTAGCCATTACCCCAATCAGGGGACACAAAAGTTAACCAAAACCCGTTTAGCATGAACCGAAAAGCCACATTCTTGGAATAAATTAACAAATTTTTTGAAAATTATATGATGTATGGACTGATTAAGTTGGCAATGATTAAGAAGCTAGGCAACATCAATCATGCCTGCTTCTCAAGAGAAAAATCTAAATCAGAATGTGATCATCATCACAAGTCTTCTGAAATTAGGTTTCCTTGTACCATCTTTGAATCTTTGATGCCTTGAAGAAGAAGACAAAAGGGATCTTTTCCTAGTAACTGTAATTAACTATACATCGTCACAAGAGAGACAGATCACGTTAGGGTACTAGAATTAACTATATGTATACTGTGCATGTAATGTACAATCACCTCCTTATTATACTAGAACTATGCAGTGCAGCTTTTCTTCCTTCAAAAGAGAGAGTTTTGGATTCAAGCCCACATGGATTCTAATGTTTGTTCTTGACAAATACAAACTTGTGCATGGGAGGGGCAATGAAATAAAGGAACTAAATTTTTAAACCGTTCTCATTTGTTTCATCATCTTTCAAAATTCTTTCTCTTACTTTAAGATATAAAAGAGATGTTCTGAGACTCCAAAAAGTCATTCTGCACTCTAATTTAATAAAAGCACAAGAGAAAATTTATACATAGAGAACTGGAGGATGACATTTTTAGAGTGTCAATAACAAGTCTTGTAAAAAAAACGCATAATATTTAACATTGCACGGGGAAAGAGGGAAGATCAAGATCTTGATGCATACAATTAATCCTACAAAATTAGCTGTACATATTATTAACACTAGAAAACAAAAGGATAGTAATACCGATCGATGATCATCACATCACTGCATCTCTGCATGGACCCTCTAATTAAACACGAATTAACAAAAGGCTAATTGGGAGTTGATATATTAGTAGGTAACTAGGACTCATCTCATGTATTAGGACCCCAACAACTCAAGTACATTACAGTGCGGAGGGATTCCTCAGCCTGCAGCTGTTTAAGCCTGCACTGATGATCACAGCTGCTGGTACTATTCTTGTTGTTTCCAGAACCAGAAAATTCTGTGGCCAATTCCTTGCGACATGCCTTGCCTTTAGAAGCTTGGTCACTATTAGTGCTTCCTCTTTCTTGCATTGCTTGTGATATTTGAATCATTTCAAATGAAAGTTGTAGTGTTTTAGTGGTCGGGGTTGGCTTAGAACTTGGGAAACCAAGTTTCATATATAGGCAGAGAAAAAGTCATTAGCATATAATAGCTGCAAAAATTAGTGGACTAATTTATTTTAAATGTAATTCTAATTATTAATTTGATATGATTTGCTATATCTAGCTAGCCAAGTGGAAAGTAATCCACATGACATTGAGAGTGAATCAAATATTAAATTACATTGAGGATCATGGTGCAGCACTGTGGTGTTCCACTTGGCATTATATTTCCATATTCGCTTCAAATCTATAGCAATCAACAGATCTTTTTTTTTTCTCTCACTTTTGCTTGTTTATTTTGATGGATTCCCAAGCTATGCTCCTCTTCTCATATACAATATATGATCCTATGGTGTTTAATTAAGGAAATGATTGTGAACTGAAATTAAAAAACAACAGGGTGCACGTTGCCTCCATCGACATTGGAGCAAAGAAAGGCATATTATCACATGAGTGGAAGATTAGCATATACACGTTTAGCTCTGCAACTGGATAAGATTGGCACCTAACACACTTTCTTTAATTTCCTTTTTAAGTATTGGATTTTGCTCACTACTTTAGAAGCTAATCACTACATTCACTACCACTCCACCCCATTCATGATCATCATGTATCATTTGTTACATATAATGCACAGACCCTTGTACTTATGTCACGTACTCATGCATGCATTGTCATATATCTTATTAAAAAACAACTATGCCATTTGTACCATATTCTCTATCTATGTTGATGATGACCACTTATCGAATAGATGTAGGCCATATATCTATGTAAGTTAGAGCAACATATATAAAAAAGGTGGTCATCAGCAATGTGATTAGTAAATGTGGTCCGAATAACAACACTTTATTCAAAAAGTAGATATAGGAGAAAGTAACTATAAATTCTAGGGACAACTACCGACCCCTTAGTTAATCGTTTCAATAATGGAAGGAGACTCAAAATTTGAATACCAATTTTTTTATCCAAAAGATAAAAATAAACATAAAAACTTAAGGTTTAACGGTGTGATAATTAATATAGGAGAAGCTTATACTAGAACGTTTTTGGGAGGGCTGACTTCTAAATAATTAATTACGCTTTTGATGGTGTATGAAAAAAAATGTTCAACCTCTAAATTCTAAAAACATTTTCTTCAAGAAGCGTTTTCAAATGCTTTTCAACAAGCACTCGAATTTAAAATAATGATAATACACTTTTGATAAAAGCGCGTTTAAGTTGAATGCTTTAGCAAAAAACATTTTCAAACATGCCAAATTAAGTTAAAAGTTAGGTAGGAACTAATTAAGTTACTTATTTTATAATCAATCTCCCACCAACTAAGTTTTAATTAGATTTAGAAGAGATCTCAAAATCGAATCTTTCTTTCTCGAACGATAAAAAACGAGAAGAGATTACCACATTGTCTAATAAAAATGGGCAAAGAATGATTCTAATCCCTATAGTTTGAGCAAAGTTTCACTTCGGTTCTTCTAGTTTCAATTGTCACGATTTCAATTTCTGTAGTTTATTAATTGTTGTTGTTTAAGGACAATACCTTAATTGTGGTTTTGTTGGTTACTACTACTTCTATGTGACATATGTAAAGGTAAATTAGTTTTTTCTTTTAAATGTCGTAATACGATGCACACGCCTCTCAATCGTTGATTTCTTAAAAAAAAAAAAACTGTAAGAAAATCGTTATCCCTCAATCACAACATTTATTAAACTACAAAGCTAAAATCGCAACAATTAAAACTATAAAGATCAAAGTGAAACTTCGCCTAAACTACAAGAATCAAATCATACTTCTGCCTATTGACTAGGAGTGCAACTTGGGCGGGTTGGGCGGGTTGGATGGTCAACCCAATCCTAACCCAATCTTCACAATTTAGGTTTGGGTTGGGTTCGGGTTCTTATGGGTTTAGTCCGGTTTCAGTTTTAATTGGGTTCGGGCTTATTCAGATTGGGTTCGGGTTCATCCAACTTTATCGAGTTCAATCTTATAACACCTTATTTTGCATGATTTTTCAAATTTTAAATCAAACAACGTCAATATTAGTTAAAATTTCATTTACACACAAAAGTTAAAGCAAACAACTTGAAGACTATTTCTAATATTGTTTCAACCATATAAAGTTGAAATTAAATTATAAGACGTATATCAAAGTTTCAACAAAAAGAAATGTAAAAGTAACACTATCATTCATTATCAATATGAAAACGGACAATAAACGTCTAAGTATAGTCATTCTAAAATTTATACATAAATTATATAATATGAAGTGAGATGAGTAATATATGCATAGGCGAATTCGGGCTCAAAATAGGGTTGGGTTTGGGTTGACATAGGCGGGCAAGGCATCAACCCAACCCAACCCAACCCAATAAATGATCGGGTTGAGGTCGGGTTGGGTTTGGGCGGATTTTTTTTTTATTCTAACATGCCCGATTGGGTTTTGAAATCAAATTGAGCATGGGCAAATTCAGATTGATCCAACCCAAATTGCACCCCTACTATTCACCCAAGAAGAGAAAGGAAATCATACTTTGCCCCATAAATGAAGTGGCCCGGTCCAATCCAATCCAACCCGCCCTATTTCTCTCATTTGGATATCACCCACCAAACACCACTTGGCACAAAATTACTGGCTCACAAATCCTTTCAAACACTGGATAAGCCCTTATTTTCGTGGCCCTCTATCTCTCACACTTTCTCCTTCAAAATTTAATCTATAAATTAAAATCCTAAAACCCACGAAATTTTCTCTCCCTCTCCACTATGCTCAAAATTTTCCCGGAAAATTTCCAACTCTAGATTCTCTCTCTCTTCCTCCAATGGCGACCGTTGCTTCTCTGTCTTTCTCGGCACTCAGTCAATGCTCTGATAGAAAATCGGTTGTCTCGTCCACTCGGAATTTGGCTTCCAACGCCGAAGGCCTTCGATTCCGTACGAGCATTTCCAGCTATCATGGTGGAATTCGAGCTTCGAGTTCGATCTCTCGCATGGTGGTTCATTGCATGGCAGGGTCGTCAGGTGGGTTTTTCTTGGTTGCTTGTTTTATGTCATTTAATCGTTTAAATTTGCTACATTTTCTCAGGAACTTGACTGGAGCTTTATTTTATATGTTTTGTGCCAAAGCTTTATTTATTTATTTTTAATATTGTGCATTTAACAATGTTTAAAGTATAATTAAGTTCTATATAATTAGATGTAATGCACTCTTTTGTTTTTTGACAAACGACAAAATAATTACACTAAATTCATCTAAACTACGAGCTGGTATTCGAACTTGGGTGCAGAGGGTGAAGCATGGCTAAACCCATGTCTGCAAATTATGGTCTTTTTTGTTAAAAGTAGGAATTTTGACTTACAGATATGGAAAGGAAGGATTTTTATTAATCATTTTGTGTAATCATGTGAAACAAGACTAATGGGTCCTTAATGAAGCTAATTATATTGCTAAATGTTCATATGTTTGAGTTGTATCAGAGTTTTTATTAGTCTAAGTTTTGTGCTTAACATTTTTGGTCATTATGTGGTTTGCTTACTTGATTTGCAGATACTCCGACTGTGGCGGATACAAAGTTGAACTTTTTGAAGGCGTATAAACGGCCAATCCCTAGCGTTTACAACAGTGTGCTGCAGGAGCTGATTGTCCTGCAACATTTGATGAAGTACAAGAGGACATACCGTTATGATCCTGTGTTCGCTCTTGGTTTTGTCACTGTATACGATCAACTCATGGATGGATACCCCAGCGATGAGGATCGAGAGGCTATCTTCCAAGCGTACATTAAAGCTTTAAATGAGGACCCAGAGCAATACAGGTTTGTTACTCGTTTTTTTATCTTCTTTTGGGATTCATTTTCTCTGTTTTGTGCCTTGCATAAATTTTTTAAATCGAAATGCAGAAATTTGGTGTGTAAATTGTGACAATCACATATTATGAGGTTTTAAAAATAGGAAAACTGAGTAAACACGTAAGTAGCCTAATTGAGATTGTGATATTGCAATTATGCATTCCTTTATGTGATAATAACTAAGGAAAACCCCATTAAGAAAATTAATTTATTTCCCGGGTCATGATTAAGAATATATCTGAATCATTCAAACTGGATAGTGCTACATCATAATTTCCTAATTTAAGGCAGAACGTTGATTGATAAATAAATCTCAAACGAGGAAAACAAAAAGGAATCCTAAATTGCGTATGATCCGTATCTTTCTTATATGTTTGAGAAAAGTCTCTATCTTTACTAGATAAGTTTCCATGCTAAGCACTACAGAACTGATGCACAAAAGTTGGAAGAGTGGGCTCGGGCGCAAACTTCCAGTTCATTAGTGGAGTTTCTATCCAGAGAAGGAGAAGTTGAGGCAGCACTGAAGGACATTGCAGAAAGGGCAGCAAGCAAAGAAAGTTTTAGCTACAGTCGTTTTTTTGCTATTGGGCTTTTTCGTCTTCTTGAGGTGGCAAAAGCAACTGAACCAACAGTATTAGAAAAGGTTAGACTTTCCAGTCCTGTGAACATTACGACTCAATGATGGATATTTGGCCAAGTGATTAGGTTACTGCATTTTGAGCTTGTTTGAGTTAATGATTGTTGGATTAAATTATTGAATGGCCTTGCATGATGGTAGCAATGTTTGAGCATTTACACTTTGGTTT
Organism: Gillenia trifoliata; assembly: GCA_018257905.1. Lineage (NCBI taxonomy): Eukaryota > Viridiplantae > Streptophyta > Magnoliopsida > Rosales > Rosaceae > Gillenia > Gillenia trifoliata. The sequence continues at coordinate 6,826,417 of CM031082.1, forward strand.
CCGTTCAACAGTTATGTGCAGCCTTAAACATTGACAAAAGAAGTGTGGACCGGGACCTTGATGTGTACCGCAATCTGCTTTCCAAGCTGGTTCAGGCCAAAGAACTGCTAAGGGAATATGTGGCCAGGTAACAAATCCCTCAGGATCATGGGAGTTATTGAACTCATAGCATTACATGTGATAGATAAGATAGACATGATAATAATCCTCAAATCGACTGATGTCCTAATCACAATTCAGACGACATCCACAAATTCACTCTTTAACATCAATCCAGTTGATCCCCTATACTCTCGAACATTAAAATTCATAGCTTCTGTTCGATTATCTATAGCTTAGGTATAACTTATGTGTTTTGGTTCTTTTTGTTTTATAACCGGAAGTAGTTTATGATTCAAGGATGGAGAAGCTTTTGTGCTTACTGCTTTCCATGATATTTGAATGCATTGAATTTGGCTTTCAGGGAGAAGAAGAAAAGAGAAGAAAGGGCGGAAACACAGAAGGCCAGTGAAACAGTTACGAAATGTTTGGGGGACTATGACTATGTTAGCCAGTAATCGGAGTGGTGACTCCTTCAAAGCTGATCACTCTCCGCGAAGCTGAAGATCCCCAAATCTTTAAGGTTTTTGAGGTAGAGTTGAAGTTTTTACACTTAGGCAAGTACCTTTCGTCAGCTTGTACGTTTGCAGTTTTAGTGTATTGCTTGCAGTGGTGATCCAGCAACAGCCTATGTACCGACATATCTTACATATTTCTCATCAATTATCTTTTGTTTTACAAAAAAAATGTATTATAGCTTGAAACTACAATTCTCGATTTGCAATATTTTGATTGGTTCTCCATAGTAAAGCTAATTTTCTTCGTCTCTTTCTCTCTCAAAACAACTTACGCTTAAAAATGGCGCAAGTGCAGTAAATAATTCTCGATTTACTTCAATGCTTCTGAATTTGAGAAGAATTATTTGCATTCATTCACATTAATCAATCATGTACAGCTAGAATAACAGTTGGGCTACTAAGACCCTAAATAGCAATCGTTCGCAAAAGAATAAACTGATAGAAAGATCTTCCATGGCTTCCTGCAAAAAATGTTTCATGAGGGGATTTGGACGGGACTGAGAAAGGAATGACTTAATACGAAGTTAACTGAGATGCGAAATATCAATCTCTTCCGGGAGCTTAAATGTGTCTGCTGCACCAAACTTTCTATACTCTGCAGATTCATGAGTTTCTTCATCGTCCCAATCCTCTTCCTCATTTCCCTGGCTGCTAGGTGACTCGGGATTGTAAACGCTTTTAGACCTGCAGCCATGTCGAGCAAGAATGTTCACCTGGCGAAGGTGAGAGATTTCGACCATGACAGTTTCATCATCAACTGGGAGGGGTTGCTTCCAGGGTTCCCCATCGATCCTCATGTACGTATGATCAATTGCACCCTTTTGAAACTCAAAGCGAATACGGTGGGCCTATCATCGATAAGAAATAATATACGGTATAAATACCAGATGCTGGACAGAATAAGTGATTTATGAACATAAATTCAGCTTCTTGATCAACTACCTGGGCAAGACGAGTCCCATGTCCCTTTGGCGCAAGCAAAACAAGCCCATGCCATGCATCTCGAAAACCAACGACTTCAATGAGACCATCGTCTACATATGCTGGAGTAAAGCCTCCCTATAAAGTCATAATCCACCAAAATATGTTGTTAGATTTGAGAAATAAAGATTATTTCAACAATTTATGTAAAACAAAAGGAGGAAAGGGGGAGTGTTGTGAACTAACATTACGCCTCCTTCGAGTCGGGACTCCCCAAGGATTAAATCCACCAGAAAAGCTAGGCAAATTGAGGATCACAATTGACTTGATACTGCACATAGAAACACAAAGGTCAATAAAGAATAATCAAATATAATTTGCGAAAGGAAATCAAACATAAAATACATCAAGTGCCGGAGAGAAAATGGGGGGAAACAAACAGTGCAAAGAAACTTGCATTGAGCAAGCAAGCTCAATTCCATTACAACATAGACAACAATGTACCTTGGAGGAATTTGGAGATCTTCCCATTGGCCCTGGTTTTTCATGATCTTCACCTTTGCGAATTGCGCTATGTTCCTATTTCAAGAGAGATAATAAACTTTACATTCAGTAAAGAAGGTTTTAGAAAGTAAAACCTTGCGGGACGGGGAATCTCTAGATGCTCACCGTGAAGTAGATTGAGAAAGAGAAGAAGAAAACCAGCCTTGTGAACGGGTAATCTTTGCATAAGTAGTCTGTATTTAGGATTAAAGAAAAGACACAGGAATAAGTAGAGTTTACTGTATATGACGCACATAAAAATGAGCTAGAATACCCTGATCAACAAACAAGAAACCTTTTAGTTTACGTTAATTATTATAAATTCGTTACAAGATCAAATAGTTTTCATTAGTTTACTACGTGATGTCCATGAACAAAACTGGGTTTTGCAGAAACTAATACCTGATTAGTTAACTGATTTTTGAACTTTTCGGGATGCTCCTTTCGCTCACTATGAAATGCATATGATACTTGAGCATCCATTCCTAAACACAACCACAAACATGTAGAGTTCATTTCAGAAAACACAGTTGAGTGAAAGAAGACATCGATCAACAATTAATCGGCTAATTTTGAATGCACAAGATCATGACTGACAAGTGACAACGGTGGGACTTAAATGGACTCACAAAAGGAGATATTTTCTAGAAAGATTAAGATAGCTTTGCAGATTAATGTTCAAAATACTTGACAGGACTCCAAGGGAAGAACTCTTACCCATACTGAAGTAGTTCCAAAATCCCCCACGAAAGGTATGGCAGCCTTCCTGCAAAACACCGAAAGTTCGTGCCTATAAAACAGCACCAAAAGCTTGTATCTAACAAGAAAGAGAAGAGCTTTGAGCTTAACAAAAGTAATGCAAGCATTTAAAAGTAACATTTTGACATGACACTTAATTTGCAAAGAAAAATAGGCACCAACAGCAAGCTGGCCTAGCTCCTGAAAAAATAGCGTGACTTAGCAAAATAGCTGATTTTATCTGTCTGCTACTCCCTGAGGCTGGTTCTTTTGGCTGATGAGCCAGATAAGTCAGAACTCGACTATATTGAGAATAGGGATAATTACCATGTTCAGCTCATTTGAATCAGAGACACGGCCAAAAGCATGCAAAGAATGTGGTAGGTCAAGAGGCGCAATGGGATCACACAGACCTTCTTTTGGCGTCCTCATCCTCATGAGAATGTGCCAGCTATATCAGAATAAAAAAGGAAAAATAAAATTAGAACTTTCATTTATAGAAAAAATGAGAGGCAACTGGTTAAAACTACAAAGAAAATGCACTAATGACCTAAACGAGAAAAAGAGTGAACAAATTCACAATACTTCATCAGTCCATCATCTGGAAACAGGTAAATCTAAGATATGCGAACATTCAAGAGATGATTTAAAATGATGAGATCTGATCATCTGAGACATCTAGAAACGGGGCTGTGAATTTACAGAAATTGAATTTACAAAGTTTAAGATGTAAAAACAAATAACGATGAACCTGTCTATTTTCATTTCCTTGGCTCTCTTTACTTGGTCCATAAACTGCTTCACAGATTGAGGATCTGTCCCGGGATTCTTCTTCCCCTGTAAATTAGCAAACAGCACGTCATGCATGCACGATTCTAGCTGTCAATGGCTGCATTACTTGTCTACTATGACAATCACAAATTACATAAAATATTTAACCTTCAATCAACAAATAGAGAACTTTTATCTTCAATCTACTGATATAAATATAATATAAACGAAAAGGTAACTACTGATATATATACACATACACACACATATATACACACACAGAAATTACCTGACTCAAACTATGCATGATTTTCCCCAGTTCATAGTGAGGAAAGACAAAGGGGAAAAGTACAAGTGTCAAAAACAGAAGAGTGCAATCACAGTTGTAACTACTGGACTGCCTGCGTAATGTCAATGCATATTATAGTTTGCTTGTATTACAACTCAACCAGTCATCCAAATATGAAATATGCAATTCAGGACCACAAAGCCATCGGGACAGGAAATTCCTTACCCATCCAAATGCAAAAGGAAGATTGTTTCCAGTTCCCAGTGGTACTGTTGCTATTGGCGGCGAATGAGATAATTTGAGATCAGAAACAACTCCAAGAAGCCAACCAGCAGTTCCATCGCCACCTGCAACCTAAAGGGCCAGTTCATTGTCTGAAACACATAAAGGTAACCGAACACAAGGTCATGAAAAATAGAAAAATCACGCCATTAATGTTGATTTAGTTTGACTCACAATTATTCTCAACCTCTCTTGAATCTTTGTAGCGAATTTATCCCCATTGCGCTTGAGCATTTCAAGATTGGCATAGATTCGCCTCAGCACCTTATCAGGAGTTTCTTGCCCCAAATCATAAACCTACAAATTAGCTAGTTCAAGGTCAGGTTCATAAAAACTTCGAACTACAATCCAAATGTTAAATTCAAGCAAACATTCAAAACAAGAAATCTAACAACATTCAACCCCATAGAGAGTACCTGATATTCGTTGAGAAGGGAACGGTATGTTACAAGAAGATTCCCACCAAGCTGGCCACCACTTTTGGAATTGATAAACACTAAAACCGGACACTGCGGTACATCAGCAACATTTTCACTCTTTGATTCAGGCACTAGTACATACTTAGGAATTCGGAAATCCTTCAAGAATTCCTCCCCAAAGTTAGAATTTGCCATTTTTCCTCTAACTGCATTACAAAATCCTAATCAGTAACAGCGAAAAGAGCCGTTTTCTACAACCAATTTGAATTCGGGTCCTCTCAAAATACAAAATTTCACAAAACTAACCAATACTATACAATTTCGGTAGTGATTAATAAAAAAAAAAGGGATAAACATACATTGGTAGTGATAAACAAGTTGAAAGATCCAGTCTTTGCAGGATAAACATACATCAAATGGCACAAAAATTTACCCACAGAAAACCCATTGGAAATAAAATCATAAAAGTGCTGGAAATTCAATCTTGGCAAGAAAAGTAAAAAAAAAGATGGACAATTTACCTAGTGAGTTGAGGAGACGTGAGCCTCTAACCATGAACCAAATATGCTGGAGGAAAAAGGGTATCTGAAATACCCGGAAACCGGAACTGCGGGCGGAAAAGTCGATGAAATTTCGGATTTTCAGAAGGCTTTTCGGATCCAAAAGGAAGAACCCAAAAGTACAGAGAAAACGCGAAATGTTTGACTAGTTCGTGAGCTCAGAAGACTTTTATATCGTCGTGGAAACGTGAAGCGTGATCGAAGCCATTAAAACGTGTTCGAAATTATTGCGGGGAGGGCAGGGAAAGTTCCGTGGATTGGAATTTACTTCTCGCACTTTCACTACATGGCGATTTGAACGAGTGGGGGGATGAGGAAGGAAACCTTCAATGTTGTCGTTGTGTATTTTATCGGATCATTCGTTGTTGTAATTCATTTGTGGTTTGACGTGTCAGATTCCACTTGGCACTTTTGGTGGGGCCAGATGGCCTGTCTGCTCGTCTTTCTCATTAGCTCAATGGCTGCAGAATTAGTGTGCATTTTTGCTACTCACATTCACTCTCTTGTGTATCATACACATGTCTTACTAATTAATTATACTTAGATTTTTTTTTTTCTGATGCAATAATTACGAGAGAATTCTTCTTTTAAAATTTTACTTCCACTTTGGCTTAGCAATCCTTTACGAACAGACCTAACTAGAATCTTTTATTTTAGGACGTGGGACCCCATCAATTGTGGTTTTGGTTTTGGTTTTGATTTTCTTCTTGACTTATCCTAGGCAAAGCGCACACACCCCATGTTAAGATTCCCATACTTTTTGGTCCATTTGTGAACACGTTAAGAGCACTTCCACCCGTTCGTAGAGGGCAAGAACAAGGGCAGTGATTGCCTTTTTAAAACAGTGTTTACCTTTGTGCAATTCCACCTGTTGAGCAAGGGCAAGGAAAAAAAAATTTTTTGGCCTTATCCGAGGCTTGTGATTATCCCCAGATATTTCCCACCGACATTTTTCAACCACTCTCATCACGACACATGTCATTATCTTTAAACAAAATAATTGAGCAGATTTTTTATGAGATTTTCAACCAATCATGTAGTGACACGTGTCATTATATATTGAAAATATCAAAGCAGATTTTTGATGAGATTCTCAACCAATCATGTAATGCCACGTGTCATTATCCGATCTCTTCAGTTCCTCAAACTTCTCCATAAAAACCCTTCAAACCCCCCCCCCCCCAAATACTCACACCAATCTTTTGCATACTCCCCACTCAGCTCAATTCATATTTCTTTCAACAATGTCTAACTGGAGGAGGTTCGAAGACAGTGATGAAGAAGAACAGGAGCGAGAAGAACAAGAGCGAGAAGATGAAGTACGAAGAACAACAGGACCGACATTTTTTTCTTTAATGTTTTTGGTGTGTTTAAGTGTTTTTAATAACTTTATTGTAGGGCTGAGAATTTTGTACCGAAATACCGAAACCGAAAAATACCGAATGGAATACCGAAAAGCTCGAAACCGAAATACCCCGATTGGTTCGGTCCCCGATACCGAAAAAATACCGAAATTTCGGTACGGGGTTCGGGACAATTTACTGTGTATTCGGTAATACCGAACCGAACCGAATTGATGAAATTCGATTCTCAATTCTCGAAATATCGATCGAACCCAGCCCTAATTCGATTCGATCCCATCCATTCCCATCCCCATTCGAACTGAAGCGACTGAAAACAAAACATATTCCTCTCCTCTCCTCTCCTCCCAGATCTCGACCTCCTCAATTCTTAAACTGACTGAAACACCATCAAACTCAATCAAATCCACTTCTCTTCTCCTCTCCAGGTCCTGCTTCTGGTAAGTTATTCTCCTCTCTCGACCTCCTCAATTTATTGCTTGCGGGATTTAGGTTTTCAGTTAGGGATTTGGGATTTGGGTTTCCAATTTGGGATTTAGCTAGTAAGTACAGAGTTTTTGAATTTGTTTATTGATTCTGTATAATGGCAAACCAGTTTACTGCTGGGTGAATTTTGGGTGGGTTTGTGCAAATTGGATAAGATGTTTTGGGTGAATTAGATAAGATGTTCTGTCCAAGCTTGGTTTTGCCATTTAAATCCAGGCTTGGTATGCTGTGATTTTGTGAATGTGTGTATGCAGTGTGTGTGTGTGTGTGTGTGTGTGTGTGTGTGTGTGTGTGTGTATGTGTCTGCTGTGATTCTGTGAATGTGTGTACGCAGTGAGTGAGTGTGTGTGTGTGTGTATGCTGTGATTCTGTGAATTTGTGTGCTTGACCGATTGAAGCTGATGCCTGTTTCTATGAGATTATAAAGTTATAAACACTCAATGTGCTATTGTAGCTAATGTGTTTGTGATCTATCTTTCGAAACCTTTTGACTGCAGCTTGAAGAACTTGTTGCAGAACAATTGAAGTTGTTGTTGTTGTTGTTGGCAGTTGCTGCTGAACTTTGGTCCATTTCACTGCTGCAGAACTTGCAACAGAACTTGCTCTTGATGTTGCTTGCTGCATAATTTTCAAGGTTGAAGAGTGTGTGTGTTGCTGTTGCTGTTGCTTGCTGCATAACTTGCAGCATAACTTGGCAACTTGCTTGTTGATGCTTGCTGCATAATTTTCACTTGTTGTTGCTTGCTGCACCCTTATATTGGGAGATCAGACTTTGGTCCCTTTGTGTTTATTAAAATCATTGAATGGATTGAATGAATTGATTATTGAATAGATTGAATTGAATTTGAATGGATTTGAATGGATGGATTGATTCGATTGAATGTATTGGATTGAATGTAATGTATGGATTCATTGGATTGGATTGAATGAATTTTGGGGAGCCCCAATACCGAAACCGAACCGAAATTTTCAGTTCAGTTTCGGTATTCGAAGTTGCCTCCCCGATTTTTCGGTTTCGGTATTCGGGGGGAGGGTTTCAGTTCGGTTACTGAACCGAACCCAGCCCTTCTTTATTGTTGTAAGTGTGTTATGTGTAAGTTTGTTGAACTTTATTGACGTATGTTTAAGTGTGGACTTTGTTTAACTTTGAACTTCGTAAATGTGTTGTTTGGAACTTTGTTTAACTCTAAGAGCATGTGCACCCATAGCCCAATTGCAAGGGCAATTGGCCCCAATTGCAAGGGCAATTGGCCCCAATTGCAAGGGCAATTGGCCCCAATTGCAAGGGCAATTGGCCCCAATTGCAAGGGCAATTGGCCCCAATTGCCCTACCAACCAAAATTTACACCTCCAGCGGCCCATTTTGCAAAGGGCAAGAGGTGGGCCCAACCAAGTCCAACCTCAAGCCTGAGCAATTTGTGCCTGAGTAGTTGCCTTCGGGCTTGCTAACGTCAGCAAGCTGTTTTATTTTTTTTAAATCAGGCGTGTGCACAGCACGCGCGCGTGAGGGAGAGTGCCCGACAGAATACTGTCGGTGACACCAGCGAGAGCCAACGGCTCTTTGACGTGGCGCGATGTTGGCCATTGGATCTCCAACGGCTACTTAATTTGGACCGTTGGATTTCCAACGGTAAAAAAAAAAAAAATTTCTTATCGTTGGCCACGTGGCACAATCTGGTGCGTTGGACCAAATTTTTTATTAAATGGACGGCCAGGATTAATCCGAGTTTTAAAAAAAAAATTTTAAATAAATACCCCAAATTCTCTTCTTCATTCCTCACTACAACTCAATATTTTTTTTCCTACATCAATTATTTTTGTTTTCTCTCTTCCAAATCCTTGTTTTACAAAAAAAAAAAGTTATGAGTGAGAAGGCAAGTTAGACAAGCGTTTTATTTTGAACGAACAAACTTCCAAACAACACATTTACGAAGTTCAAAGTTAAACAAAGTCCACACTTAAACATACGTCAATAAAGTTTAACAAACTTACACATAACACACTTACAACAATAAAGTTATTAAACACACCAAAAACATTAAAGAAAAAAAAAATGTCGCTCCTGTTCTTCTTCGTACTTCATCTTCTCGCTCTTGTTCTTCTCGCTCCTGTTCTTCTTCATCACTGTCTTCGAACCTCCTCCAGTTAGACATTGTTGAAAAAAATATGAATTGAGCTGAGTGGGGAGTATGCAAAAGATTGGTGTGAGTAGTTGTGGGGGGTTTGAAGGGTTTTTATGGAGAAATTTGAGGAACTAAAGAGATCGGATAATGACACGTGGCACTACATGATTGGTTGAGAATCTCATCAAAAATATGCTCTGATATTTTCAATATATAATGACACGTGTCACTACATGATTGGTTGAAAATCTCATCAAAAATCTGTTCAATTATTTTGTTTAAAGATAATGACACGTGTCGTGACGAGAGTGGTTGAAAAATGTTGGTGGGAAATATCTGGGGATAATCACAAGCCTCGGATAAGGCCAACAAAAAAAAATTAAAAAATAATATTTTTCCTTGCCCTTACTCAACGGGTGGAGTTGCACAAAAGCAAGCACTATTTTCGAAGGGCAATCATTGCCCTTGCCTTTGCTCTCCACGAATGGGTGGAAATGCTCTTATAGAGTCCTATAAGGGCAGAAGGCAAGTGGTGGGCTTTCCGGTCAACAAAGGTATGGGCAACAAAGATGATTTCCAGTCCAAAAAACCTCTTCCAGTTCAAAATGAGAATGGCAAGTGGTGGGTTATCCGAAGCCCAATCAGACGTCCGAGCATCTTGCTCCCGACCTCACACCAACGGTTGTGGCTGACGTCAGCATGACGTTATCGACGTTCTGCCTTTTTTTTTTTTGCATGAGGCGCATGCAACACACACACAGAAGAAGCGAGTAGAGTCGACAGTGCCTAACGCACAGGACCCACTACAGCAGCTGCCGCAGAAAGAGCCAACGGCTCTCTGACGTGGCAGTCGTATATCTGTTGGATTTACAACAGCTAAATGATCTGGACCATTGGATTTTCAACAGTATATAAAAAAACAATTGTTACCGTTGTGCCACGTGGCACAATCTGGTGCGTTGGATTTACAAATGAAAAAAACAAACAGTCAGGATTAATCCTACCGTTAAAAACAACCAAAAAAACGTGGAAATCATTTTTTTTTCTGCAAATACCCCCAACCATCTTCTTCATTCCTTACACCACAACTCAATATTTATTTTTACTACAATCTCCTATATTTGTTTTGCACTTTCCAAATCCTTTTTTTACCAAAAAAAAAAGTGAAAGTCAGTTTGGTCGATCGCCTAAGATATTGCATTATTGGAGGCTTGGGTGTGTGCTACTCATGACCTGATCAACAGAAATGAGATGAGAGTCAATAAAATGTGGAAGAAGATCCATACACTTTTTATGGAGAAGATGCAAGACATGGCCCGGACCAAGCAATCTATGTCCAGTAGGTACCGACATCTACATAAAGAGATGAAATCTTGGAAAGAAGCCATCACAAAAGTGGATAACCTATATCGAAGTGGCAATAATTGAGCCAATGAGATAATTGCAATTTATTATGTTGTTTGACAATTCTTTAGCTAACTAAAATTAATCATTTGATTATGTAATTTATTATGTCTTTTCACAATTCTTTTTTAGGAACTACAAGCACAAATGTGGTCCAATCATGTTAACAACAACAGATCATTCACAAGGCACGAATTATGGGACATTGTCAAGCATACTCTGAAATACAAAATTGTGCATGTTGGTCCAGACGTTGTCTTAAACGAGACACCCCTACACGAATCAACTACTCAAGAGTTGCCATTGGAGGAGGCATCGGCGACCCTAAATGAATCGATAGCACCAACCGAAGAAACCCGAGGCCTATTGGTAAGAAAGTTACTGAGAAAAGAGTTGCAAGAGGTAGTTCTTCGAATAATGATTATTCAAAATTGATTGATGAATTGGCACGCCAACATGCACTGGATCTGGAGCACGAGCGGTTTGTGTATGAGCAAAACAAGGCTAGAGATGAAACAAATGCAAGAGAAAGGGAGTTAAATAGGCAAGGCAACAAGAGAAGGATCGGGAGACTATGTCCCAACGCCCCGAAGAAATGACTCCTAATTCAAAATGTTTTTGGACGAAAGAACGAACGGTCGTCATGAGAAGACATTTTTCCGAGCAAGACGAGGAAGTTCCATATGTTCCAAGGGATGACGGACCTAGCATAACCAATTGAATTCCTGAGAAGTAGGGTACTATGAATAATATTGTTTTATTTTTAATTAATTATGCTTGTTGTAATGCCATGCTTTGCTTTGTATTTGAAATTAAATTATTTGAATTAGACAAATAATTTTATTTTCAAAAAAACTTACAAAGTTCACAATTAAACACACTTTAGATAAAGTTCAACAAACTTACACATAACACACTTACAAGGCATACTTAAACATAGAACACACCAAAAACATTAAACAAAAAAAAAGTCACACTTACAAAGCATACTTGAATACAACAAGTATCTTTGCCATTTAATAAAGCATAAAAATGAGATTCATTCATTACTAGCATCCTTCCTTGTCCATAAGTGCTCCATTAAACCACGATGACGCTCTTTGTGGAGGAAAGACGAATGGATTGTATTGTAACATTGAATGACCATCTCATGGTAACGTCGATCCCTTTCTAATGGGTTGTAATGCGCGGGTTCATTAGTGTTTTCTTGAACAGTATAAATTCCAGTTCTTGAATTGTTCATCTTGTCTTCGTCCAAGACTTTTTCGATGTCGTAACCATACTCATCTTGCACAATCATGTTGTGCAAGATGATGCATATCATCATGATGCTTTGAAGCACCATATCATCAAACAAGCTAGCAACCCCTCTAATAATAGCCCAACAAGCTTGGAGGATACCAAAACACCTCTCCACATCCTTTCTATACCCCTCTAGCATTGCTGCAAAGTATTTTTTTTTCCTTTTCTGTGTGTGGATTTGGAGCTGTTTTGACAAATGTGTTCCACCTCGAATAAATTCCGTCAACTAGATAGTACGCTCCCGAGTACACTCTCCCATTGATTTCATACGTGGTTTGTGGCGACTCTCATCTTAACAAGTCGTTGAAAACAGGAGATTGACCAAGAGCATTTAGGTCATTTTGAGCTCCTAGCTAGTGCATCGAAGAAGGCATGCCAAATCCATGTATCAAATGATGCCACCACCTCCAAAATGATACTTTTTGTACCTTTTCGATTTTCACAATCTCCTTGCCATGCACTTGGGCAAATTTTCCACTGCCAATGCATACAGTCAATGCTTCTAATCATGCTAGGAAAACCTCGTTTCTTAGCTATCTGAAGAAACCTTATGAGGTCAGCTGTGGTGGGTCGGTGAAGGTACTCCACGGTGTATAGGTCCTTGATTGCTTTGCAGAACCTATCAAGTGCCTCGAGCACAGTGGATTTCCCCATCTTGTAGATCTCATCAACCGAGTCTGCAGATGCACCATAAGCAAGTATCCGCAAGGCAGCCGTCATTTTTTGCTGAGGAAGAAGATCTAAAACATTGGCAGCATCCCTCTTTTGAACAAAGTAATTATCATGGTTGCAAATAGCAACCATGATTTTGTTGAACAATTGTGGTCGCATCCTAAATCTTGTTCGAAAAACCTTCCGGGTACAAAGAATTTGGGATAAAGTAATCTTCCAAGATATTCTCATCTCGGACTCCTCTCTTTTGATTGATGTTGGGCTCATGATTGGTTCTTGAACTACCTGCTTGTTGGTAGTTTGCATCGATTGTCGACACCACTTGCACCATTTTACTGGTTGATGCATTTCTTCGCCTTCGGTGTTGGGCTTGTTGAATTCTTCGTGCTTCATCTTCTTGCTCCATTTCTTCATCTTGACTCTCTTGCAACCTCATCAGGTTAGACATTGTTGAAATAACTTTCTTTTCTAAAAATCTATGAATTGAGATGAGTAGGGAGGATGGAGGAGATTGGTGTGAGTAGATGTGGTGGTTTGAAAGGTTTTTATGGAGAAATATGAGGAATTTAAGAGATTGATAATGACACATGGCACAACGTGATTGGTTGAGAATCTTATCAAAAATTTGATATGAGATTTTTAACGGATAATGACACGTGTCATGACGAGAGTGGTTGAAAATCTCATCAAAAATCTAAGGGGATAATGACATGTGGCAAATAAGGCCAACAAAGCATAAAAAAAATATATATATTTTCTCTTACCCTTGCTCAACAAGTGGAGTTGCACAAAAGCAAGTATTGTTTTTGAAGGGCAATCACTTGTCTGACTCACTCTATAGTTGTATATGAACAATTCGAATCGTCTAATTTTTAAGTTATATTTTAAATTTCATCATGTATAAGGTTAAATCAATGTGAACACGTTCATGAGCGTAATGTTACTCAAAAATGTGATTGCTTGCAATGTCACATTTTATGAAGTTTCCTCAAGTTATGTTACTTCGTCACAATCTCCATCTGCTCAAACCATCTAATTGACTTGGTACAGTATGAGTGACACATAATGTTTGTTTCCCATATCGATTAAGGAAAGGAAAGGAGTTCCAATCTAAGACTTCTTTAATTTTGCAAAAAGAAACATTACTAGTTTAAGAACTACTTGGTAGAAGTGCCAAATAGTTGACTGATATTAAAGAAATCTTATATTTCCAATTTTCCATGAGGTAAAACAAGAAAGGGCATACGTTTTTCTTCCAAGGGGAAGAATATTATAAAGTTTCAAATAGGGAGGAGGGGCTAGCTTTTCTGGTGGGATTTGACTTGGCCTCTTATATGTGGGCTTAGTGTTTGTCACGCCTTGGTTAAAAGTATTCTCGTGTGCAGTAAGTGATTTAAATAAATTAGCAATAAACACACACGATGATATGTGTGTAAGAGATAAAAATGGGCATGTCTTTCCTTAATAACAGTATACATAAAATAAAAGAAACTAAATTATGGGGTTGAAAGTTAGTTTATGTCTTAGTAACTAATGGCAATGATCACTAAAATACAGGATTGGAAACTATTTAAATATGGCGTGTAATGCATGCAGAGAGAAAGATAGGAGAAAAAGAGAAGTAAAAGAAGTAATGGTGCTTGGAGCCAATGCCATGGCTCAAGTGAAACAGAAGTTAGGCTCTAGCTTTGGAATCCATCTCTAAATAGTTTCCAACACTCAAATTATTTGTGCTTTGAAAAGAATGGACTCTCTATTTATGGCGCGGCTAGAAAATGCTGGCATTCTAGGTGTAAGTGTGTAGGGGAGAGGAATGATAAGAGTGTCAGGGGTGGAGCCAAAATTTGTGCTCCAGGGGGGAGGGCAATATTCAGAACGAAAGATATTCATATGCATCTACTTGGATTAGAGGGCCAGCATCTACTTTTTTTTTTACTAAAAATCTCCTGCCATGTCATGAAATTAACCTCGTTAGAAGAAGTGTGGGGGGCCATGGCCACTGGAGGCATGTTTGATACGCCTCACTAACGGGGACTAGCTTGGATAGGACAAGCATCGCGCATTTGGTACAACAGTTCTTATTTAAGAACGGGACTGTGATAATCCGGGCCCGCCAAAAATCCTCATTTCGCGTTCTTAATTAGCAGCCTCAAAAATGGGCTCGCTATCTAAGAACTCCCTCTCTCCTCTATCTCACGCCGCTCTCTCTCGTTTATCTTACGCAACCATCTCTCCCTCTTCTTTCTGTCTCATCTCTCCCTCATTATTCAATAGATCAATAAAAAAAATCCCAAATTGTAGAAAACACAATCAAAGTAGCAACATAAGAAGCTCGAGAGACTCAAGAGATGCCACCAGAGTCGCGCCGTTGTTTGCCAGTCACCGAACCCGTATCTTGACTCACCTTCGCCGTTGCTATGGCTTAGACCCTAGATCGTTGTCGTCATCACCAAACCTAATCTGCTTGACCTGCAATAAGAAACCCAGAAACCCAAATCACCCGCCAGGGCAGACTGATTTGTCTTCCTCCCTCCAATCTCTCCTCGGGTCAATCTTCTACTCCAGCATCAATTTTCATCTGAGCAAAATAAGCAACCCCGATGAATCTGCCCCCTTCCCTTCCACACTGCAACCCCAACTTCAACCACTCCTCCCCCAACCAGAACAATATGCCCCCTTCCTTTTAGATTTTTGTTAGGTTTTTTTAATTCTTAAAATTGTAATATTATTATTGTTTTAATTATATATATATATATATATTAAAATAATGTTAAAATAAACTATTTTTATAGTCCAGCTTCTTAATCCGACGTAGCACCAAACATAGGTTAGTACTTAGTCCTGTTTAAGCCAGTCCGAGAGAATCCAGTCCAGTCCAAGGATATAGTCCAGTCCATGACAGTCCGACATGTCAAACGAGGCCTGGGGGTCTAGTTCTGGCTCCCCTGAAGAATGTAATGCAAACATGACAACTAATCTAGGTGATTAACCTCTTAGCTAAACGGAGGCAAGCATGATGCATCAACAAAAAAATGAAAAATAAATGTACTCAAGGGAGAAAATCATGGCACGATGGAGTTTGATGAAGGTTTGGTGGAGCTGATTGAGGCTTGAATGAGTTTTTTTTTTTCATTTATTATTTCAAGCGATATTCTACATTAATCTACACTAAGAGAAGATAGAAGGTTTGAACCTATGACGCAGTCAATTGAAGAGGAAGACTCTAACCATCAGGACAATCTACCATTTGCAGGCTTGACAAAGTTAATCACATATGGAGTGAAATCATACATGATTAACAATGTGTTACCTAAACCCTATTTAATATCTGCGTAACCTGAATCCACCCTTGAATTTTAATTTGAAGATACTCTTTCAGTACGCAAATGAACTTTGAAAGGCATTAGACATACGTGACCTTAGACATGGCGTATATACTTGTACCAACCTATATCTACTATTTTACTACCCACTTCCATAATTCGAGTGTCATGTGATTCCCATGACACCAATTTAAAATCCAGAATTTATGCAAATTCAGTTATGTTGCGAAGTTGAATCTAGTGTTTATAAACACTTCCCCTCTTTGTTATTTTGAGTTGTAGCATAATTAGCTAAGCTAGTCTAATGGCTTGCACACATAAGGTCCTAGAGCAATGCAAGGTCTCTCCACCAAAAGACTCAGTTCCTACAACCTCTCTTCCCCTCACATTTTTGGATATACCTTGGCTTGTCTTGCTACAACCTGTCCAACGCCTCTACTTCTATGAATTCCCTCACCCATCTCACCATCTCACCATTTCACCCAAACCCTCCTTCCAACACTCAAACACTCTCTCTCCCTCACTCTCCAACACTTCTACCCACTCTCCGGAAACCTCACTTGCCCCCCGCCTCCCTCCATGCCTTACATCCACTACGCGGCCAACGAGTCTTCTGTCAAATTCACCATTGTTGAGTCCACTGCCAACTTCACCCATCTTATAGGCAACCACCCAAAACATGTCCAAGAGTTTGATCACCTTGTTCCCCATTTGCCCGATTTTGATAATTTGGACTCCAATTCCAATGACACAACCACATTTGTACTTCCTATTCTTGCAGTACAAGCAACAATTTTCCCAAACTCCGGCTTATGCATATCCATAGCTTATCGCCACGTTGTTGATGGACGAACTGCTAATCATTTCATGAAACATTGGGCTTCTGTTTACAGGTCTGGAGGAGACTTATCTTGTATACATGAATCACCTCCTATCTATGATAGAGATTTGATCAGCAACCTAAAAGATTATGAACCCATATTGTTCAATCAGTACATCGGGTTGAGATCAACATGGAAAAATCATGACAAGGGCAAGTCTTTTGCCATTTTCGTAGACAATTTTCGCACAACATTTGTACTAGGAAGAGAAAATATTCACAGCCTGAAACAATTTGTCTTGACTCAATGCAAGAATTGCAATGAACCAACCCCAAGGCGGTTGACAAAATTTGTGGTCACATGTGGTTTTGTGTGGGTGTGCTTGATGAAGGCACTAGATGCTAGTGAAACTGGGGTGACTTCAATGAAGGGTGATGACCTCTTACGGATAGGATTTGCAGCCGACATCCGAAGCCTCTTTCAAAGTCCAGTGCCCATCACCTATTTCGGAAATTTGCTTGTCAGCATGTTATGTGGCAGAGAAAAAGAGAGAGATCCTGGCGGAGTGTGGGATTGTTAAGGCGGTGAAGGCCATGGAGGGTGCAACTTTTGAGCTGAAAAATGGAGATCTAGAAGGGTTAAAGCGGATGGTTCCATTTCGAGGGGAGTTGATTGTAGCAGAAAGTGGTGTAGCAATTGCTGGATCGCCAAAGTTGGGAGTTTATGGGACTGATTTTGGATGGGGAAGAGCAAAGAAAGTGGAGGTGGTTCACTTTGTTGATTCAACTGTTTTTTCTCTTGCTGAGAGTAGAGATGAGGAGGAGGATGGCTTTGAGGTTGGTTTAGCGCTACCGAGGACTACAATGGAAGCATTTACTTATTTGTTTGAACAAGGTCTGAAAAATTTCTGCTAAAATATGGATGTTTTAATTTCATTTACATTTTAGAAAAATTTTAGTGTGTGACAGGTACAAAAAAATAAAAGTAATCAGGTGATGCAATATTTCTTGGGCCGGGGCATTTGAGCATGATCCTTTTGGAACGTCTCCTTGAATGGAGTGTGGTTCTTGGGGTTTTTTGTCTTAGGGTTTTTATATATGGTGGCTTTGGCTGTTATGGTGCTGGCGCCAGTGCCTCATGGTGGTTGGTGCGACGGTCTTCATACCGGTGGCTGTTAGGATTTAGGCTTTTATGCCTCTTTGTTGGGCTTATTGTTTAGGGTCATTGCCTTTTATGTTTCTAGTCTGGTTTGTTATTTGATAGGCCTATTTCTAGTCTGGTTTGTTATTTGTTTAGGGTCTTTGCTCTCTAATATTTGATCTTAGCTTAACCAATTATTAAAACAGAGCCTAGTGAATGAAAACAAAAAAGAAGTTGGACCCAGTCCAGCTTACATTCAGCATGCCAAATGGAAAATAGAAAACCAAAAAGCAACAAAAAAAAAATTTATAGAGTGCGAACGTATTGGAGCAAATAAAAAAATGGAAGGAATTATGCGAAAGGCAATAATAAGAGATTAAAATACAATCTCATGCATCTCATACATTTTTCTTAATCAATTAATAATTTGCAAGCCCCCGTATCTCACACATTATTATTGTATTGATGCTAAGATTTTCCCTGCATGCACACCATTAACCCCATGCATTAATATAATCAATTATGCATGATGTCACTGTCCATATCATCACAATATATTTGAAGGAACAGCACAGTGGCCAACAAAAAACAAAATTAAAAAGGTTGATCAACACCAGAACAACCACTAACGTCGATCATTTACGTGTAATTTTGCCATGCATCGCATACAATTTTGGTACCACAATTCTAATCCACGTGTTTACAAGTGACAGCAGCTGAGGCCTCATGAGGGGGGTCAACGCTTATGCAGATTCTCTAATTAATCTCTGTAATTCAATCCTCAAATTTGTAGTATACAACTGGAGATTTCATACTGTCATACACAACAACTACGTATAAACAATGTGCATGGATGTATAGAAAATTAAGGGATCGATCTGTGACTCTATTACGTCCACAAAACTTAGATCACATTTTCATTAAAAAAAAAACCCCTAAACCGATCGTACCCTCATAAGATACACGATAAGGAGAGCCAGTTGATATATATTCAAAGTTTGTTGGGAGTTTTGGAGGCCACACATCAACAAAGTTCGCAACGATCATACGATATAATTAATTAACTACCAAATTTTATATAGTATAATTTACCAACCCTAGATTTGTGACAAGTAATTACCTAAACTGGTATAATGTGTACGTCTAACATAATTGCATGCATCAAGTTCATGATCGAAAACCCTTGAATAAGCAATTATAGTGACGAAGGACGACTCGGAAACTTTCCACGACCACGGAAATGGATTTTTGATACATAGGCATGCATGATCTAGCCGAATTGATGAAATCACTTTCGGGCACGTGTCAGCGGCCATAAATGTGTTATTTAAAGCTCGATCGACCTCTAATCCGAAGAAAAACTAAATTAAGTGATGACTAACATGTATGTCTAATAGACACCAAACAGGGGACAGAGATAAAATTATGGTTTGCTTAAAAATTAATTTATTTTGAGACATGCACTATAATATTGTAACGTATGAGCTGAACTATACTAGCAGCTTCTTCTTTGAAATTCAACAGCTGATATCATATATTTGAAAATAAAGGGTACAAAAACAGCAGATCGAAGTTCATATTCTTCTAGATTTTCTCTTTTGGGAAGCAAAGAAGAAAGATAGTGAAAATTGCAAAGAAAAGCAAGACAAGCAAGAAAGCTGCAGCAGCATTTTGACCTCTCATGGCAAAATCTTAGTAGATTAGTATTATATAAGATAATATTTGACCAATTCGGGTAATGTTAGATAGAGGTGGATGGACTGTAGCACCTGATTTTCAATGACTCAGAATTTTGAATTTGCAGATGGAGAGAGGGTACTTTGCCTTACAATGTTACTGCGCGCATATGAAAGAAGCTGTACACTTGTTTCTTGCGCACAGAGGACATTTGTCAGTTTTGAGATGGCTTCATATGGGTTGACTTTGTTGTTGGAAAGTAGGAAGTACACCTGTCTCTGTTTGCTACGTGGCTTCATTTTAATGGTGTCTCGTTGAATACGTTCCAGCTTGGAAAGTTAGCAACGAAGTAAAACATGTGTGAACAAGAGTGCACAATCATCCTCACGATGAATTGTCAATTTTTTTTTATTCATATGAATAACTAAATAGTTTCTAAGTCAAATAATATAAGCGATTTTGATTATAACATTTGTACGGTGAAACAACATCACATAAGTGAAGATGAAGACTTTTCTTTACTAGAAATGAGGAAAGTACGTACTATCCTATTATTTTTGACAAAAACTTCTTTAAATTTATGGAAATACTGTAAACTATAGTCCAACCAGGAACATAGTATCGATATGCCATTTAATAAGTCCGGACTGTGGGAGCAACTTCTATAGCTAATTCAGATTAAACTCAATCACCTAGGTTTAACTGTTTACTGTGGATGGGAAGAAATTCAAGCCTCCTTCCCTAGCAACTGAGAACCTTCCATATGTAGATATCAGTGTCGTCAAAATAACGTACTAACATGTAAATGATACATTTTTGACAATATTGATGCACATTCATTATTTAATATAGAATGAATTTGACAAAATCTTACTATAATTTTGTTTTTCTTCGAGCCTCTGGTGTCTCCCAAGACAACTATCAATCTAAATCATTTAATAATCAACTACGAATTAGTTTATTGGTACTCATACCACATTAAATGAGGTCCTAAATTTGAGTTATCCTATTCCGTTTGATAAATATACCAAAACAAAACAAAATTTCAGAGTATTATGTCAGATATATACTTTGTAAGATAAAAATGGCATGTATATAGGCTCTATAGACCTGATTAAATAGAGACGAAGGGATACAAATGTATGTTGTATTTTTTTCCCATAGTGATGGGAGTATGGACACAAATTTTAGAATTGTAGTTCTTTTCTTTCTGTTTATTCTTTTCCTTTCGTTAGTGAAACACACAAAAAGGTTAGGTTCCAATCAATCAATCCTAAAAAATTTACAACATTACTACTAAATTTGTCAACATAAAACTAAATTTTGTCAATTGTTTGTAGGACCAAGCAGAGAAGTTTTTTTCAATTATTCATAGTAGATTCCAACCAATCAAGAAATTGATTGCACTTTTAGAAATAAAGGTTTTAAAAGATGGTCAAAATATTCAATAATATCATGACAAAAAAACACAACATCGATCAAACTTCCGCTTTCTATCCTTTCACATATATAATGACCATTAATATATTTAACATAACAACTATTCGAAAGAAAAATGTATTTTAATTGGACATATATAATTGTGGAGCTAGAAGCTAGCAGCATTGACCATGCTGATTATAGCCCGACGTAAATAAAGTTAATAAGCTTCGGCTTCCTAGCCTTCATGAGCAAGTAACCTTAGAATCAGAAAGTTGATAGAAAATGATCAAACAGTTAATCAAACACGAAAGTGCAAAAACAGAAGATCAAGCTTTTCTTCTTGTTGATAGCAGATCTAACAACCTTACCGTCCAATCCTTTTCATGAGTACTACTTTAACAAACTACAAAATTAGGGTTTAATTATGGAGAAGGTCAACCCCTAAAGGCTAAAACCCAAACGCATAGTTTGTATTATTATCACTGTTGTTACTTCGGGTGGCACACTTGTATCCAAGTATGATCCTCTTATTTTTACATGTGCTCAATCTTTATTTTTTTTTCTTTTTCTATTTATTTTTTTTAACGTGGGCTTATGACATAACTAAATATTATACATATTGCATTCATATTCCATGTACTGCAGATAAATGGACATGTGTCCCGAGGCCGGCGCCAAATCCCTTTGACTTCAAAATTGTTTCTCAAACTTCATCCCTTCCACTATATAAATGCCTCATCTTTCCCTTTTGATCAGCAACTTGAACTACTTTCTAATTCTAAAATCACAAAGTACCTTTTTCTCTCCTAGTAAGTACCTTTGGAAACTCATATCTCCACCTCCACATCAAGTTAGATAATACAGCACCAGCTGTGCCACTGCAAATATGGGAAGAGCTCCTTGCTGTGATAAAAATGGACTCAAGAAAGGTCCATGGACAACTGAAGAAGATGCCATGCTCGTCAATTATATTCAGAAGCATGGACCTGGAAATTGGCGAAACCTTCCAAAGAATGCAGGTAGGTCTTATATACACATGGTGCTCATCAAACAGTTTTTTTTTTTTCTTTTGTTAATCATTAATTGTCGTTAATGAGATTTGAACTATCAGTTTAATTAATGATTTTGTTGTGATAAATTCTATAGGACTCCAGAGATGCGGGAAGAGTTGCCGCCTTAGATGGACTAACTACCTGAGACCTGATATAAAGAGAGGAAGGTTCTCCTTTGAAGAAGAAGAGACTATAATCCAACTACATAGCATCCTTGGAAACAAGTAAGCTTATGTTTAATTGAAATTTAATTAACCGTACAAATTGCTAAACAAGTTATTGAAGTAATTTAGGGTTTTTGACCTCCTAAACTCATAATGATTTGTAATTAATAATTATATTACATCTCCTGATCAATTTTCTTTTTTCAATAATGTTAGGTGGTCAGCTATTGCAGCTCGCTTGCCAGGAAGGACAGATAATGAAATAAAAAACTACTGGAACACGCACATCCGAAAAAGGCTCCTCCAAATGGGAATTGATCCCGTGACTCATGCTCCGCGCATCGATCTTCTTGATCTGTCCTCAATTCTCAGCTCATATGTGTGCAACAACCCAGCTGCTGCACTTCTCAATTTGTCAAACTTGTTGAATAGTACCCAGCAGCAGCAACCACTCGTTAATCCAGAACTGTTAAGGCTAGCAACAAGTCTGTTATCAATCAAACAAGAAAACCCGGAATTGTGTTCCCAGAATTATAATCTCCATCAAAACCAAATTTTCAACTCTCAGGAACAAAATAATCAGGTGCTCCCACCTTTACAATCCAGTGATCAGTTCCAAAATCTCATCCAAGGAGGAGACTTTTCTGCTGACATGGCAAAACATCTGATGCAACAGATCAGTGTGGAAGGATATTCACCAAACATGAACAACTTGAGCTGCTCCCTTTCCCAAGAAAATATAGTCCCTTCGAATTTGAGCACCGATCATCATCAAACAGCTGTTTCCCAACCAAACTATGTGCCTTGCAGTACTACTTCTAGTAACCCTAATCCTGATTTTCCTGAAAACTCATATTTCCAATCTTTAAACTACAACAAGAACCACGATTTCAGCTTTGATTCGGTTATGTCAACGCCTTATTCGAGCCCGACTCCTATGAATTCATCAGGAACATACATAAACAGCAGCACGGAAGATGAGAAGGAAAGCTACTGCAGCAGCTGGTTAAAGTTTGAAATCCCAGAGAGTACATTGGACATCAGTGATATCATGTAGAAACACGTGGTCTCATAGGCTCAATAATCTTGTACTTTGTGTTTGTAGTTTTGATGTTCTTGTAGTTGATGTTGATACTGAGATTCTTTTTCATTGTTTTAATTAATACTACAGTTTTCCTTTTTTGTACGGACTAAAATAGCAGTATCCTATATATCTTAGATATCGATCAAAAGGCACGCCTTGCATGCGCATTAATTACTTCCATGCACGACGAAGAAAATATTTTTGTACATCAAAGCATAAATATAATGCATGTATTATCATTTTCTTTGCCAAATTATAATCTTATTTCAAATTTTGTATCCTATGTCAAATTAATCTTATATATATAAATATGTATACTATTTTCAGAGTTCATCTATTATTATCGGGTAATCTGACCTTGTTGGTATGTGTAGGTAGTAGGACCATCACAGTATCACTTACAAGTCAAATGTATCATGATTTTCTTTTTTGAAGATTTCTAAATTCTCATTCGCTACCACATGTACAGTAGCAAGCTGTTGGGCACGGAAAATACATGTGGATTAATCAAATGAACTGATTAAAATTCAACATTTTTGAAATTAAGGTCCGAATTAATAGAGTAAATTTACAATACTCCTAAGAAGTAGTAGTACTGGGTCCGTTTCTTTTTTTCTTTTTCTTAGTTTATGTTGATTGCCAACTAGCCACAAGCCTAAAACTGAGTCTGAACCATAACCATTTAATGCCATATATACAACATTTTGAAATAGCAGCAGCGCATTGCCAATTTAATAAACCAAATCACGGTGTTTTGTTACATTATAAGGGAATCGAATATGTTAGCAAATTCAAAGAGTGAAAAAGAGAAAATCAAGTGTGACAGCTTTTTAGGGAAGGGTGCGGCACGAAGAATAGGAGAGAATTTGGTGAAATCAGAGGTATGTGCACATGTGTCTATATTCCACATACCAGGTGCCTTATTTATAGTAATAGAAGTACAAGTACATTAGGAAACTAATCTCATACATAATGGAATATCCTAATCCATATCTACCTAGGATTTACACAATCACATTTAACACATGTTATAAATTATCTACAACACTCCCCCTTGAGTGTGCAAATACTCAAGTAGATATCGTGATCGATCTTCAGATGATAGTTGATGAAGTCGTCTCGTAGGCAAAAAGAGAGAACACTCGAGTCTCATATAGGGAACTTGCATATAAAAAGAATAAAACTCTCACAAACTCCGGCTATGGTAAAAACCCAAGACGGACAAAACCCATGGGCTTCCAGAGAAAACAGTTAACGCAACGTCGATACTTAACATCTTCAAGACGTGCTAGTAAGAAACACACAAAGGTATGACCAGCCCAGGATAAGTCACAAACCTAGTCGCAACAAAACCCAATGGGAAAATGATCCCGATCGTAGGGAAAAGAGTACATTAAGGTCAAGTGAGTATACTTCGTGATACTCCCCCGAGTTCGACGAAACTCCTCGAGAACTACGTAGCAAATGAGAAAATTTGCACATACCAAATCCCCGAACAAGCTTCTTCGCAATGACTTCGTGAAGAGGTCGGCAGGCGCCCTCGATCGATATGCTTGACTTCAATCTTCGATGCTCATGCCGATGTGTAATGTAGACGCAATATGCTTGGTGTTGACTTCTTGGATGTATCATGGTCCTGCCGATGGGCAAGCATATTTTCATAGATCAGTTGTTGGAACTTCAACGAGATGAAGAATTACAAGTGCTTCAATATGCTCCCATGTACACTGGGGTGGCTTAGTGTATGGCGATGAGCTCAAGACATTCTAACTAAGGTCTATTTGCTGACCCTCCAAGATATTGCGGTGTTCCTAACGGTAAAGACATAATCCGTTTGAAACGTGCCTCAGTGTAACACGGATAATCTGTGGCTCTACCGTATCCCACAAGGTAGGCATCATTCCGATAACCAAGGGGCTGTGGGTTAATCGAGATGCGCAGGGATAGAATAAGCCCAAACCGTAGTGTCTTAAAAAACGTCTTTAACACCTATTTGGTGGTGGCGTGCAGAGCAAAGTGTTGCATCTTACCAAAAGATCAACAACGAATGAGAGATGTCATGCATAATGCAAATGAGCCAAGTACAAGGTGCGCTAATTGAACTTAGATATAGAACTTCAAGTTCCACAACCTTTTCTGCAAGATCTCATTTGCATCTAGCGATGAACGGTCATGGAGTACTAAAGGCAACACCTTCTCGGTGTAGTTCGATTGTGATCTGCATACTATTTGAACTTTGCTCGAAATTCTGGGCCGAGACATAAACGAAGCTTTCCCAAGATCTTTCATCTCAAATTTCCTTTACTGTGTGTGAGTGCGCTTTCAAGCTCTTCCGTAGTCTAAGTGAGATTTATGTCATCGACACAGATCGCAACTCTTGCAAATTCGGGTTTTGTACACGCAGGGCATAATTTATTCACATATCCCTAACCGATCAAATATTCACTAAACGGGTATACCACATCCTACGGATTGTTCCAATCCGTAAAGTGAAAAAAACCTCAATTTAATAGAGAGGGTGTCTGTGGTCTAGAACTATTTGGAATCGCCAATAAGTTCCTTCGGGAACTGCCATATTTCCGTATCAAGATCCCTATAGATATCAAGCATAAACCACGCAAATACGTATATCTGGCTTTTCGGAAACTACCAAACTGGAGCAAGGTAGTGGAACGTTATAACATCCATTACGGGGGAAATAAGTCACCCTGCAATTAACTTTGTATGCTTGAGAGAAACCATGCCCACAAGGCGTGTCAGACAGCACTATTTCATTCTTCTCATTTCGATTCCTTACGAAACCCACTTGTAGCAAACGGGCTTACATGGGAAGTGTAGGAACTAATAAAATTAAACACTTACGTTTAAGTGAATTGCTCGACTGGATTGCTGTTTCCAAACTGACCAATCGGTTCTACGTCAAGCACTATCAACGGAACGTTAGCCGATATCGCTGCCACTTATTTTGGTAGCTACCATATACGGAATATCACGATGATAATCTCATTCCAATTCCATTAACTCATCCATGCATGCATAATGGACCAAGACCACAGTCTGGATAATCCTGATTAATTTCATGAGGTGGAATGGTTGAGATAGCGAACGAGGAAGGGATTCGTTTTGTGCCATGTTTCTCCACTTCTAGGAGGTGAATCCTTCAACTAAGTGACTGGTCGCGTCAGCCGAGAACGATTGATTGGCTAGCTGCCGGCTGCACGGGGCCGTCCAACAGAGCGGCCAAACCGTCCTTCAGGGCGGTACACCCTTCGGGATGTTGACTCGACGTCCGTTAGGCACGTCTATTCCTTGCACGCATGTTTGCAGCTGGTATATGTGATCTCTACTTTATCTAGATAAGAGAAAGCGCTCCTGAGCAACACTCTAGAATCTAGAATATAGGATCAAGATGCAGGCATATGGGTAATGGCCCACGATAATCGCGCCGTTCTTTCCAGAACGTTGGACGTTTTATCTCCCCCAACGCGGGAAGACCGTCTCTACCGAAGTGACAACTGCAAAATGGCGGTAAAGAGATCGCGTGCAAGGGCTCTAAAGAGCTCACTCAAGGAGAATCACACCGACAAAGATTCACATCCTTCTTCGAGGACCCATATTGGCATTGCGACGGCGCACATGGCGCATATGCATACCTAAAATGCGTAGATAATGAAACATCAAAGTTCAGCACTTTGAACCAATTGTAACGCTATAAAGTATCGGGTAGCAATGGGCCTCAGCGGACTAACACGGCCGCACAAGATTTGCATAGCCTAGGCAGAACCGAAAGCTTGGTGCGTTCACCAAGGTCCGCGATCAATTGATAACGCGCTTTTGTGATCGCTCGCGAGGTCAAGCGAAGCTGAACATGGGGAATTCAATGTTCAATTTCAAGCCCAAAAACATGCAATACTTATCGAATACTACCATATAAACTCTCCTACATTATCTGTACTTTCTCTAGACTTTTACGGGATAATTAGTGGTGAGCCCTTAAGTAAGAATTGGGCCAGAGTTTACAAAAGAATGTGTATGTGGACAGACATGCACCATTGTGTCAATATATCAACCAAAACCATATTTACATGGTCCGCATTTTGGTTGGAAGAGTCCACATTATTCCCCTTTGGATCCACCGTAGTAGGGTTATGTAGTAACTTTGCTGTGGGATGATGTAAAACCACTTCCCAACGAGCAAAGCTTGGCAGCAGCTTGTAGGCACAAAATCCTTACTCGTGTAAGGTGATGCGTTGAGTAAATGTTGCACGTGCTCGACCCGAATGCCCTAAACACTGCCAAAGCAAGTAAACCTGTCAATCACCCGGTCAAGCCACTATATGTGGTATGTCCTACTTGGGAGGTAGTTCTTACTGGTTCCAAAACATAGCTTCAGCTTCATTTTGGAAGGTGATGCAAAGATACTCCACTCTATTTTCTACAAGGGTTTTTATGATCATTGTTCTCCTCGAATATCCTTATAACTCAATAACGTCTTAACTGAGAATATAAGGCCCCTTAATAGTAATTCAACACTCACAATATAACGTAGGCAGTGCTACTGCCCTTAATCAGGCTAGGTAGACCTGAATTGCTAGAGGGGTGATTTAGGTATGAAGTTAGTATGGTCGCACGGTTCATCCGCATAACTAACTTCCCCACATTTATACTCTTATCACATGTTAATTGAATTCGTCACACATGTATAAGAAACATGATTCAATTAACTCATATTCGAGGACAGCATCCATAATAATATCCAAAATTTAAAGTGCAAATACCAAAACAATCATCCAAACAAAAGGAAAAAAAATTGTTCAAAAACTTAAACCAAAAGATAGGGTTTCACAACAGGCCTTCCATGTCAAAATTTTGCTTTTCCATATGTGTTAGCAAGCAAAATTAGTCCTACAAATTGATTGTATACAGAATGGTACTCCTCAACAACATTGGTAGGGGCACAGTGCATAACCAATGATCTATTCCATAAAATGGAGGTAGATATTGGCACAGCTTGAGTGTTTGGGAATACGGTCCCTATTCTTGAAGTTTTGGGGTCTAGTTTCCATGGATCACGTGTTTGGTCGTGATGCCACCCTTGGTTGACCCCGATTCTACCACTATTCCAAGACTCAAATTCAAGAAGGAAAAGTAGATTCGCAGGGCCTCTCGGCTGGGCAGCCTTAAGTCTGGTACACCTCTCACAAACAGAGCAAGACCTTCTGCAGACATCCCACCAATCACCGGGTGCCGCTTTCATCAAGCAGCGTTGAGCAAAGTGGTGGCTCATCCGTAATTTAGTAACCTCCACTCTCGAGGGTGCTTCAGAGCATTTAGAGGTATATGACGTGAAATCTTCTAGTCAAATTCAACTGATGCTATAAACTTCTTAATTTGTACCTATTCACGGATGGAGTTCAATCATGCCTTGTGTCAGCAAGATATGTCTTGCTTCTGGGCAAGGCATGTCTTGCTTTGATAAAGTGTCTGCTTGTGCAAGGTGTCTTGCTTCGTGCAATGTGTCTTGCTTCTCGGCAAGATCATCTTTTGCATGATTAGAATCATCCATAGAGTGAGCCTTCAAAGAGCCATGAATCCTGCCGCCATTGAGGTATCTTTCCATTTACAATGCTTCGTGCATAAATCTTCGGATGAAGATCATGACGGATGCTTATTTAGCTCTATCCACGTCATTGTTGGCTTCCAATGTTTCTCAACTTCTCAAAAGAGAGTCAAGCGGAGCTTCACAACTTGTGCCCACATAAGTAGTTTCGCTGAAACTTCCATGTTAGTGAAATTAACTTGTTATGGTTCGAAAATCCACCTGACGGAGGGAACAAGATTGTGGTTAGTGCTTATGGTTATAAACAAATTTCCATAATCAGCAAAAGTTAGAACATTCCTAGTTCTAAGACATGGTTTGGTTTAAATTTTCAAGAAAACTACGGTTTCATGGGTATTTAATTTTGCTAACTTCTGTTTGATGGTTACATCTATTCAAGCTTCAGGTTCGACTTATGAACTTCCAAGTTCCATACCGCAATCAAACGCAATATAGAACAAAATAATGCAAAATAATAAATTTGAAACATATATTGGGGATGGGTAGTGAAATATAGGTCTACTGACCTTTCTGGGGTTTGCAAATATGACCCAAATAATTTTTGGTGGGTCGTATTGAGCTATAGGGCTCAACTTTTATTTTCTCACCGGCGCAAGAAAATAAAAAATTAGAGTGTAAAATAAGCCCAACAAAGGGTCATGGTTCAATGCCCAACAGGCTTGTGTGAAAGGAAGGAAAGCACTGGGCTGCTTGGATAGGCCCCGAAAAAGAAATCAGAGGCGCCGGCTTCCCCCAAGTGCCAGCGGCCGCCGGCCTAGGTGGGTTAGGGCCTCGGGCCGGGGCACCAACCTGTGCGCGGCCGGAGAAGGCTGGGAAGGCCCCGCCGGGCTTCCGCCGAGTGAGAAGACAGAGAAAGGCTGGCCAGTGGTCACTGGCGCCAATCGCGGCCGAGCGACGGCCAGCGGTGCTCCACTGGTCAGCCGCTCACTCGGGAGGTCGTGCCTACCGGGAGCGGCTTGGCTCTGGCCAGAGCCTGCACGGCCGCTGGGTGAGGGTTTCGCTCGCCGAGGTTTCCCGCCTCGCTCCGCTCGGGCTTCCGCCCGCCCCGGCTCCGATTAGGTTTTTTTTTTTTTTTTCTTTATTTTTCAAAAAAACGAAAATTTTTTTCCTCAAAGAAAGAATTTCCAGCTTTTTTTTTCACGTAGTAACGAAATTTGATGTTTTTTGTAGAAAAGTTTAAAAAAACAAGAAAAACCTCTTTAATTTTCCTTCGCCTCACACGATCATCAATTCACTTAATATATTTCAGTATATTCAAATGTCGATGCTAACACAATATTTGCGTATGATCAATAATTTTTTAAACGCAGAAAATTGGGTTATGCATCATGGTGAAGGTTCATGCAATCGCCCGACAAAATACCGACAATCGAGACCGTGTTTTAGAAGAACCTTGATTGGCCGGGATGATGATGGTTGTCAATTTGTTTGGGTGTGATTGCTTTCAACTCCGGATTTCCATCGTCAATGCGTTGAATCTGTTCAAAATACCGTAGGAAAAAATTGAATCAATAGCAATATATTAATTCAATAAAGTAAATAAATCAAAAGTAAAAACTATTGAAATTAATACTCCCTATGATTGAACATGGCCAAAAACTCCGTATAATTTCTCTTGAGACAAAATGTAAAAGAGCTGCCGATAACGTGTTGTGACGCTTTTAGGGAAGGGTGCGGCAACAGAAGAATAGAGAGAGAATTTGGTGAAATCGTAGTGTATGTGGAATATGTGTCTATATATTCCACATACCAGTGCCTTTATTTGTTAGTAATAGAAGTACAAGTACATTAGAAACTAATCTCATACATAATGGAATATCCTAATCCATATCTACCAGTGATTTACACAATCACATTTAACATACGTTATATAAATATGTATACTATTTCGTAGTTCATCTATTATTATCGGGTAATCTTATCTTGTTGGTATGTGTAGGCGAGGACCATCACAGCATCACTTACAAAGTCAAAGCATCGCTGATTTTCTTTTGAAGATTTCTAAATTCTCATTCGCTACCACATGTACAGTAGCAAGCTGTTGGGCAATTTATGTGATTAATCAAATGAACTGATTAAAAATTCAACATTTTTGAAACATTAAGGTCCTGAATTAATAGAGTAATTTACAATACTCCCAAGAAGTGGTAGTAGTACTGGGTCCGTTTCTTTTCTTTTCTTAGTTTATGTTGATTACAACCAGCCACAAGCCTAAACGAGTTTGAACCATAACCATTTAATGCCATATATACAACATTTTGAAATACAGCAAAGGCATTGCCAATTTAATAAAACCAAATCACGGTGTTTTGTTACATTATAAAGGGAATCGAATATGTTAGCAAATTAAAGAGTGAAAAAAGAGAAAACCACATATTATATACTAATACAATGATATAACGAAAAGACTACATTTTATAAATACTTAAATTTATTGATTTACAAAATGCGTATTTATAATATCTAATTCGGAATAAAAAGAAGCAATCCTAAAAATTTAAATTTTACAAAAAATTGGAAAACAAAGAAACATAAAGGGAAATTCTAATTTAACAAACCAAATTTATAACTCCAAAGTAAAAAAATCAATTAACTTCCGAAAAGCCCTTATCCCAACCTAATCATAACTCAGTTTTTTCCCCACTCGCCACTTGGGTAGTATTTGTTAATATTTTAGAGCTGAGCCAACATTCCGCTACTAATTATATCGATATTGTCCTAACTTAACTACATGTACAACCCATTAGGTGTTGAGTTTTATCACAAAAAATCGAGGTACAATTAAGAATGGAACCATTAATTTGATATAAGTTGTAATTTATCTTGTAAAATTTCATATGTGAAACTTTATTCTCCAATACTAATCCAAGTGCCTTTGGATTGTCACATTTTTTTATTGCAGGATCTTGCAAATTGGTTGTGATTCGGAGGGGGAGCAATTGAGACAAGTTTCTGCATTCCTAATTTTGTGATTACAAGTCAAATCAACAAAAACAAAAAACACAATGTGTTTGAAAGTGCTTTTAAAATAACTGAAAGTGTTTTTAATGAAAGTGTTTTGGAACCAATCCTTAGTAAAAATGTAAGTGAATCGTGAAAAAGCACTTGAAGTGTTTCCTACAAAAAGCACATAATTACTAGTGTTTCTTCCAAAATGCACTTTAAGTATTTTTAGAACCCAAAAACACCAATAGCATTTTGAGTTATTTTAAAAACACTTTCAAACGAATCCATAATACACATGGAAGATGTTGATTGCTAAAACACAAGTAAATTACCCTTTTTATCTTTTCTTCATTATTCGTCTAATATCTACGCGTTTGCATATTTAGCAGCATACAAACGTGACTTTGGTAGAACTCTGATGACGATTGTTTGTTATTGAGTTCTTGCCACCTGCCTATTACAATGACCATGCATGAATGATTGATCTGGAAGAAAATTTACCTTTTTTTCTTGGCCGAATGGAAGACAATGAAGCTTGTTCTTTTCATTTTGGTCAAGAGAGCAGCTACACACATCTTCGTGCTTCAATCTACTTTCAGTCTTTTTTCACTTTGGATTTTTCTTGACCGCCCAATATCCACAGCCACTTACTTGTTCAACCCAAAATATAACTTCGATTTCAAAGCTCAAAACAACTCAAAAAGTGTGTTATTGTCTTCACATGCCAATGCCTCCCAACCTTTTATCTCTTCATGATCATATCCTTGTCAAAAGAAAAACATAATTCGAGTGTTAAATTAAGGGGCTAATGAAACCCGGTTCAGTTTCTGAACAGTGCTTTAGGTTTAATCCAGCAACAACAAATAGATAGTTGCGGTCCAACAAATTGAAACGCATGCCACATAGATTACTT
The DNA here is from genome assembly GCA_018257905.1 of Gillenia trifoliata. Lineage (NCBI taxonomy): Eukaryota > Viridiplantae > Streptophyta > Magnoliopsida > Rosales > Rosaceae > Gillenia > Gillenia trifoliata. Next base: position 6,859,067 of record CM031082.1, read on the forward strand.
AATAGGTTTTGAATTCTCCAATTTTACCTCCATGCCACTGGTCCCAAACGGAAGCATTAATTCTTCCTTATAATCCCGTAATTCAAAGCTAGTGTTTTTAAATTTGTGTAATTAAAGTTATGAGCATTCTAAATTTGATAATAATGCATACTAATGAACCTGTTCTGCATATTGGTATTAGTAATGCAACTAATATATAGGTTTATTATAAACTTGATCACGTGGTTTATTTGTGTTAATGAACTTAATTATTAGCAAATATATAAGGTCTATCATAGAGGTACTGTTAGAATAATCAACCTATATAAGGTGTATAAACCTGATCATAGCATATATATGTGGGTTACAATGTTAATAAACCTGTTATGAAGGATAGTAAACCTATAAATAGCTTTGTAATTTGATAAACATATATATGTGGTTTATAATGTTAATGAACATGTGATGAAGGGTAGTAATCCTTTAATTAGATTCGTAATTAGATAAACCTATCCATGTGGTTTATAAATTTATAATGTAATAAACCTAATGGTGCTAGACATAACCAACATTCATATGTACATGCAGTTCTTTGATCATACGAATTGGTGCTATCCCATGTTATCATCCTAATTGGTGTAATATGGTTTAAACTTTTCCATATTAATTGTCTGCTACAAAATGTTCAAAAGCACCATAACTAACAAAGAAAACAAAATACAATATTAAAATGCATATATAACGGCGCAAAATGTTTAAATGAGCCTAAAATCAAGTGTGCTCATCAAATAACGGTGCAACATGCACTCAAAAGGGTACAAATGGTACTTGGAAAAGTTGTAACATACTCCTTTAAAAATAGGCTGAGTCATCATTATAAAATAGGAAAGATTGTTTAATTGGATTAGAAGTCAATGAACATAAACCAAAACTCAAGAATTAAATCTAATAATTGACTACATAAGTAGTCTTAAATCTAATTATGGATAACAAGGTTACTTAAATGGAGTAGGAGAAATCATGACATCGGTAAGAGAATATGATGAGAATGAATGAATATGAGATTAATTAATAACTCTTCCTTTGATTATCTCATACTTGAAAGTTATGTCATACCCAAAATCAACAGATACTCAGCTACTTTTTCATTTCTTAGTTGTTAGACTGTCTCCAACCCAGGGCTGGAAAAAAAGAATTTTCATAATTTGGGTCCATTTATTTCCAATGGGTGTATTTTGGAGGTGGGAAAAACAAGATTTTGGGATTGGGGGTGAGTATATTTGGGCCTTGTATCCACCCCGGGTGGATAAGATTTTGGGTGAAAAAAGAGGCCCATTGTGGCAGCAAACCCATGTGAAAAGGGGGATAGTAGGGCCAGCGTGTCAGTTTCACTGACGCAGTTTGATCCAGTGTGGTGCGGCACACGGTAGGACGAAAATGTTTGGATATGATTTTATGACATCCATAGGCTGCCGCGCCTCTTGGGTTATGATCCAGTGAGGCGCGCCTTTTGGGTTACTTTTAACATCTCAAATCCAATTTAATCAATTTTAACGGTAATAAAACATATCCAACGATTCAAATTTAAATCCAACAGTCAAAATAATATTATTAATTAATCCAAATCATATTCAACAGTCAAATTTAAATCAATTTGTGTGTAATCCATAAAAAATTCAAATTTTTTTTTCCAAATTTGAATTTTTTTTTACATTAAAACGTTCGTAATAATAAAACAAGTTAGATTATGCAAAAACTAATTCCAAAATTGTTAGCAAACAAAAAAAATTTAACAAATTATAAAGTTGGGGGTGGGAATTATAGGTCTCTTACCCTTGAAGAAAAAAGCTGACTAATCTCATACGTATAGATAAATAGTTAAAAATAAGGGGCTAAATTTTAAGATTTCCCACCTTTGAATTGGAGATAATCTTAGTAAACGTATGATGATGCTAATTTTTTACAAATTCGTTTTTTATAAGTAAGCATGCCGCAAATTGTTTTAGGGTTGGAGAAGTGGGCTATGGGATTAGTGGAACCTCTATCACCTTGCACTTATTATCTTCTTAATTCACAGGGACAAAGCGAGACTTTTGACTTCAAAACGTTCGCAGTCATCTTTTTATTTTCTTCATGACAATAGAAAAGGTGAATTTAATTTGTTCCAATCATGCAAAGAATATTTGCTACCGACCACTATACTTGTGATGATATTTCAAACAATGTGTTTTCTTCCACTTGAAGTGGGGGCAAATTTAATGGATATCCGACACATTTAATATCTTTTTTTCAAAGGAGATGGACTCAAACTTGTTCTTCGATTCACATGATTTAATCAAGAATCAAGCAAAGATGACATATTTATTGCCTCATAAAGCAAAAACTCAAAATAAATAGAGCAATTAGTAAAAATGATCAGTTTTTTAAATTTAGTTGCAAAAATGATCATTTTTAGTAACAACGACATATTGATCAATATAATTGATGACTCAACGATAACATAACAACCACGCAACAATAATATAATGACGACATAATAAACACTGATCATTTATGCAACCAAATGTCAAAAATGATCTTTCCTGCTAATTGCTCAAACAAATATGTCTAGACTAGGCCTGTTTTTCGGTCAAATCGAATCGGAAACACTGCCCCCAATTCCAATCCAAAAAAGTTTCGAAAATGAATATACGTTCCAAATTCGGAATCGGAATTTTGGAATTCCATAAACTCATGCCAATTCAGAATTATCAGCATTTTCGGAATTTTCGGATATTTCAAAATTGGATTAATTTTGGTACACGTACGATACATTACAAACTCAAAAATAATGATCATATAACACATTAACCAACTTTTTTAGATTTATACATTATAGCCACATACATCAAAGACAATTCTAATGTAGCATCAATTAGTAATTACAAATACAATTGTCAAAGCTTTCCATTAACTCTATCTCCCTGTCTCTCTAAATTTTTGGCCTACAACAGTATGAATATAATAAAAAATATATGACTTCATTGTTATCATTTTATTATAGACAGTTATAGTGGTTTCGGTTAATCTCTAGGATTAGCTTTGAGTGATTAGTATTTGTAATGAAGCTATATTAAAATAGAGGTGAATGATTTTTTATTTTTAAGGGGATTGGAAGAGAATTTGATATGAATGAAACTTTTCTCTTTTAATCCTACTATTTTGACGGGGACAAGAATGAATGAGTTTTATTGATGAATTATCCACCTTCTACTTTATTTTCGTTTCTCCCTTCAATATACCTTGAGTATAGTGAATTATTCATTCTCATCCAATCCTAGTGACTAGACAAGGCCTATACATTGTGATTAAATAAATATAGTGGGTTATCCATTCTAATCCAATCATAATGACTAGATGATGCCTATGTAGGTCTAGGGTTCGATTCCATTGTACTATAACAATAAAAACGTATGGTGGATGAACAAGAAAGCCTATATTATTATGGGTTAGGATCTGGGGACACACGCTTTTGACACATGCTTTGACACCCATTTGTAAGGCCCCCTTCGTAATGTACTTTAACGATTTGAACCGTCTATATTTTAGTACATCATTTATAGATTATCCTTGCAAAAAATTAGACAAATCCAAAACCATTAAGACATTCATTTGTAGTGAAGAAATGGATGAATACGGTTTTACAAAGACACACTAAATTTAATCCAACGGTCATATGGTTTCAGATTTTGGTGATTTTTGGTAGACATGATCTTTGATGTAAGATATAAAAGATAGATGGTTGGATTGTTGGAATACATTACCGAGTGGGTCCCACAAAAACTTGAGTCAAAAGCCTATGCCTCCGGATCCTAACTCATTATTATAAGTTAAGTATTTGTAAGTGTATTTTTGAGACTTTGAGTATATCTACATAAAAGGGAATTGCAGATAATGCAAACATATTATTATGCATATATATATATATTAATAAGTATATTGCTATAAATTTGGCATATTTCGGCAAATTTCGGAATTTTAGATCGGAATGTGAGTTCGGCAAGTTTCGGTTTGGAATATTCAGAATTTTCAAATACATTCCAATTCCTATCCAATTTTTTTCAGAATTTGAAATTTTGGGTTTCGGATTCATTTCGGGTGCTCCCAAATTAGAAATTTTTGGTTCAGAGTTGGTCGAAATTGAAATTTCCTATCCAAGTTGCACCCCTAGTCTAGACCAAAAATCTAGCGGGCGAAAAAGGGCAACGAGACTATTGACGGTTTGATTGATCAATTCTTAATTTTATTTTTCGTATGTTTCATTTGTGTGTAGAAGAAATGGTCAACTAGTGCCTAGAAAAGAAAAAACATAAGCTATGTATTTGATGACACTGACAGAGTTGTGAATCGGCCTCTCCAAATTTGTCGTTACTTGAGTGGGCACCCTGTTAAACATGAAAGGATTGAGGTGCTAATTAATTAGACCCCAACCTAGCTTCTAGAGAAGAAATTTTTTTAAAGTGTTCGGTTTTTAATCGAGTACTTCACATGTCATAATACAAGTGGAGAGATACAAAAAAATATATTATTTCCTCCACTTGTATTATAACATATGAACTATCCTTTAAAAATTGGATACTTGAAAAAATTTCCCCTTGTACAAGCCCATTTTAAAGTTTGCCTAATGTTAGGGCTAGTTTGGGATTGCTGTGTTTTTTTTCAAAACTGTTTCTGCTATGCTGTGAAAAAAAAAAACAGGTTAGTGTTGGTGAACTGTAGTTGTAAAAGTGCTTTTAGAAAAAAAAAAAAAGCAATTTTCAGAGTGTTTGGTAAACTTGTATATAAAACTGTTGTGACTGTGTAAAATGACTAAAAATGGCATGTTGTTGGATGTATTATTAATTTAATTGTTTGCCAAAAAAATTGGTCAATTTATTACATATACTTTTTTTTTCTTATATTCTTCGTCTTACTTTACGTAGCCCAAATTGTAAATAATTATTATGACAAAATTTCTTTAAAATATTGAAATAATATACGATCATATAAGTTAGTTAAAATACTGTCAACTATATAATAATACATCAAACAGATTAAAATATCTACAAATTGTTCAATATAAAAATAGTCTAATTAGATGCATTCATCAAACTTGCGACTATGCTATTTCTTAATGCTTCCATCTCTTGTGATCCTTGATCATGGTGATACCTCAAACTCAGGAGTGATATCTTTTTTTCGCAATCTTCCATATTCAGGATTTATCTACAAATAAAAGAGAATATTGTTATAACAAGTCCATGATTACTATAACTAGAATGACATCATAACTAAAAAAGAAGTACACATACTTGAATTTTATTATTCCACCATTCATTAGAGGCATCAACCGTTCCCTTGCTCGGATTCCACCCTAGACCAGTTTCTTTCCCAACTAGTTCCTTCCACAACTTCCAATCCATTTTAAGATAATCCCACTTATTTTTCAATTGCGCTTTACTATAAGAATTTTCTGTTTCTTTCCTAAAGTTTTCTATCAAATTTTCCCATCCATCTTTGTTAAAGTGAATGCTAGGACGATGTCCACCCTCAACCTCCTTGATGCACAACTCACAAAATACAAATATATTATGATCATTCCATGTAACTGGTGGAGGTTTTGCTAAAGTTCCCATTTTTTTTCCCATCCTTACTAAAAAATGATATATACATAATATTAAAACATGCATGAATGATATAAAAGAAGACACATCATATTGAAAAGAAAAGAAAAGCTCAATGCAAGACTGAAACACTGCACTCATTCTCTTAAACACCTCTACAATCAAGAAGAATACACCAAGAGTGTGCGCATTATTTTCTCATATTATCTTCCTTTATACATTTCTCTCTTTTTGTCTCAAATACCATGGACTGACTTCTAAATCTCTGAAGGTATAAAAGGAAAGGATACTCCATGATAAATGAAAATACTTTTGGTTAACTCAACTAAAGTTGAAAGCATGTAATTGAAATAGTGTTGTATTATATATAAATTCATATAGACTATTAAGCCAACTTGTGGATATATGTGTGTGTACGGAAGTTACATCAAATTACAAGGGTTCACAAGATATGGTCGTTTTAACACTGAAAGGTGAACAAGATACTGAGCAGTTTGTAACTGCAATGAAAGCAATAAACCTAATAAATCTAGTAGCCAAAATTGATGCAATCAAGAACAGGCCAGCTCACACCTATTCAAATATAAGAGGAAATGGAATTAAAGATGAGGATTAAGAGGGAGTAATTGGCTTAACGGTTGCCCAAAGAGTTATAATTGTTTTACCATTTTTTCTCACTTATTGTCATTATTAAATTGCTATTAGTGGGAGGGAAGAAAGCAAGACATCAAGAAATGTAGAACAAAAAAAATCTCATTGTCTTAGTCAAAGTAAAAGAATCAAATCTAAGATGAATATTAAAGGTACGCAGACACTCACAAACACAGAAAAAAAGTATTACCTACTGCGCCTGTGGGTAGGGCACACTTTAAGAAGTGTACGATCAGACCTTGACTAGTTCTTCTATTTCCAAGTATTTACTTTTTAACTTTTTTTAGTACAAAGAAGGGAATGATCATCAGACAACATTTGAATTTTATACCAAGATTGATTGATACAACCATTTCGTAAGGCATCCTCAAACTTTTTCATAACGATGTTTACATTAAAACGAATTAAGTTGTTGAGTAATAGCTTTGGTTCATTGCACATCACCAAAAACACCATTGGACTTATGGAGAGTTTCGATTTTGTTTCTTTGCTTTTGAAGTACCTTGCTTTTAATGAAGATGTGATTTTTACTACTTAAAACATATCTGAAAGAGTATTTCCGAATTGAAATTTTGAAACAACCCGGCATGCATTAAATACACAAAGATCCCAAAACCATTTCTCATACTCTTCATCGATGAACCAAGCATCGCATTTCAGAAATCGTAATCCTTCAAATCGCATGCATAAATGATTCTCCTTTTATTGAAATTTCATCGACCCAAGAACATATACAACATAATAAATTCATAATTCAACAAATTTACACACAGAAACATCAGCACGCATGAATTAATAAAATAGAAAGTTATTTGCAGACAGAGAGAAAGTACATGAGCGGGGGAGATGAGAAGGAAGTCGGCACAGAGGAAGATGAGATCAAAACCAAAATGGTGAATTTACAAGAGCCCAACACTTCAATCACACAATATTCAACATAAATTGATGTATTTGCAATAGTCCAACTCAAACAAGTTGCGACATAAACTGAAATTGAGGTTGAGAGGCACATTAAACATTCAATCCCAACAACAAAATGTTCAAATAAGCAGAATTAGAGGTTGAGAGAGAAGGAAACTTACCCTTTTGTTGGTAAAGAATGCTCGAATAAGATGAGAGGGACAGATCGAGCTCGAGGGAGAGTTCACAGCAAGAGAGAAGCGGCGAGAGAGATATGGAGAGGTAGCTCGACTGGTGTATTTCTACTATTGGGAAACAGTACGGCGGATTTATCGCTCTTCTGTTGGTGTGTAAACCACCTTTCCTTTTCTTCTTGATCTGGCCGGGATGGCTGCTGCTAATCGAGATTGAATTGGGCCAATTGATCTATACCGATCACTTGGTTAGATACTTTTTTTCAATGAATGGGCCTTAGGGTTTTCAGAGAAAAATATAGGGGTAGGATTGCCAATATGAAAGTTTCATTAATTGGTACTGTTCACCCGCCTCTGTTAAAAACAAACGCTTTTTTGAGAAGCAAGGGTTAAGTTGCTTCTGCTTTCTGCTGTTTTGGACTCATGATTTTGAAAAAAAAACACGTTTTTTTTATTTACCAAACACAATTAATGCCCCAACTTTTTTAAGAAGTTGCTTTTAAAAAAATTTAAGTAATCCCAAACCAAGCCTTAGTCATGTCATATTTCTTCATTCCTTTTGACACGTGATCACTTAACAAAACTTTTGACGGATCAATCTAACAATGGAGTCGGTTTGTCAAAATTTCACAACCTACGAGTACTAAACTGTTAAATTCCAAAACGCATGTACTAACATGTCCTATTGGATGAAGTTCAGGGTACTGAACTAAAATTAACCCTTAAATCAATTATAAGAAAATGTTTGTTTTTTCTTGTTATATATAAATATGATATGTTATCTAATAAATCCTTATCCAAGCGTATAATTTGGATTGAGAGTCTTTCTTGCATACTATGGGGTACGGGGTACTCTGGGTTTTTTAACCGTTAAATTTTTGTTTAAAAATATAAAAATTAAGATCCAACGGTTAAAAAATTCGGAGTACCCCGTACTCCGGAGCACCCAAGAATTTTTGTTGGATTGATGATTTGGTGTACAATCAATACTATTGACATGACATTCATGAATGAGATTTCGTTGCGCTGAATGTGGGAGTAGGCTACTGTGCTCGCAAGCATTGGATGCTCACACCAATCTCACCGTTAAAAGGAGGGAGGAGAGAGAAGAGAGGGGAGGAAGGATGGTGAGATCGGTGTGAGCATCCAATGTTTGCGAGCATTGTAGCCAATCCCCTGAATGTGAGACAACCTCTATATTGACAACACATCACCTATCAATCAACTATCTCATATTCAAAGAAAGGATCCCGCTCTTGAAGTCTTTCAATTATGTTAATGCTTGAGAAATGATATTTGCACATCATTTTTTTTATTTCGCTCTAAACTCTTGTGTATTTCTGTTTCTTAAATTTCCTTTAATTCATTCAATTTAAATATCTAAAATACGAAGTGTGTAAGAAGATAAAAATAATATGTTAAAATCACTTTCCTATGCCAATATACACACACACACTTATTCTTCAACGGTCTAATTCTTAACCTTGCAATCAACAATGCACAGAACCTCTCCTGAAAACAAGCTAGGAGAGAGCAGAAATACAATACACCATGCCGTTCCTTTTTGTACAGCATGCCAATACCCGACAACAACCGTACTACTACTAGGAGTATACTATACAAAGACTTGACCCCATTCTCTAGATTTGCAACACCATGATTAAACCTTTTACACTTTTTATCTCCTACTTTTCAATCTCCGTTACCAATAAGTTAGCTTTGCAAGAATCTTCTTTTTGCTTTTAAACCTAATCTTCTTGTATAATTCTATTAATCTTTTTTCAAAGAAAAAGCTAAGTCCATGCACTAGCTTTTTAGTTTTTTAAGACGAAGTGGTTTGTTACTAAAACCCTACGTTGTGCAATTGTAGTAATCTCTGGACAATAATTTTCAAATGGGAGGACCCAAAGACCCATCCCAACAATACCCAAGGGAGAAAGAAAAGCTTAAAGCAAATCAAAGTTTTAAAATGCAGGAAAAGAAAGTCTGTGGGGCAAACGAGAGAGGATTAGCTTTTCCCAAAGGAACTTTTGGTTGGAATAATTTTTGCTTGATTGGCCCTTTATGTTTGTCTCGTCTTAAACACAAGTTATATTTTTCATTTGTGCCTTGGACTGTTGTTTTCCCTTGTATATATAATCTCTACACTCCCTTTTATCCTTTCTATGAGTTGGAACCTACTTGGGTTTTTGCTAATTTGTCATCTCTATAGATAGGGAATCACTATTAACCCTAGCAAGATTGAATGAGCCCTATTTGACTCCATTGATTAATTACCTAGAAATCACAGTATGATATATATGTAAAAGTAGTAGTTTATTAAAATCAGAAGCGTAAAAACTTCTATACATACATCAAATTGTTATTGATTAACCATAACTTCATATGTATGAAGAGCAAAGTATATATATAAATCTAATGGACACCATTTTGAGTCGTTTTACAATTTTTCCTTTGTTTATACAAAACTGATTTTTCTTAAGTACAGCAACAACATATAGTGCCGATTCAATTTAATGATTAAGGATCGTTAGATTTAAATGTACGTCGACACTAAATGTACGGTGCTCAAGAAAAATTAATACAAAACGCTCTTTGAAAGTCTGGAGAGTGGCCATTCCATTTCCATGTGAACTGCAGTGTAATATCTTCCCTTGCTCTCATTCTTTCTGAGCAGTTATATTACTTTATGTTATCTTTAGAAAAATAATTTGTGGAAATAGTTGGGTGCTTTGGCTGTCACGCAGCCACACACGACCTCTGTCTGATTAGGAGCTGTTACCCAGTAAATTAACCAGTTACTATCACACGCTCAAGGTCACGCATATGCTGCTTGCTTGAAAGAGTTAATCACAGAAACGGTCAAATCCCTAGAACGATGCCCTTCCTTTCCAAAACTGAAACTGCTCAATTTGCTTTCCTTTTTCATGCACAAGTTTCAATATACAAACCTCTTTTTCCCTCTTTTCTCTTTTCTTTTTTCTCTTTTCTTTTTTCTCCTTTATCCTTTTTTAGCTGCATATTTTTAACCTTTGGCCATGTTAATTTCCCATTTATAATTATACCCTTTTTGGCCTTTTTCTAATTTTCGATTTATGATTATACCCTTTTTGGCTTTTTTCTTTTCTTTTATTAGCTACAATAAGTATATATGAATAATAGGAAGAATATGTATAGGAATAATCGCTTACTCCTTCCTTGCTTTGTTTATAATTATAACGCTAAATTAAGATGTCATTAATTAGCTCAAAATGCAATTCAATGGCTCAAGAACTTGCCTGCACAGAATACCAGATACATATTCAATCAATTTCTATCTCTATATTCAATCTTGATCAGAGAGATAGGGAGAAAAGGGAAATGCACACGATGGATACAAGTTTCTCTCCTTATGACCTTTTGTAGCAACAAAAGAAATCTTTGCTTGAGGAGTCATGCTACTATACATCAATATTGTAAGTGGCTTAAAATAATCCACTCATTAAAATTTTCAAAATTCTTCAATGCATATTCAGTTGTTAATTCAACAATATATGTTATACATTGACGTGCTATAGAATTTTTTTTACTTGAGTTGAGGTGCAAGTACCAACATTAAGAGATAAGGAATGCTAGCAACATTCTTGATTTGAAAATCCTCATTTTACCTACTTGACTTTTCTCATCTTGCAGTGCTATGATTCAACTCATCTGTTTTCTATATATGCCATTCTTTAAAGAACATCTCTACTTAAAATTAACCAAATTTGAAAAAAAATACTATCTCGTTGAAAGGTTCTATACATCCACAATTTCTCAAGGCTTTTCTTTTGACAAAGACTTCGTTTTTTTCTCTTTTCGGATGCTAAATAGTTCTCAAATGTGGTTTGTGAAACAAACTCATGTTTAATCGTTTAGTTATCTAACGGTTATTCAATAAATAGATGAACTATGTTATTCAGTTAAACATTAAAATTTTGATAACGTTAATTTAACGGTTAGACAATTTCTAATTTTGTTAATTTTTTTGCGAAATTAATCATTAAATGATAAATTTAAAGTAAACAATTATTATCTTTACACAATATTACAAGATGAGAATGAAGATCGAAAACTAATGGGTAATATTAAAAAAAATGCTATAGCGATTTCATAAATGACTCAGAATTATGAAAAAAGAGCGAGAGCACTTTGATATCAGTGTTTGAGGAGGATATAGAATGAAAAGGAAAAAGACACCACATCCTTCCAAATCTTTATACAGCCTTTTCTTATCATGCAAAAACCCAGTAGTCCTACTACCCACCCCGTTATCTTTCTCTCTAGGGTTCCACCAAACGAATATCTTCTATTTTTCATGGACCCCCCATTGTCCTCTAATCTTATAAAATTATTGAACCCAAAAGTAGTACTATTTTATAAACTATTGTATAATCCAAATTTATGAGTGCCCACTTTACTTCGTGAACTCCACACACACAGTACACAGAGCGTCTCTCTGCATAAATTGAGAGCTCACGGTTCCTTTTCATCTGGATCATAATCCCCATCAAAATCACATCACACCATTTCTAGAGAGAGAAACTCCCTCTTCGAGAGAGAGAGAGGCCAAAGAAGAAGAAAAAAACCAGTCTTTCCATCTGGGTTTTTACTAATTGCACTTCTCACTCTAATATCTGTTCAAAGTTTGTGGCTTTTGCTCCGTTTAGGGTTTGAGGAGGAGAGAGAAAGTGCAGCCTTTCTTCTCCTCTGAATATTTTCTGAATCTCTTCCTTTCTTTTTTCTCCCAACTTTTTCCATTTCATAATTTAAAAAAACACCATAAAGTTGTCACCTTTCTCAAACTAAAAACAAAACCAGATTTCAAAGTCCTCACCTTTCATCATTTTTCTCCAAAACAAACAACTTTACTCCAAAATGTCATCATTTCTTCCCACCTCCACTCTCACATTCTTCCTCCTCCTCTTCTTATTAATATCCAGCTTCCACATTTCCCTCGCCGGTCTTCTCGCCGAACCGGTGACGGGTCACGCCCAGCCGCTCAAACCGGGGGAATACTCCAGCCCCAACACCGTCCCGGCCCTTCCCGCCCAAACCCAGACCCAAACCTGCCACCTCGACCTCTCCGCCGAGCTCTTCGGCGGCGTCAGCCAAGCCTGCGGTCGGGACCTCGACCGGAGCCGGTGCTGCCCTGTTCTAGCCGCCTGGCTCTTCGCCGCCCATGCCAGATCAGCCCTCGAGCTACCCTCCTCGACTCCGGCTCCGTCGGCGGTGCCCGACCAGCCGATGATGCCGGACGACTCGCAGAAGTGCGTCAACTCGCTGCAGTCCTCGCTTGTCAGCCGGAACATCCGGATTCCTCAGCCCAACGCCAGCTGCGACGCCGTCCTGTGCTTCTGCGGAATCCGGCTCCACCAGATCGGCTCCCTCAGCTGCCCCGCCGCCTTCAACGTTTCTCGAGGGTTTCACAACGCCACCCCTACCGCCGCCGTCAGGAATCTCGAGAAGAACTGCCGCAACTCTTCCTACTCTGGCTGCACCAAGTGCCTCGGCGCACTCCAGAAGGTCAGTTTCGGCTTTTCCAAACTTCATAAAAAAATCTTTTTAAATTACCAGAATGCCCTCTGACTTGGGTGGTAACTACAGCTCAAGGGCGGGAGCAAGAACGGGACGGCGGGGGACAGGAGCACGAGCGAGAGAGCTAACAAGATGTTCGACCGTGACTGCCAGCTCATGGGGCTGACGTGGCTCCTAGCCAGGAACAAAACGGCGTACATTCCGACCGTTTCGGCCGTGCTGCGCGCCATATTGTACAGTGCGCACCCCCCTCACGAGAACACGTGTAGCCCGGACCAGGAGAACATGCCGCTGGCCGTGGATTCGCTGCAGATTGAGAAGGGGCAAGGGTTCACCGCATCGCCGCCGTCCATTTTGTTGTTTCCGATTCTGCCCCTGATCATTTGGGCGTCTCTGTTTGTTTAGGGGAATCCGGGTGTGTGGTTTTGCCCAATTTTTTGGTAGTCCCTGTCGTGTCGGGTCACGTGATGCTAGTGGACAAAACGGGGCTGTGGGCTGTTGGGTTGTTTTTGTCATTTTGCCCACTGTAAATTTCAGCTCGGTTTCGAAATTGTAGTCGAAATTGTAGTCAAAATTGTAGTAGTACAACAGGGAAGGTCTTACTTCATTAGTTTAATTACCCACATTTCTTTATTAACCTCTGCGATTTCTAACCTCTTTTTTGTGCTAAAATCCAGATTTCACTGTAATAAGTAGTTTCTCACGTGGGGGGAAATTTACTTACACGGGACGCGATTGCAAGCCAAAATAACAGTGTTCAACTGTGAAAAGGAAGGCTTAGGACACCGTCTCTTTGACATTCCCGCTGTATGCAAGTTTTTCTTCAATCACTTAGTCTTGTATTTTGGCTTTTCCATATTACAGCGTGATTAGATTAAAATATCGTCATACAAGCGTTTCAAAGTTTCTCACTCACGTGAATGGAGGGAAAATAAGGTAAACAAATGGGTTTTGGACACTGTCTCCTACTTAACATCTCTATTTCAAGTAAGCATCTCTTCAACCCCGCATTTGTTATGCATTTTAACTTTACATATTGCAACGCGTGATTGGTTTGAAATACGATTAAGAAATTGTTTCTCACTCACGTGAACGGTAAGAAAATACGGTAAACAAATGGGTTTGGGACTTAGGGTATTTTGCATGAAAGATGTTGAGAGAATGGGAACAAGAGTAATGGCTATCCAATCCGAGGGTGAAGATATTCTGTTTGATGGATTATTCATGGTACTGGAGAATTTGTGGAGTTGCATTAATGGTAAATCATTTGGATTTAAGAACCCAAAGGGAAAGGGGCTAGAGAAATAAATAAATGTGGTAATGGGGGTGCCCAATGCTCATTTATAACATAGAAACTCCCCAAAAAACTGAGTATGTTGGTCGCATAGTAAATGCAAAATTTAGGACCTAACAATTTCGGATTATAAAACCCAGGACACTAACTTGAGGAAGAAATAAAAATGGATTAATTAATAAATTGTTTTTGGAATCTGGAGGATGAAAATGCAGTTTCACATGTTATAGGGAGCGAATTGCGGATGAATGATTGTCTTTGTCCTCCATTGGATAAATGTTTTTGTGTTTACATTGAGAATCGTGTTCGGGGTTCAATTTTGGTTCGGTTTGGTTTGTTTGGAAAAATTTGCACAAATACTATAAACTATTTCATCTTTATGTAATCCCCACTTGCATTAAACACTAGTCCAAATAAAATCGCACTCGACCGGTTATATAATCTTTTTATATATCTCAACACTAGTAGAAACATATCAAAGAACAAAAACATATTTCTCTTCCTAAAAATGTCTTGTGAGAAAAAATAAAAACATAATTTTCTTCCTCATTCTTTAATGAATAACCATTCTAAAAAAAATCATAAATCCAGCATGTTTTCTTCTGGAAATCATGACCATTAAAAAAATCAAAATCTTCAAATCAGCTAATTAATATTATATCCATCCTTTACCATCCCTTGCCGATAAGCCACAACCAGTCAAGTGTCACCCCTGCAAATATACCTCCAAGCAAGAACAAAACCAGCAGATTTCCCAAAGCATTTTGCTCCGGCCCCTGCAAACCCGAAAAATTCCGATAAGTCGTTACTTTCAACTCGAAAAAACTGTTAGGTCTTAGTAAATAGAAGTGCACAAACCTTGTAGCCCTTCGGTGCTGAAGTGAGGACGCAGACGGTGAGGTAACCATTGGTTAAACCTAAGAAGGATGTGAGCATGATCATCCAGCCTTGATCACCATACTTGGCCGTGAAATAGAAACACGGGACAAGTAAGAAGCGCGAAAGAATCACGATCATGAGCCCTCTGCGCGATTCCAACTTCAGGAATTTTACTAGCGGAATGTATCTTCCAATGAGATCACACACATTGTACATTGCAATCAAAACGAGTGCATACCTGACAAACATAAGCATGCACATTCATATAAGCATACATTTTCAGCAGGTAACTGAATGGAACATACGGGAACGGGAAAGGTTTAACAATGCCTATGAACTCAGTTCCCTATTCCGATTTTCCTCTCGAACTTTCAATGTCGTTCTGAGGCTCCCTGATCGTTTAATAGGTTCCGATATGCCCCATACCTCCAAATCTGTCAATTTTTTTTTTTTGTAAATTGAGAGTTACTTTCATCCATTCAAGGTGGGAAAAACTAACAGAAAATGTGATAAATTTGTCGGCGCGTGACAAACTATTAGTACATTTTAAAAGATTCGGGGAGCACAAGACCAAATTGAAAGTCGAGGTGGAAAACCGAAAGGAAATCATAAGTTCAGGGAGCATTGGTAAGATCCGAGGCACAAACATGTGATGTGATAGATTATGTTCAGTACATACCATGTTCCCAAACTGTGAGATCCAGTGTCTTCTGATAAGAACCCGGGGAAAATTGACAAAGTGAGCATATAGATTAGAAACATGCCAAGTGCATAATCAATGTTTTGAAGCAACAGCTGTTTGTTCCCAAGTCGGTCAGGTTCTTTAGGATTTTCCTCATCCTGCATCAGATATATATATATTTTTTTCAGAACATTAGAACATTAGAACATGAATGCTTGTAAAACTTTTTCAGCAAATATTGGACAAAACAACATACTGTTGCTTCAGGCAATGTTTGGATGCCACCGGCAGCAAGGTCAGCTGAAACAGTTTTAGATCCTTCGGAAGCTGCCTTCGAGCGATAGTACTTAACAATTGGCAGTTTCGGAAAGGAAAAAGCGTAGAGGAGAACGCAGAGAAGCTCGAAGAATGAAGAGATGGCAAAGAACAAAACTGCAGTGACAGTGAGAACACAACCAATCTTTAGTTGGAGATCCAAAAGAAACAAGTTCAATGTTCACCAAAATATGAAACACTGAAAATTTGAACCTACTGGCTCCCTTTCGAAGGCCGTTTTGGGAATTCTCGAATGCTGCCTTTGTAATCAACCTCAAAGCGGAGGTTAGGGCCCCTGATGCAGCCAAACCAGCAAGGAAAGACTGAAAAGTGTGAACGAGAAAAACTAAGAAATTTATAACAAGGTCCATAAATTTCGAGAACCAAAAAGGTAAACAAAAATTAAACATAGTACATGTAGTCGTGGAGAAAATAATACTGACTTGGATGAGCTCTCCTGGCATGAAAGAGAGGTCTCCAACCATTCCACCTTGCACATGAGCATCTGCAATTCCGAAAGCAGCGCTAATTGCGCAAATTCCGATAAAAGTTCCAATGCCTCCTTTCCCGGACGTAGCTAAATCCAACTGTGCCAGAATCAAGAACATTTTAGAGGCTAAACCAATGCTAACATTTTGTGAAATTAATAAGTATACTTAAAATATAGTCTTTAAAGATTTGAAGGGAACTTACAACTAGCACCAACAGAGAACTTAGGAAAAACAGAACGTATCCTAATAGGTTTCGCTTCCTAGTATTGATCTTCGCTTCATGGTATGACAGTACAAAGATCGTTAAAAGCGCGAATGGCTGGTATACCAGTGTAAGTACCCTCGAGGGATGGTACCGCTGCACCCAGGAAAAAAGGAAAACAAAACCTTAAGTGATGAGGCACTTAATCCAGCTTCAAATGTAACAAACTGTCCGAGCACACTGCCTACTTTCACATAATTCAAAAGCAAATACGAGAGATTATGAACTAACAGGAATAGTGAAAAGCGAGAACAAAAATTGATTTTTCGGGCAATTACCGGGAATAAGTTAACATAATAATCTTCAATTGTGAGCATGCTGTTCCATGAAAAGAGGCATCCATTTCCAAGAAGCCAGCACACTATCATTGCAGCATACTTCCCCTTCAATGAGAGAACAAATCCATATCAGAAATTGGTTCTACGCTAATTTAGGGGAGGGGGATTCGAACTTGGGTGCAAATTCGTTCTAGCGTAAAGGAAACAAAAGAAAGGGCAACAAACCTCAAGCTTTGGTGGGGGTGCATTTACATCAGGGCTTGCCATGACTGCTTCCTTTCAACCAGCTTCCCTACAAGGGTAATGCCTTTATGTAATTAGCACATCAATATATCATAACCCACATGATTATTAGTCTTTTTTGGAAATTATTTATCAATGACTAGGTTTAAATTGATTCTTTCTCCAGCTATTCCTCTATAACCCCATTAATGTTTCCTAAATTTGCTATTCTGGCCACTAAGTTTCTCCTCAATCTAATTTTAATAAGTAATTCTATTTCTTGAGTTCATAAAATGAAAGGCTCTAGCTTTAAATCCTAGTGTGAATCTTCCGCTAATCGGATTAATTAGAGTCAAACCCCCCTTCAATGATGATGATTTTAAGTATTGCAGCTATTGCTTAGGTTCAACCAGTGAAGGCATATTGGTGCAATTTGTAGACCTTCTGTACCAAAATTTTCATTGACAAGAAACAAGAACAATATATGCAGACGTGAGATAAGCTACTCGGTCAGGGCAATGTGACACACTCAAGTTCGAATCTCCATCTTCAAAAATTAGAGTTATTTAAAATATCGCAACAATGATATTAAATTCCCAACGACCAAATTTCAATTCTATGATGCAAGAAGCAACAAAACTGAAAATCTAAACAAACCCATGACAAATTTATGAGTGCAACAAAAAGCCAAGCACTCAACTTTGACATTTTTCCACCACTCTCTAAAGAGAGAGAAGGGATATGAACAGAGCATACAATAATCCTATGAAAGAGATAAACATACAAAATCAAAGCTTTATCCACAAGAGGAGATAAAAACTTACTATTGGAAGAAGGTGGGTGGGATTGGATATGTACGGACTGTGAAAAGGGGGACTCTTTGAATCCTTTACCGGATTCTGAATCTTCTGTGTGATTTGATTCTCTTGTATCTTATATAATCCAATGGAAACAAAACACCCTTTTTCTACCAAAAGATAAAGACTCCAACTTTAGCCGTCAGCCGTGTAAACCCAGAAATAAGAACTCTGGCGGGTGTTTGGTTGCACGTGTAAAACTCAAATCCTATGTTTGTTTAACTTTTTCTGGTTTTGTGGCTTCCGGAGTTGCATTCATTCATTCACCAAAGTCGTCAGGATTCAGGAATCACAATGAAATAATAATCCAATCCAATAGACAAGATCAAATCTCAACCCCTTTTTGTTTCCCGGGAAAACATCTCAATAATCGCAACAGAAAATTAAGAAAAACAAAATTGAAAATGTTTGAATTTGAAGAGGAGGACGTTTATGGCAAAAATTCTTTAGTGCTCCGAAGTAAGGATATTTTATATTTTTTAACCGTTAGATTTTGATTTTTATATTTTAAAACAAAAATTCAACGATTAAAAAATTTGAAGTACCCCGTATCCTGAGGTATGCAAAAAAGACTCCGTATCCTGAGGTATGCAAAAAAGACTCGTTTATGGTCAGTTATTTGGCTTTCCTTAAAAATAGAGAAGGGAGTGAAAGTCTCCTGAAAAGGGACGTTTCTGTGTTCACAATTTAGAGGGCGTTGACTCTGCCGTCACGGCGCCTGTTTCTCTCTCATCACTTCCACATTCGCTTTGGTAATACTCTATTTAATAATACATGGGATTCTTAAAATGGTCGAGTTATACTATGATGCAGACATGTCTTTTGTTTTGACAAAAAGTAAAAATCACGTCACGCATTACAAGTGTCCTTCACTTTTTCTATTTATATATAAGTTATGAAATAAGAGCAAGTCCAACAGGGGCTTTGGCTCTGGTGACGGTGGACCAAATAGGGCCAGATAGCCTGAGGAAGAAGCTCCATCGTGGGCAGCCTCGATGGAGAGTGGAGGCCCGAGCAGCGGGCCTGTAAGGAATTGACAGCCCGAGAGCCCGAGTGAATGTGACGTCATCGCTGACGTCAGCCCACCAATGCCAAGATCCTGATGCAGTGGTGGATGGGCCTGGAGAGTTCTTCGCATAGGTCGATCTCGACACCGGTGACGCCGATCTTCTGGAGACGAAGGGCGAGCTTCTCGCCAACGTGAGAGGTGACCTTGGAGTCCCAGAAGGTTTGGGAGCGAGGGAAGCGATTGAGATTGGCTCGGTAGCGAGCGATGAACTCTTGCTCGGAGGAGGAGGCCATGGCTATGATTGAGGAGCTGCTGGGGCTCGTCACCTGTGCTGTGATTTTGCGGCATGAGAGCACTAGGCGGAGGACAGGGTGGTTTCTCGACATTTTGCAGCATCAGTGCTGGATGGCAGTGGGGTTCTTCCGCTTCTGGGGAAGAAGGGAACGAGTTGAGGTCTTCTGTCATAATTTTGTCTGTCCCCTCCCTGTCCCTGTCCCATTTGGCTGACACCTGTACAAACTTAACATCACTTTGAACGAGAATGTTATGCTTGTTGAACCCTAAATTGCGAATCGAATTTAAATCCCTACTGAAAAATTGAATATATTTCGGTAGGTACCTAATCCATATATATTTTATTGCTATTGACTTTTTAGATAATGACACGTGGCGCAACGAGAACGATTAAAAATTTTATCCGAAATTACAAATAAAATTATTATGTATTATTTTATAAATTAAAAAAATACTAATATTTTATTGCCAATTGCCAGGGCAACTCCAGTGCAGGGGTGGAGATGCAAAAGGCAATTGACAGGGAAATGCATTGTTCATTAAAGGCAATTACTGTTCACTGGGTGGATTGAATAGTGAATTGCCTGAGGGGAGGGCTCCTACATTGGAGTTGCTCTAAGTGCCCTACACATTACAAGTGTCACACACATTTGGTGATTATAAAAAAAATAGAAAGTTATGAAGTATGTCATGCATATAAGTTTTAAATGATTATTTATTGTTGAATTAACGGTGAGGTGAGTGGCTATAATTTTTTTAGAATATGAGTCTAAAAGAACTTTTAAGTGAAATCAAGCTCTCTCAAATATTGACAAAATCATAAATGAAACAATTTCGCACTTTAGAATTTCAGTCATGCCTTATTCAACGGTTTTAATGATTTGATATGATAATAACATGTTTTTTTAGTGAAGACGAGTTAGTGTTTATTTGATCAAATAATTTGTGACTTTTTTTATCACATTCCATCGCCCCCTACCGCTCCAAACCCCTCCAAATCATCTTCCAAGACATCACCACTCACATCATCCCCGGAATCACTCACTGGCTCAGCCTTAACTTCTTTGCATTCTTCCCCATCGTCAGCACCGCCGCCTTCCTAGGTGAAATGTTGTGCACTTGTGTCAACTCCGTTGGGTACAACTGGCTCGCCTCTCCCGCCGCCACTGAGCTCGAAATGGTTGTCATGAACTGGCTGGTTAACATGCTCAAGCTCCCAACGTCCTTTATGTTCTCGTCAAGCTCTAGCGGTGGGGGTGGTGGTGGTATCATTCGGAACACCACTAGTGAAGCCATATTTGTCACTCTAGTCGCAGCTCACGAGTATTTGGGAATCAACGACATTAAAAATCTCGTCATTTATGCTTCTGATCGAACCCATTCCACGTTCACCAAAGCCTCTAGGTTAGCCTTCTAACATTAGGTCTATTCCCACGAGTCATGACTCGGATTCCACTTTCTCCCGAGTTGCCTTCGTAAGGTGGAAGAGGCTGACGTAGCATCAGGTTTGGTCCCGCTTTATTTATGGGCGACCGTGGAGACTTCTTCAATCACGGCTGTTGATCCTCTCAATCAGCTTGCCGACGTGGCGAATGACTATAACATTTGGATCCAAATCCACGTGGATGCTGCTTATGGTTGAACGAGGTCGAGCGAGTCGACTCGCTGCGTTTTAGTCTACACAAGTCTGTCTTAAACATTTTCCGCATACCGAGTCAAGCTACATCGACTCGCTGAATGGGAAGATACTCGGGCGAGTCAACTCAACGGGTCATGCTTACATGAGCCACACTGTAGTCGGTGTGGGGTATATATGTTGAGGTTTGCAGTGGGGGCACGCTTACTCAAGAACGACACGTCGTTGCTGCGTGGAAGTTGATCAAGGATGGAGCTGGTGCATTGGTCAAAGCCGTATGATCTCTATCAGTCTGGAGTAGGGGTACACCCATTCGCCAAAGCCAAAAGCAATTATGAATTGAAGATGTATACAATCTAAGCTCTGGCGCTATGATGTATGAAGACATAAATTTCACTAGTGTTGTTCAGGTTGGACAATGTTATAGTCAGTGTCTGTGTTGCTTCATTTAATGAGGTCTTCTGTGTTGCTTCATTTAATTTGTAAAAACTTTGAGTTCTTTCAAATTGAATCCGGTACTTATCTCATATGAATTGTCAAATAATACGGCAATCTGAATCTAGTAATTCGACAAATTATAAATGAATTCATATATAGATTAGACTTAATGTGACATGTTTGCAGTTAGTGACGGAACCAGAATTTTGTCATGATTAGTGCCCGATAATTAAAGACTTAGAGATCTTACTCCCATAATCAATGGAACACTACAATGGAACATCAACTACAATCCAATAGGTTTTACAAAAGCCAGTATTATACATAAAGACGAGAAGATCAGAAGATGGCAAAAAATTAGGTCCTCCTTGCACATATATGTATGCTTCAAATTCAACAAAGATGAACCTTATGATACAAGTTGTTTATGAACGAAGCAAGATATAGCGAAACATTTCAAATTACATATTTTCATAGGAGTTGCTTTGGGATGTTTAAGCCCACCATGGAGCTTCGCCGGTTCTGAAATCGGTTTCAACCCATGGAACAAACACCACCTTCCCTTCATCAACATCGGCATGAGCCAACGCCAGAGACTGTTCCAACAAGTAAAATTTCAAAGATTGGTTATTGAAGAAAAGGGGTAAACAAACAGACTTTTATCATATGCATTATGCAGCATTTGACATAGATATATGCAAATTGCAGTATGAAAACTGTTGTGGACATAACAATTTTGTATGCTTGGTTCGCCTTCACCATAAAACCGATCACTTTAACGCCCTACTTAGTTACAACCCTACGCTACCATGCTCGGCGCATACTTGGATTATATATCATCAAGAAGAAGAATTTGAACTAGCAAGAGTTGATAAAAGTCTAAATGAACTCACCAAAGGAGCAGGTCCTCTGA
This sequence comes from Gillenia trifoliata, assembly GCA_018257905.1. Lineage (NCBI taxonomy): Eukaryota > Viridiplantae > Streptophyta > Magnoliopsida > Rosales > Rosaceae > Gillenia > Gillenia trifoliata. The sequence goes on from CM031082.1 coordinate 6,881,559, forward strand.
CAACCCTTCCTTGGTCATTGTACTGGGATCCATGGCAGGGGCATAAGAACTTGTTCTCTGCCTTGTTAAATGGCACGACACAACCAAGGTGAGTGCAGACGGCATTGATTCCGTACGTGGCAAGAGTTTTATCTTTCTCCACAACAAGATATGTAGGATCACCCTGACAAGCACGGCAAACAATCCAAATTAATTTAATTACCTTCTAATAATATACATCCCAAATTTCTCACTCCGATTTTCGGAATGGTTGATCACAACATAAAAATATCAATAGTCTAGGATATTGAGCTTCATCAGTAACATGTATCAGTACCTTCAATCCTTGTGTGAGAGTCCTGTCACCAGGGCCATGAGTCTTAAGCCATTCATCTACAAGCACGTCGTTTCCGAGAGCATCCTTGGCAACTTGACCACTAGAGCCGGCACCGGAGCTATAATGTTTTTCCGATCAATCAAAATAGCCATGTCAAAAAGCTATAAATAAATTATTTGATGACAAAATACCTTTGTGAGTATGATGGCAATTTGAATATAACATGATTGTTTAGTGTTCACTCACATCCTAACAAATACTTACTACTAGAAATCCAAAGTTCTTGTGAACCTTTTAGTAGTAAAGAAAAAACTCATTAGTGTAGGAGAAAGGGGGTTATCTCTCGAGTAATGCTATTTAGAGAATGTCTAAGCAAATGTCGTTAGTTTTGTGTGTCTAAATATTATTATTGTTTTCTATTTGGTACCAACTTCTCAATGAATGTAAAACACTACAAGAAAAATTAGATTTCTTGCAGCTAAGCAGAGCTCACTCCATATCAGTGGACCGATGAGACTGTTGAGAGTATGAAGTCCACATCGGGGAAATGAGAGACTTTGCATGTGCTTATAAGTAATTGGGCTCCTCTCCATAATGCCAATTGGTTTTACGGTGGAACCTCAACTTTCTTCATAGTATCAGAGTAGGTTGTCACATGTGTGAAGCCCAACGGCCACACATGCTCCACATTACTCAATTTGTGTTGTTCACGTGCTAGGCTTGAAAATTTGCCACACGTGAGAGGGCGTGTTGAGAGTATGAATCCCACATCAGGAAAAAGAGGACCTTGCATGCACTTATAAGTAATTGGGCTAGTCTCCATATACCAATTGGTTTTACGGTGAAATCTCAAATTTCTTCCTAATAGCTTATAAAAAATAAATCAGGGCAATAATCAATAAAACTTTTCCAAGTCAATAATTTCTCCTAAGCCGCATTGGATTGGTCTTAAGTGAGTTCAAAACTTCAATACGATATACAAGATAGTAAATTTCACCACCAATCAACACACATACATGTAAAAAAATGAAAAAGTTTAAAAGAAGGGAGAGTGATTTCTGTGCATCATTTTTCTCTCTCTCTAAGTACACATGTTTATATTTTGCATTTAAATTGAATAAATTAAAGCAGAATTACATGACAAAAATAAATAGATGTGTGCAGAATAAGAAAACGGGTGTGCGGATTACGTATAAATTTAAAAAAGGGTAAGGTGAGAAGAAAACTCACCCAGGTGGGGCAAAGAAAGTAGCATAGGGAACCAACATGAAGCCACTGGGAAGTGAGATAGCACCCAGAAGAAGCAGATTCATAAGCTTCCTCTTCTCCATGTCTGGCACTCTATCAGCAGCAATACTGCCTGCCTGGCATGTGATTCTCATTCCCTTTCCCTTTCCCATCATCTGTGTCCTCTTGCTCTTCACAGCAAAGGCCTGTGTTGATGAGAACATTGCACTTCTGCTGGAGCATAGCTGAAAAAAATAAATTAAAAACATATGAAAAGATGATTTTTCGTTAATTCTAGCTTTAACCCTCCAAACCCACATCAGGGAATTCAAGTAGAATAGATTAATTAGTACTAGTCAATACTTAAGTAAGCAATAAGAGAGTTGGTTTTTGGTTTTACCTGTGAAGTGGTAGCAGGAGATAGAGTAGAGGAAGCCATTGAAATGAGATTGCTTGGAGATGATACTGTTAGCTTCTTCTTTTTTGTGTGAAATATGGTTTTGTAACGACTACAGCCACTAGTGGATAAGGCGCATAGCCGAAAGAGCGCTACATTACCACATGTTCATGATCAAGATTTTCCTTTTTCCTTCTTGTATACAAGCTACTTTAAAAAAGAACAACATCGATGGGCTGACTAACCCAAGATTAGGAGGGTCTACAAATATAACAAAGCTTGTGTATTGGGCCATTGTGATAGTCACTAACACGCATACATTAGTGGGTTGGCTATTGGGCTTTGCCTAAAATTTCTATATGAGAATTGGGATTTTCATTTGTTATTGATGTGTTGAAACTTGAAAATATAGTAGCAATGAGTCGTGTTTACGGTTTATCCATTTATATAGGTGAATAGTTTGTCTCACCTGCGTGTTGATCAACACAGAAAGTGATACAAAAGTAAAACTATACTATTAATACAATAAGGAAAATGATAAAAGCACATCATTTTTTGCCTTTCACACATTCATGTTTAATCCTGGTCGTTGTTTCCGTTTGGTTTATTTAATCTTAGGGCCAAAAATCAAGAGGGATGTGTGAGAAATTAAAAAGTGCATGTGAAAAGCACATTCCATACAATAACTCATATTATTTAAGAGAAAGTTGAGAAAAGTTATTATCATACTAATAAGAAAGTGAGTATATAGGGTACTCACTAGTGAGTACTCAAGTATTATTATAATATTATATTGAACATTGATATAGTTAATCCGGTACACATCACGTCGTAACTTCAATAGTACGTATCATTCAATGATACGTCTGTTGAATGATTTAAGATTCGTTTGAGGCCTACTGTAAATTAATCTGAAACCATTTAATGGCCGTACCATTGAATGGTACGTATCACCCAAGATTTTTCCTTGTGTTGTATCCAACATTGCTACACCTTTGTGACTTGTTCAACATACTAGGAATATTTATGAAAAAAAAATAGAAATTGTTGAATTAATTTGGTAACAAGTGACAATGTTTGATCGCCATCACTATTTCATGATTCACATAAACCAAAAGTCAAACACCAAAGACAATTCAGCAGCCCAACCCTTTTTTTCTCACTTGCAAACCAACCCTTTGAGTCTTTGACAATAAAGTAGAGAAATGATCAATTGTCTTCAACTTCCACTTGAAATGATGGGCTTTCCTCTTGCATGCTTTTCCTTTTATCCTAGTTTATTGCACCCTAAGCTCGCTCGCTCTCTCTCTCTCTCTCTCTCTCTCTCTCTCTCTTAAAAACAAAATGTTAAGAATATCATGTTTTTAGACTATATTTATAGATCACATGATGTAGCGGTTGATGATTGAACAAGTAGATAATTTCTCTAGTATCACCAAAAAAACATAAACTCAACTAATCATAATCTTAAAAACAATCTCATCTTTTGCTTCTAGCATCACCAAAAAAACAAACTCAACTGTATATCCCTAGTACTGCTACTTCATCATGATTTTTTTCCCCAGACTACAGCCGAGCACCGTAGGCTTTGGTGCACTGATCCAGAAGCTAATTAAGCTAGTCCTTAGGCAATGTGTTTGAACTTATATGGACTATAGCTGTTAGCATCTTAACAAGAGTGTTCTTCTCTTGGTCACTATGAAGTATGGACCATGACTTGAACTCTAGTCCGGCAACTAAGGACGTACGTATACAGCGTAGCTACCGTTAAATCAAAATTCAATGGTGGGCATTTCATTTAAGATCTACTTTGAATTTTGATCAACTGTAATCTATGTTGTTTAATTTGTTCCAAAAAAAAAATGCACACCTATTTTTCTTAATATTTTTCCTTAAATACTATGTGTGTGTATGTGTGCGATAAAGAGTCTTTTATCTCTCCCGAGCTGTTTTTGTGGTAGGTTCGCATGCAGTATACTGCCAATGAATTCTCCAGAGAAGATAAATAATTGAGCATAGCTAGGTTTTCACTTTTGTCCCAAAGTAGAACAAGGTCCACTTTGCCTGTCTCCACCATGAATTTGCAAACGCAAAAAAAATATATTAATGATGATGTTATCTGCATATGGGGGTATGGCGTGAAACATACACTCATCATGTGCTTCCATCTCTCTCTCCCTCTCTCTGCCTTCTCAATATCTCTCCAAGCGTGCATTCTCCACCCGTTCACTCTCTACCACTCTCATGCTTTTTACAAAACTGATCCATTAACAACTTAATAATCAATCAATCTTTCTTTTAAGCTTACTTATATGTCTGTGTTGTTAAAATTTGGACAGTCCACAATCCACTACTAATCAACATTGATATTACTCTCATTTTATTTTGTACAATCTAATAAGTATGAGCTTTTACGCAAAATATTTCGATTCAATTTGTATAAAACCATTCAATTCAATTAAGTTGTATTTAATTAAGTGTTCAGTGTGAGACATGCTTCAACATATATAGCTCTAAAAGTAATTAAAGGGACCTTATATTATATATTCTATGTATATTGGTCTTCCAAAGAGTAAGAAAGAATAGTTGTGTGTTTTCTTTTCCTTTCTCTTGCACCAATGTTGAGAACTAAAGAGAATCCATTGTTTTCGTCAAAGATGAAGACACCCAACAAAGAAAGTAAAAGAAAGTAGGAAGAAAAGAAAAAAAAATATAAGGTACCGTATCAATGATTAAAAGTAGGGTTTCGAGATGGAGCAAGCTTGAAGCAACCCCAAAAAAATGGAACGTTATTCAAAGCAATTATCTAGGCATTTCGATTCAAGTGATCAAACAAACACAAAATTAAAGGTTATTTGGCTTCTTCTGGTATCCCAAACTTTTTGTCTCCCAACTAACACGAAGTTAAGATCGATTTTAGTTTACTATTCCTTATGAATGACTTGCGGAATGACTCACAAGTTAAGATCGAAGACGTTGATTTTAAATATTACCATCAAAATCATTTTTATTTTAGTAAAATAAAATTCTTACATGAGCTAATACGAGGGTAACATTTTAACATGACACAATAGTATACTTGGAACTTTAACATAATGGTAGTGAGTTGGAGTTCACATATCAGATGTCCTGATTATGTCAAAATTTTAGAGAGATGAGTAAGTAGTTTACAACTAAAAATACTGATATTGTCTTGCATTTTACGTTTGTGCAGCACGTGTGGAGGTTTTATTACCAAAAATCTAGTTGAAAATAAATGTGAAACCACACAATATAGTTATAGTTTCAGAGACGGTCCAGTGATTCACTACTAATCACACCAATATTGTCTCAACTTAACTACATATTACTCGATCCAGTGATCCACTACTAATTACACCAATATTGTTTCAACTTAACTACATATTGCTAGGTGTTGAGTTTTATCTCAAAAGGCATTGATACAATTAGTAGTGGAACCATTCTATATAAGGAGTATTTAACTTCATGAGATTTCCAATGTGGGACAGATGTTTCAACACTCCCCTTTACGTGGGACCACTCTTGAATGGGCCACATGTGGAGACAACACCATATTGGTAACCTTATTCGATTTGGGTGTCCAACCATAAGACTTCAGAATTTGGAGTTTCGGGTGTCCCAACTCGGGACTTCAAGGTTTCGGTTCATGGTCCCAATTTAGGTTAAATAAGGCCCACATGATCAACCCGCTCTATAATACCAAGTTAAAGTTTCAGAGACAGTTCAGTGACCCACTATTACTCACATTGATATTGTCTCAACTTAACCACTTATTGCTAGGTATTAGGTTTTATCTCAAAAGTCAAAAGGCCTCAGCACAATTAGTAATGGAACCATTCTATATAAGTGGTATTTAATTTCATGAAATTTCTGATGTGGGACATATGTTTCAACAAATATGAGTTATATAATTTTGATGTGAAATTCTTGTATTCTTCAACAAATTTACAAATAGATTAAAAGTTCATTAGTATTGACGTGAACACAAAATCATACGGCCTAAACATGACGCTACATAACTTTATTTTCACCCCTGTAAGAAATTAATACAAGTACTGAACGCCAATGATCGATGACCCAAATTCAAGCAAGATGATCAGAGGAAAAAAGAGTAATCAAATTTCAAAGGACACATTTGTAACCATAAGAAAATTTTCAAAGGACGCTCCGTAAAATAATTGACTGGCATGATGACAATCTATTATTATGTAATATTACGGACTAATTATGATGCAGCTGGGTTGCATCTTCTTGAAAAGCACATTGTTTCTTTTTCTATTATTCTTTTTTTTCTTTATGGCACATTGCAAATGACACGTGCCAAACAATCTTTGTTTTGTTTTGGTTATTTTCAAATTTCACTAATTATATACAATTCCAAGACTATATGAGGTCTTGCTGATATTATTTTTATTTTTATTTTTATTTCACATATTTTTATTCCATTAATCCATTTGACTGGGACCCATGTGACAGTTTGAGGAAATGGAATTCCACGTGTGTAGAGAGTCTCGTCGGACTCGCTTTTTGAGCGAGTCTTGCTAGCATTTTCCTCTTCAACAATGTCAAGGCCTATCTCAAAGTCGTCTATGAAGTCCTTATTCTCTATATGATATAATTGAGGTTAGTTAATAAATTTGTTTACTTTAATTGATGACTTTTTCGTTAATTATATATTGAAAGGAACTAGAGGTAGCTCCATGTGGATTTCAGGATAAAAAAAAGTGACAGGTCAAAAACATTAATTTGGATTGGTGAATAATTTCAAAAGTAGGTGCATTTGAGAATGTGGGGGCCTTTTTTTCACTCAACAAGACCAGTCGTATATATGAATGTTTGGCTTTTGAGAGACTTATTATAGCTCTGTTCTTTGGTTGATAATCCATTGTGGAATAGAGTACTTTAGACTGTAGTCCATCCATCCCATGCAGTAAAAAGGTACCACGATTTCGGCTTCTGCTATAGGAGACATAACATTTATATAAAAACCAGACTTTTATTTAGAAAGTTCTTAATGATCGATGGTCCATTGTGTCCGTCATACAGTAAAAAAAATAAATATTTTTAGAATTACCCTCACCCTATGCTAATTAATTATTTGGTATAATTAAGAAATATCAAACATGCACAACTATTAACATGCATGTGGTTATGTGAATATATAAGTAAAGAGATATTATATGTACAGACTTGAGTAGGATATGTGCATTAATGTATGCTGCATAATTTTGCCAGATGCAAATGCATACATCCTAGCTATGAGTATTTATTTATCAGATGAATTTAAAAATAATTATAAAAATGAAACTATCATTAGCACTCTGTAAAAGTCGTCACATCCCTTCAATAATTACTTGTTCTCTCTTATATTTAATTTACATATTTTTTCTCTTTTAAAAAGGGAACCAGTTGGTGGCCAAGCCACGACAGTCCACCATTTGGGGATCAAAAAGACTCACAGAGGCATTTCAATCTCCCCTTAACCACCATCGTGTGATTTAATTTACATGTTTGGAGTGCATAACTTTTTGGAGTGCTTGTCAACAACTCCTTCAGAAAAATATATCAAAACTGGGTTTTTATTTATTTAAAAGAACTACATATATGATTTGTTAGATCATGGATGAACCTTTGGTGTAAGTGTATGGTTGGTATTTAAAGTACCATGCATGGTGCCCTTTGGATGATTGTGTATATTATATATTACTTCAATTACGATTCCTTATTTGAGTATTATTCGGCAAAAGTTAATCACCAAACTGTAAGGAAATTAAGTACGTAGTACTTGCAACACCCACATATAGTTAAATAGTTTCCACAAACAAATCGCCACTAGGCATCCATTACACAATATATATATATATATATATTCATAAATACATATACATACTTATATAGAAGAGGTTTTTTTCACTAGATAGTCGAACATAATATTATATAATTGTTAGTATGATTCTATGTTTAAATTATTGATAAACTATGACAATTTGACATTTTGCGTTAAGACTGTCTTCAAAGAGATGCATATATATGCACATATACAAACGAGAAAACTATACCTATTTTCATTGCCAAATCTAACCTCAAGGTTTTATAAATGGCCAATTCATGATAAATATTATGTGGATAATACTTGCTATGTAGAGATACAAATGCATATCTAAATGCATAGAACTTTAATTAGTTTAATCAACTTATGACATATTCTTCATCGACTTCAATTTAATCAAGCCCCACAATGGTTATATAACTTATATGTTATTATATTCACTTCGTTCACTTCGTGATTATCATGCATGTTAATTAGATATGCAGTTTTAAAACTTAGATTATCCACATAATTAGAGTATGACCTTAGTAATAAGTAGTACTAGATATTACTATCTTTTTAATTATTAAAATTAAAAGTAAAAAATAAAATTACTAATCAAGTCATTAAATTATCCTAATATTTAAAACTACATATTACTAAAACTTTTCCCATATAACTACATATAAGTACTAAATTTTTGTCCTTTCATTAGACTCTCTTCTGCTTGTAAGGAAGAATGGAGACTCATTCAATTCAGGACATATGCTCGAGCTGTCACTCTGCCATGCATGGACATGAAAAGACTGAATTGTATGTTTGTGTTTGGGGCCATTTAATTAATTTATAGAAAATGTTGGAGAAGAATTGGATCGATCTTAAAGACTTTTCACTGGAGTAGTTACTTAGTTTTGGTGTAAAGCGGCAACGTTTCAAACCTTGTTGTTTCTTTGTTGAATAATTTATCCCAAGTACTGTGATGTGGGTGGTGAAGTTAAGGCCCACTTGTTTCATTTCTAGGATTCAACGAGCTAGCTATTATAAACATTATTCTTCCTTCTTCCAAGTTTGCCTCTCTGTCTATCAATAGGGTAGATTTGAACGAAATCCTCATCTAATTTTAATTTAATAAACAATTTACATTTGAATAACATGAAAGAGGTGAATGGAGAGAGTAGTAGATGAAGAAGTTGAAATGTTGTATTGTTATTAGATGTTTGTTAAAACAAGAATAATAATTTTGAGAAATGATGAACACACTCTTTTTAACTTTTCACATACTTATTTTTAATCTAGTCTGTTGATTTCGTTTGATTTATTTAATTCGATAGTTATAGGTGTGTGAGAAACTAAAAAAATAAAAATTATCTCCTATATATAATTTCAGTGCTGTTGATGCTTAGAAGCCACTCACGAATGTGTTAAGCATACTTAGATCACCTCTCTTGAATTTCTGATGGATTAACCTCCTCATTCTCTCCCTTGATTCCCTCACATTATTCATCCCTCGATTAATATATGTATAAACCTAAACTAGAATCTAACAATTGTTGTTCATGAGATTGTCATTTGGCACTTATGGTAAATGGCAAGGATGCATATGTATTCAACGTACCATTTACACAGATTATGATAAGGCGCTTACAGTAAATGGACACCATATGTATACACATACCATTTACACACATTTTTTTACCCATTGTTGTTATGTCTTGTGCACAAATTCAATTATGAAAAGTTTGTTTATTCATTAATTTTATACAAAAGTTACTTTTAAAAAAAAAATAAAATAAAAGGATGATAATAGATTAAGCGAGTCGAACTACACATAAAGCTTGGTCATCGGTCTACCAAAATAGTCATACTTTCCAAACCCATACAAGACGGTCAAAAAGAGCTAAAATCTTGAGGGTTAAATTAAATAATTTTGTACTATGAGTTCTTAAAAAGTTCTCTAGATAAAAGCATGTTTAACATCCAGTAAAAGTCAAACAAACAGATATCAAACATCTCTACCATTCTGAAGTTCAATCTACAAATCGATTGTTTATTATAGTATTAGTATTATCAGATTGATAAACAAAAGAAATTACTCACATTTTGCATAAACTTAGGTGGAAGGTTGGATTGGCTCGAATAACAAAAAGGTCAAAAGACAATTAATTTAGAACACACAAACAAAAATACTTGCATCTACTCATGGTTGCACCTACTTGTCTATCTAATTGTGATTGGTGTATTTTAATCGTACATATATTGTAATCTCAAATGTTCAATTTCTTAAACATCATTTAAAAGATTATTTTTGTAAAAATCAATCAAATTGGAGTTAGTCATCCATGTATAAAGAATAGATCAACAATAATATGTAACTTTTTTCATAATAAACTGTCTATTGTTGATACATATGATCGACAAAAATAGTTGCCAATTTGATTGATCTGTTAGCAGTGATGATCTTTAAATGATGATAAAAAAAATCAAACAATTCCAATAATGGCATTTGTACAATTAAAATACATTATTTACAACAATGTAGACAATGAAACGCACTCATACAGTGCACAAGTATGTCCCAAAAAAACCTAAGTTTTTACCTATCATGTGGTTGAGGTACATTGCAAACTACAGTGAGCTCCAACCCATCTGATCATAACCCTCTCACATCCCAATTTTTCTTTCCCTAGCATATCGATGCAAATTGCAAAACACTATAAGATAGAGTGAGAGTCATAGAGAGCTGTAAAGGAGTGAAGTCCAAGTCTTCACCCACACATTCATTCACTCACTCCACTTCCTTTTCTTTTAACAACCCAAAAATAAAACACTCAAATTCTCTGCCTTTTCTTTATCTTACCACTTTGCTTCTTCTTCCCTTTCTACAATGTCTTGCGTGCTCTGCTCTCAAACTCACTGAAAATTAACCAGACTCATCCATGGAGTTCGACCTCGAAAACCCACTTACAATTTCCCATGACTTCCACTCTGAAACACGCACTTTGTTTTCCATTGAATCTGATCACATGCCATCAGAGACTTACTTTCAAAGCCTGAAAGCTCGAGACTTCGACATCTCCATTCGAAGGGAAGCCATCTCTTCCATCTCACAGGTTTAAATTTTAAAGTAGTTTAGAATATCGTTTTGTAATATAAAATAGAACCCAAAAATATTTTTTCCTTACTTCAATTTTTTATGGCATTGCAGCTTTGTTGCAACTCTGATGAACTTTTACACTACCTTGCTGTAAATTATCTCGATCGGTTCTTGTCCTGCCAAGGAATGCTGGTAAAAAACGTACACCATGGTGTTTTGCTTCTTTAAAGATTAACAATTTGGATTCTTGGAACCACTTTTCTTGCTTTTGATAACCAAAAATTGTATTAATTAACTAATGGGTTTTAAAAGCAAGAAGGGTTCTTCCCAATGCCAACAAAATGGTGCATAGAAATTGTTTTCTGGGTTCAAATCTTTTTGATAAGATCTAAATCATGCTTGGTATAACAGCAACCAAAGCCATGGCTCATAAAGCTTCTTGCGATCTCCTGCATTTCTTTAGCTTCCAAGATGAAGAAATGCGAACTCTCTCTCCATGATGTTCAGGTAAATTAAACTAAACATTTTGATTAATGCGGTGATTAATCCATAATTATTCACTTAATTGATGTCTTTTTATACTCTTATTCTACTTTAAACTAACCTAAAATGCGGAAAGAGAAATTCGAACTAGGTTAGATTTGATGGCTATATTCACATCTGCGAATTTAAATGGTGTTAGATTTGATGAGTGCGTTTTTGGTATTTTATAGGGTGATGGAGGCATCATTTTCGACACGCAAACAATTCAAAGGATGGAAGTACTCATTTTGGGAGCTCTAAAATGGAGAATGCGTTCCATCACACCCTTCTCATTCATGTCATTTTTCATTTCTTTGTTCAAACTAGAAGACCCGCCATTGCTGCAGGCTCTCAAAGCTAGAGCCACCCAAATCATCTTCAAATCTCAAAAGGGTACTTTACTTCCACAAGAAAAATTTTGACATGGAAATAAATTTAATTTATGTTAAGGACTGAACTTCACACCTTAAGTAACATTTTTTACCAAATCATTATGTTGTTTGCAGATGTTGAGCTTTTGGTGTTCAAGCCATCAATAATTGTTGCCTCTGCTCTCCTCTCTGCTTCTCACGAGTTATTCCCTATGCAATTCCCCTGCTTTAAAAAAGTACTATCCAACTGTTCATATGTAAATAAGGTAAAAATAAAAAACATTCCTTGTACGTACCATTATGAGGTCATGTTTATAGGAAAATACATTGCTTCTTGTATGTAAAGAGTCACTCCTCTGTGCACAAACCAGAGTTTGCCATGTGTGTCGAAACTTTTTATTTATTTGTTATTTTAATTAGTTATCTTTGCATATGTTCATTTGAATGTAACGAAGAATGACACATTCATGTAACAAGCCAAATAGGGTTCACTTTTATATGAAAGTATTCATCTTCAAATGCAAGAAATCATGTTTTTATTTTCTTCAAATTTTGTGTAGGAAAACATGTTGCAATGCTATAGTGCAATGCAGGACATTGTGGTTGATGGGTTCGATTCAGTGCTAGAGAGGGTGCGTAGCTCGGTCACACCAGCCAATGTGCTAGACCATACTTTTTCAAGCTCTGCAGAAAGTGGAAAAACCAGAGTCACAAGCATTACCACGTTGAGGCTGGAGAGGGACTTGAAGAGGAGAAAAATTAGTGAATACTGTAAAGATCACAGGCTCCAAATTTCTCACAAGCATTTCCAAAGTCACAAGCACTGCTGAGACCTTCTCTTCTTTGAGAGGGACACTAGCTTTAGCTGCTCCAATAAACAAAAAGAGAAAATGGGCAAGAAAACAAATAGAAAAAAGATGAGAAAATACCGATGAGAGAGAGAGAGAGAGAGAGATGAAGTTTTTATCTCATGAACCAAGCCAAACAGAAGACTGTCAGTTACATTATATTGGGTTGGAGAAGAAATTGACAAAGAATGGAGGGGTCTTGTTTCTTTTTGTTCTCTTGTATTTTTGAAGCTATTTCTCTTTTTGTTTTCTTTAGGAATCAAACGAAGACAAGACATATATAATAATAACTTTGAATTGTAGTGTTTGAATTGAATTTGTTTTTCAGTTCTCTATGTTTTGGTTTTAGCTTTGTTAGTTTCTGGTATTTTTAAAAAGTGTATATGCAGTCAAGTTCATCCACTACATATGCATTTAAGTTTATCGTAGACATATCCACAACTATGTTGTTTGTATATCGACAACTGTAAGAACATAACAACATATCCTCAACTATGTTATTCGCACATCGAAAACTGTAAGAACATAACGACATATCCTAAGAACATCTTTAATGAATAGATACAAATTTGAAATGTTAAAAAACTACATTTATATCTCATTTATATCTTTAGGACGTGTAAATAAGAGTTATACTCCAATGAGGGAGATGTATATTTAGGATTTCATTTATTTGTATCTCTTTAACTAGTGGGATCCACTTCCTAAAAATGTAAATATTCATTTTCGGCCAAGATAAGTTTTTTATATCCCATTAAAATTAGTCCATAAGAGAGTTTTATGAGCAATAAAAAATATAAAACACTCATTCCAAGACATTTTACATTTCCCATTGAAGATACTCTAAGGTTAAAGTATTAACAATATTAATAATGTTGACAACATATCCACATTCATAAAAATTATAAAAATCACATTATTCCTCTTTCTCAACTGGTACTTGTGCGGTGCCCTTAATCCGAGGAAGGGGGATAACGGGGAAGAGTTTGGAGTTAGAAAAAAAAGTCTTAGGTTTAAACTTCAGAATACTTCAATGTTTTTGTTCTTCTCCATAAGAAGGTATTTATAGAAGAACAATATACAAGACTAATTGAATAAATACAATTACAGGGGTGGAGGAATAAATTGGTTTTGAATTCGTCATCCATGAGGTTCGAATCTAAAACCGCTCACTTAGAAGTGAAGAGGAATACCACTAGACTGTAGTACTAACTACTAAGTGACAAACAAGCCTGAATCTTAGTAATTTCAACATAAACATGATCCTAACCATGCATCATTTGCCCCTGGCCTGGCTTTTGGAAAATAAAAGTATAAATTGATGGGTGGTTTGTTTAAACAGTTTTGTTTTCATTTTTGTTTTGAGATTATGTAGGTATTGAAGCATAATTAGTGGCAGTAAAAAAAACTTAATCATGTGATTGATCTTATGGATGGATGGGAGCCGTTTGATGGTCCCCCTTTAATGAGATTTCTTAATCAAAGATATCTGGACCAACTTTTGGAGATCTCTGTAAGATGATGGCAACTGCACAGAAGAAAATTGGACCACTGGGAAGGATGTATCCAATATGTTCCAAAGAATAAAAATAACTCACCACATCAAACCTCAAAATAAAAATAAATATAAATATTTGTGAATTGAATTTCCCGGGAATTATTAGACTCGACACCGAATATAATCAAATTAATATTATGCTACAGACTAAATTATTTAAGTTATTAGATAAATTACAATCTTGACTTCTTGTATGAGATTTGTATAAGAATTTTTAAAGACTAAGATACTAGATTATGACACAAATGAATCATAATCATTGTTTATGCTTGCGAGCATAGTTGCACAAGACGCCAAAGGTAGAAACAAAAAACAAAAACATAAAAAAAGACCCAAAAGATTTGAACTTGGTTTTGTTAATTTGAGAGGAAAAAATATATTTTGATACAGACGTCTGAGTTTTAAATTTTCTAGACTAAACATATGTGCCTTTTAAGTTTTTTTATTAAACATTTTTTATACTAATTAACGTCCAATAGCCTTTTTTGTTAATTCAAAATTATATGATTTATCCTTATAATTTAGCATTATCTACAAAATCTCTAGCCTTCAATATCTACAATATATGATTTATCCTTATAATTTAGCATTATCTACAATATCTTTTGATTAAAAACGTACCAACCTCGAATTAAAACGTACCCAATTATGAAACTATATAAAAATGAATATTTCATCATTTTGGTACGTTTTCATTTGCCACAGGTACGTTTCCATTTTGGCGTGGGTACGTTTCAATTTTAAAAAAAAAAGACTTAAATATAGTTGAAATTATTTAAAATATATATTTGCTATTGACATGTAAATTAAATTCAATTACACTGGAATAACTTAATTCAAAGCATCTTAATCAAAAAATTTAAAAGCTAAATAAAAAACTAAAAAAAATAAATGTTTAATCTACAAATGTCTAGAATAAGGCATCTAATTCTAATAAAAAGATAAAAAAAAGATATTGTAGATTTTTTTTTATCAATTTTCCCTAAAATATCTCTAGCCTTCAAAATTTCAAAACATTGAACAAGAAGATTCAAACGTTGGTAACAACATATATATGTATATACATATTTTGTTCATACATAATTAGTAATATATGCATGTACATATATTATGTAGGTAAATTATTACCAAATATTCATATGTAATTCATAACAGAAATAATGTAGTTAATTAAATTGTTCATACATAATTAGTAATATGTGCATGTACATATATTGTGTAGGTAAATTATTACCAAATATTCATATGTAATTCATAACAGAAATAATATGCAATTAAATTATTCGTACATAATTAGTAATATATAAATGTACATATATTGTGTCGGTAAATTATTATCAAATATTCATATATAATTCATAATAGAAATAATGTAGGTAAATTATTAATTCATAGAAACGCAATTAAAGAACAAAGTAATCATAATAGAGAAATGTTTCCATAATAGGTACCCAATTGACACATCTCGACCCGGATATCCACGTGTCAATATCGGATCGAGATATGTTGACCGACATCCCAGAAGGGATGACGAAAGCCAAAGTGTAAGTGTTGTGTAAAAGTGCAAATAAAATTAAAACTAAAGTCTATTTTGAAACTTATTTTAAAATAGCGTGCTAAGTGTAGGGCCCAATAAACAATAATCAGTCTCAGAGCACTAAGCAAAGGATAGACAGAATACAACTATTAGGAACATACTTCCGTACAATAGCTGTAAAAGGTGTCAGAACCACCAGTGATAACTTCACTTGCCATTGGGTCAGCCCTCTAAAACCTGGAGGGGCGCAAAACATAAAATGTGAGTGGGCAAAAATAAACATTTAGAAAAACCTTTGTTTTTCTGAACATAATAACGCCTCTTTTGAAAATTCATGTATAGTTTCCCAAAATCATACTACGTATAGCATGAAAATTTCCAAAAATATAGATAAATACCTTTATCTCAAATAAATATAATATTTAACGTCCAAACATTAATAAGGCACCGTTGCAAAAAAAAAAAGTAATACCAACCCCTCAACAATTATATTGTATACTCATCGACAAAACGATATAAAGGCATCCATGCCAAAAGTATGAGTAAATATCAATATCTCAACATAACGTATGCTCAACAACATATATAATATGCTCATCGACATATGCAGACACACAAGCCCATGTAGAAAGTAACTACATGGAACAGGTTGAGTGTAATAAATATATATACTCAGTACTACGATCACGTGAAGTTGGCGCTAAGCGCATCACATACGAGTCCTAGCTGCCTAATGCAGACTAGTACAGGCTAGCACCTATAATGGATCCAAAGTGAGCATACAGTGTAGTGTGAACATACACGTGAAGGCTGGTCCTGGCCCGGACGAGTACTAGACACCGGTGAATGCATGTATGATGAGCAGATAAAAATATACATAAACATGCCATTGCAGTTTCACAAATCTCAACATAATAATATTTCTTTATACTTAAATCATAAGTAAAATCATGGCATGATGGAGGAAATCAATTATAAAAACATAGTGGGAAAACATATAATAATATCCTTTAATCAAAACAAAGCTCACTCACAGATACATAGTTGGGTTGCAGTCGCCTCGCCTTGTTTGAGCCCTGTACACTTCGTGGTAAGCCTCACCTGTATGATGTATCATTATGGTAATAATTAAACTCATAAAGGTTACTAATCTAATTAATAAATAACACCTATTCTTGTTTTGCTCAAATCGGAAGTCCGAAACACTCCGAAAAATACCATACATACTGCCCAGAGGTAGTACGCGTCGTCACGAGTCGCTTGTAAGTGACGGAAGTCGAAAAAGTGGCTCCACGCGCCCCCACGCGAGACTCACGCGCGGGCCTGCCTCAGCTCACACGCAGTCAACCTGAGCTGATGACGGCGTCAACTGATGCCGTTAGATCTAACAGAATATTCTAGCATCTCCTTTAGATCAAACGGAATATTCCTAAAGGCGTCAGAAGGAATATTCCCATAATATTCTCCGGTCTATACCGGTTGCTGACGTCAACGATGACGTCACTACTGACATCACCGCTGCAAATTTTTTCGGCAACTAGCGCCGCCGTCGCCGCCAGCCAAACTCGTCGGAAACTGGGAAAATTTTCTAAACTTCCTAACTTCTTCAATTCTCAACCATTTTACACGATCCACATATCAAAATGAAGCTAGAGAGAAGGAGAACACGAATTTACCTACATGGAGTCCAAAAATTAGTCGAAAATGGCCGGATATTGGCCAAAAAGCCACGGTATACAACCCGAGGTCTGATCTCCTTCAAAACTCAACCAAATAACACGAATTTAGTATGGAAATTCATCTACTCAACGAAAGGAAGCTAATGGTGGTAGTTAGGAACCTCACCTTGGTCGGAATTTTCGAGAAACTCGCCGGAAAGGTCCGGTTCTTTCGTGTCCGATTCCCGTCAAACCATAGGGAGTTTGGGCAATTGGCTTGCACTGTTGAACTCAGTGAGTTACAACGAACAAGATGGTGGTATTGGTTTGGCTTGGTTCGAAGGAAATGGCATGGTCACTGTGCACTGTGCACTTTTCACGGGAGAAGGGAAAATATGGCAGAAAAGAAAAGTGAGGGGAAAAATCTGAGGAAAAATTTAAAAGAAAGGGATTTTTCCCAAATAATTCAGGTGATTGGATCCCGCCTAATACACGTACCACCATATTTCCATAACAGGAAACAAATATTTAAACGAACGTAACTTTTCCGTTACACATCTGAATTACGTCCCGTTCGCGCTCCCGCATTTGTAGTGACGAATACTATGAGAATACGGTAAGTAAGAAGTCAAAATCTAAAAAGAATTCAAACGTCCACGTAGGACTTCCACGTAGCCTAACTAAGGGTATTTTTTGTCAATTTACAACTTCGGAGAAAAAATATATTAGGGACGGGTCGTTACACTAATAGTTTATAAAAAGATGAGAATACTCTTTTTTTTTTCTTAAGAAGATAATTAGTCAATAACAAGAAACTATATATAGGAGTTGAAGCCTCATAGTAGGTACATTATTGCTAGCAAAAAAAAAAAAAATGGCTCACTAATTCTAGTATGACACAGACTGATTCTAACACGTCAGGTGTCGGGAAGGGCTGGTCGACACGTGTTAAGTGACGAAAGCTAATTATGCATGTGCATGAAAAAAGTGAGTAGATTTAGAGTTGGAAACGGAAGTAAAAGTGCGGTGATGGGTAAAACTCATTATTACAGGTGCATAATAATCAGAGCATAGTAAATAGTACAGAGAATATAAACATTCACATCCTCGTGAGGATGGATAAGCATAAATTAACTAAAAGTAGGAACAAATCCTACATAGTCTGGACAAATTGTCAGAACCACCAACCACAGCCGAATTAAGCCCTTATCTCGCTGGTAATCAAATCCGCCACTATTTCCTGGAGGGGCGCAAAACATAAAAGGGTGAGTGGGTCAAAAAGTAAAGTTTGATAAAACCTTTGTTTTCAAGATCATACTATCCCCTCGCTAGAAAACATGTATAGTTTTTGAAAAATACGTCATACTCCCCAGTATGATCCTCAAAATACTATAATAGTAAGACGGGTACTCCCCGAAAACCAATGGTAAAATCATATTGGATTGCTCGAAAACAAAACTGAATGCTCACCCATATGTAAACACACAAGCCCAAGTAGATAAGCCGCGAGGACAAACTAGGTATATGAGAAATACGCTGAGTACTACAATGACGTGAGTCTAATGCTAATCGTTGTGCGCAAAGCGCGTCACACACAAGTTCGAGTTGCCTAGTGCAACCTAGAACAAGCTAGTACCTATAATGGATCAAAAGTTGCATAGCAGTATTGGGTGTGATACCTCCAAATATCAAAGCTAGTCCTGGCCATAGGACTGAGTACTGATACTTGAGTGTTCTACATCTACCTATGAGCACCAGTATAGAAAAATGTATGACAAATATAATACGGATGTTCTACCTGCAACAATCACATATTATATGAGTCATACTAACAATTTAAAGAAAGCAGTGAAAAAGCATACATAATAATACATTTATCAAAACAAAGACCCACTCATTCACCTAAAAGTAGAAGGGCCGTAGCCCCCATGTACTAGGTAACCCTGATAGTCTTCTGGATAAGTCTCACTTATATGAGATATCACTATAATAATGATTAAACTCACAAAGGTTACTAATTAAACTACTTAACGACACTTATCCCTTGTTTGCTCAACACGGAGGTCCAAAACACTCTGAAAAAATACCATACGTATTGCCCCTCGGTAGTACGGGTCGTCAAGAGTCGCCTCGCGTCAACGGAAGACGAAAATAATGCCCCACGGGCCCCCACGCGTGGCCCATTTGTGGCTCACACGCTGGGTCAAACTGACAGTCAACTAACAACGTCAGTTAACGCCGTTAGATTTAACGAAAGATTATGGTATCTCCGTTAAATCTAACGGAATATTCCTAATGACGTTAAAGGAATATACTTGAGAATATTCTTGGTTTGGACTGGGTTTGAATTGGTTGCTGACGTCATAGGCCGGTTTGAACCGGCACCGCCGTCGCTGGCGCTGGAAAACTAGCCGGTTTCTGAAAAATTTTCAAGCGTTCATAACTTTTTGATTTCTTGGCCAAATTTCACGTTCTTTATGTCAAAATGAAGCTAGAGATGAGTAGAATGACGGTGTACCTTTGGTTTGACTGAAAATTCTCGGGAAATGGCCTATATTTCTCTCGAATGACTGCGGCTACTGTAGCTCATCGATCTACTTCAAAACTCGACCAAATCAAGCAAATGACATAAGAAAATTCATCTACTCAATGAGAGGAATCCAATGGTAGTAGCTAGAAACCTCACCTTGGTTTGGAATGGCGAGAAAATAGCCAGGAAGGTTCAATTCTATGGTTGAGTCCAGGGCGTCAAGACAAAGAGGGTGGTGACTTTAGATCGCCTCAGTTCGACGGGTTTTTGCCGACGTGCATTGTGCACATATGGTGAGAAAGAGAGAGAGAGAAAGAGAAAAAAAAATGAAAGTGACGAGGAAGAGGGAGGAAGAAGTGAGAGATATTTTTGTTTTTGGGGGTATTGTGCTCCCATCAAAAACAGTAAAATTACACGGTTCCGTGTACAAAATAACACGCATGTGTCGAAAATATCCCCTCGAGAATTATTTTATAACAAACTTTTTATGGGATGTTACATAGTAGATAGGTACATTATTTGTTACTTGTATAAAATAGGTAATTTATGTGAGAGAAGCAAAAATAAGTCCAGAATTGAAAAACAAAATGAAAATGCATATTCTTTCACAAGTCAACATATAATTGGTTACATGGTATAAGTAAATTATTTTTCATATATTTGATAAGCAAATTACTACATATATTCTCCTTTTTATAAAATACTAATATAAAACATCAAAGTAAGAAAAATTAATAGAACGAATTGAAGCAAACCGAGGAATTAAAAAAAAAAACTAAGAACATAACAAATCAAAACTTAAAAAAGGAAAAAACTAATCCCATAGAGCTCCAACAATTGAAAGAACAAAAGACTCATAGATTGGAAAAGCAATTTGAACAAGTTTAAAATAAAAGTGACAGATTGGAAAGCATTTGAAAAACCAGTGTGAGAGCAACAACGTTAAGAAAGCTAATCAATTAGAGACAAATAACATTAATTTCCCAAAATTCCTCCCTAAAATCACTTTGAATTATAATGGGGGTATTATTGGAAGAGAAATTATACATAATCCGAGTCATCAAGCAAGTTGAATAAACTTGCTTAGTTGGAGCCTAATCAATAGATTTTTTTCATAAAAATTTAATATGATGGGGTGAAGGTGAGAGAAAATGATTTTGAAAGGACCATGTTGAAGTAGTTGGTCATCCGAGCCATACTCCGTAGATCATTTTGTCGAGCTATCATATAATACAAAATGATGATATAGAAAGTACTTTAAATTTCCGTTTTGACTTGGAAGAGAAGTTGGTCGAAGTAGTTAACTGCAGTAGTGTTTTGGAACACAGAGAGAGTACTGGGCCTCTTTCACATCCTCTGGATCCATGCATGGACCATGGCAGAATAATGCCATTATTTCTTTGGTGATCACTGTTACGCGCTCAAAAATTCTTGATTGCTTAAGAGTATATGTTACTTATAGTATTTTAACTATTAAATTTTAAATTTTGTATATTTAAATAAAAATTTAACGGTTAAAGTAATTGTAATACGTGGATACTTCGGAGTATCCCAAGAAAGCCCCCTACATGTCAAGACTTTTCCTTTCCTGTTTTTGAAGTGTTTTCAACTTCGATTGTGCCAAATTCATTGAGCTGGAAATAATAATGATATAATATTAATACGCATGGAATGCCAACTGATGAACTATCAGGAAAGAATACGGTCATAAAGAACTTGCATGATTCTAAATTGCTTAATTAGTTTTGCCTCGACTGGTTTGTCTCAGTCTTAACTTAAATCTTATGAATAAGTTTAACAACCGCAAACTCGTTAACTTTTACGTTGAACTATTCATGTAGGACCGAGGACTATAAAAGAGTGTCTGGGTAGCCAACCACACAAAGAAATAAATATCAGAAGAAATTGCAGAAGTGGTATTAGGGTTGAGAGAAGCTTCTCTTGGTTCAGTAATTTGTGGGTTTTTTCTGTGACAATACAAAAGTAAAGAGTGGCAATTAAGTTGTGGATTCCCTGCAGGAAAGTCACATGCATTCCGAGAGGTTTCTTATGAAGGTGTCAATGATAAGCATCCAAAACTTCATTAATGTGAGGGTGGCTCATTGTCTCCTCTTGGGGTAATAACAGCAAGTACCAGAGCTATAGCCTTGAACACTCAATGCCACGTACTTACAATTTTTTGCTGCCAGCAAAGGTGGCGCATTGTCTCTCCTATAATAGTCGTAGGCATTTGCTAATGGAGGGAAGACCACAACTGCCTTCCCACCTTAATTTCCTTTATGGTTTGCTTGTGACCAGTTACTAGCTACAGTTATATTGTATATAGATATAATATACACACACAACATGGGATTTGGATTTGAATTTGCATAATTGCATTGCAGTGGATATGATTTAGGGCAATAACTTACCTTCAACAGAAGGAGAGGAATAGGGAGAGATAAAGAGGGGATGGATCATGGAGGGGAGAGAGACGGGTAGGGAAAGAAGACGCGAATTAATTTGTTTAGGGTGTAACATGCATAATTTGTGATTATTGATTAATCCACCGTCAAATTAATCTAAGAGTTCAAATGAAAGAAAACCTCACAAGTCCTCAAAATGAGGACCTGTCATGTAAGTTTTTCTATTTACCCTTATTCGGATTATATATTAGTAGCATGGAAAATTCAATTAGTGTGTGTCCATATGTGATAACATTGAAAATTTCATAACAATGTGACTTTGCTAGTTTTGTTGGTGTTTGCAAGGGTCATCATTTTATGGTTTGGATCAAAAACAAAAAAAAAAGCCCCAAACCAAGTACCAAAATGGACTGGTCTAGTCTAGATGCCTAAACATCCTAATCCAAAACAGTATTTTTTTGTACTTGATAAGGAAAACAATTTT
The DNA here is from genome assembly GCA_018257905.1 of Gillenia trifoliata. Taxonomy (NCBI): domain Eukaryota; kingdom Viridiplantae; phylum Streptophyta; class Magnoliopsida; order Rosales; family Rosaceae; genus Gillenia; species Gillenia trifoliata. The sequence goes on from CM031082.1 coordinate 6,904,336, forward strand.
TACATACCTCTTTTTTCTTTTTGTACATTTTTTAAAAAATTTAAAGGTCTAAAATGAATATGAATGTGTAACGGGAGAAAAAAAATTGTGTGGATAATTTCCCTTTTACCAGAAAACCATCCAATATGAAATATGGATCAGGTCTATGAACAATTGAAGCAGAGCCTGTTAATTGTGATGGGCTTTTGTCATTTTGCTCATATGATGGCCTTATACAGAAGGAAATGTTAGTGACAGCGGTTATTTTATTTATGTAAATGAGGATGATGAAGGATTAGACGAGTCGAACTACACTTAAGATTTGGTTATCGCACTACAAAAGTAGCCTTACTCTCTAACATGCGCAAAACGGCCAAAAAGAACTAAGACCCGGGATTTAGCCATCAACTACAAAAGTAGGCTACTTCATTCCCGCTCAGAGCGATTAGAAATGACTAACTTCTCGATAGAAAGACCTCCTATCCCCCATCTCTGAAATTTATTAAAATAATACAAAAAAGATACAAGCGGGGGAATGAAGTCAAGACCCGCAAATAGAACAAAAAATAAAAAATAAAAACAAGGTCAACGAAAACAAAAAATAGGACGAAAAGAAATTTCATGAGCATGAGTGGTGCTAATTTAGGATTATGAATGTATTGAATATTTATTCTTCTCTCAAAGGAGGAATATATATAGTACAAAGATTTATTTACAAGACAAATCAGGAGAATAAATCTATCCTAATTACAAGGAACTAAATAGGAAATATAATATTCTAATTATATGGAATTAATACGGGAATGTAACCTCACACCAACACTACCCCTCAAGTTGGTGCATAGATGTCGCTAATGCCCAACTTGTCAAGTGAGTTGTAGAATGCTTGACTTGAAACTACCTCTGTCAAAATATCCGCCAGTTGATCCTCTGATTTCACAAATGAGAATTGAATAATATTCGCATCCAATTTTTCCTTAATAAAGTGTCTATCAACTTTAACATGTTTAGTACGATTATGTTGAATTGGATTATGAGAGATCAATGGCAACTTTGTTGTCACAAAATAAATTTGTTGCCGACATAGGTGGATGACCAAGTTCTGTTAGCAACCTCCGAAGCCAAAATAACTCACACACTCCTTTTGCCATTCCTCTGTATTCTGCTTCCGCACTTGACAAAGCTACTACTTTTTGTTTCTTACTCCGCCAAGTAACCAAGTTACCTCCCACAAACGTAAAGTAACCAGAAGTAGATCGTCTATCGGTAATATTTCCTGCCCACTCTACATCAGTGTATCCTTCTATCTTTAAGTGTTCATTCTTGGAAAACATAATACCTCGACCTGGTGCTGACTTTAAGTACCAAAGTATCCTGACAACAACATTCATGTGATCTTCACTCGGAGAGTGCATGAACTGACTCACAACACTCACTGCATAGTCGATATCTGGTCGGGTATGAGACAAGTAAATTAACCTTCCAATCCGCCTCTGGTAGCGCTCTTTGTTAGTCGGAACCTGATCAAGATATTTTGCAAGGTGGTGATTTTGGACAATAGGAGTATCTACAGGTTTGCAATCAAGCATTTTTGTATCTGTTAATAAGTCCAAGACATATTTTCTTTGAGACAAGAATATACCCTGTTTCGATCGAGCCACTTCAATACCTAGAAAATACTTGAGCCCACCGAGGTCTTTCATCTCAAATTCAGTTGCCAAATAATTCTTCAACCTCGAGATTTCTTCCCTATCATCTCCTGTAACAATCATGTCGTCTACATAAATGATAAGTGTCGTTATCTTACCCATTCTACGCTTCAAGAAGAGCGTATGATCTGAGTTGCTTTGCCTGAACCCATACTTTCTCATGGCCATTTGAAATCGCCCAAACCACGCACGTGGCCATTGTTTCAGACCATACAAAGCCTTTTTTAACTTACACACAACTCCCATTTGCGTAGGTGACGTATATCCTAGTGGAATATCCATATACACCTCTTCTTTAAGATCCCTATGTAAAAAAGCATACTTCATATCAAATTGTTGTAGTGGCCAGTCTAGATTTGCTGCCAAAGAAAGCAATACTCTCACAGTATTGATCTTTGCTACTGGGGCAAAAGTCTCTTTGTAGTCAATGCCATAGGTTTGTGTATAACCTTTAGCAACTAACCGTGCTTTATATCGTTCAATGGACCCATCAGCTTTATGTTTGATTGTGTATACCCACCTGCACCCTACTGTCATTTTTCCTCTTGGTAGGGGAACTAAATCCCATGTTTGATTCTTTTGAAGTGCACTCATTTCTTCCTCCACTGCTTTGGTCCACTTAGTTTCGGATAATGCTTCTTTCAAAGAACTAGGAACACTGTCAACTGATATTTGTTGTATGAATGCTTTGCCTGGTTCGGATAACTTGTGGGATGACACATGGTTGGCAATTGGATATATGGATTTCTTTGCTTCATCAGGTGAATATCTATTAGGCGGTTTCCCTCGGTTATGCCTGTCAGGTAATTGATAAGTTGGATTAGTTGATGTACTAATAGGTGTAGTGGGACTTACCTCAGGAGTATTCTTAAAAGAATGGTCGTCAAAAGGTTCTATAGGTGAAGAAGAGAGGGGGGAAGAAACATCAACTTCGGCATCAACTTTGTTTGACCAGTCGGTGACCTTGGTCTACGACAGGTCACATTGCGACACGTCAGCATCAACTTTGTCTGATCAGTCAGTAACCTTGGTCTGCGACAGGTCTCTGGAGACTGTGTGACCGGTCAGTGGAGATGGCAGCTCTTTGTTCAATTCTGTTCGTATCTCAACTGTCCAGTTCTTCTCTTCACTCATTGTCTCCCCCTGAAGAGAAGAGTGGGATGAGGAATAGTACATGTCCATCTAAAAAAAAGTCACATCTATAGTGACATAAGTGCATCGAGTAGGAGGATGATAACAATGGTAGCCTTTTTGTCGTGCCCTATACCCCATAAAAACACAACGTACTGCACAAGGATCGAGTTTGGTACGTTGAATCTTATGAAGATGGACAAACGCGACACATCCAAAGACTCGTGGTGGCAACATCAAGATGGATGGTAGAGGACCAAATCGAGAAAGAACCTGTAACGGAGTCTGAAAGTCCAATACTTTACAGAGCAGTTGATTCATAAGATAAATCGCGGTGACAATCGCATCATCCCACGAAGAACGAGGAACATGAGCACTAAATTCCAACTAACAATGCCCGAGCAGTATCCAATATATGCATGTTTTTACGTTCCGCAACTTCGTTTTGTTGTGGGGTCTGAGGACAAGAAGTTTCATGGAGAATACCATGAGTAGTAAAGTATTGGACAAAATCATGATTCACATACTCCCCCCCATTATCAGAACGTAAAATGCGAATCTTAGCAGAAAATTGAGTTTGAACCATAGTATGAAAGGTCTTGAAAGCGATGAATACATCACTTTTATTTTTTAGCAGATTTAGCCACGTCATTCGTGTACAGTCATCCACAAATGTCACAACCATCGAATGCCAGAAAAAGTAGAAATCGGGGATGGCCCCTCAACATCAGAATGTATCAAACCAAAAAGAACAGTACTTTTTGTAGAATGTAGAGGATAAGGTACACGATGACTCTTAGCCAAAATGCAAGTATCACATTTAAAGTCTGAAACAGAACAACCAACAAATAAGTTCGGTAGCAAATGCTTCAAATAACTAAAAGATGGATGACCCAAACGACGATGCTACAATCATATTTGTCACTTCTTGTCATTAGAAGCCCCGAGCACAAAGTTCACTCGACCCGTGCTGACATCATCCACAAAATATAAGTCCCCTCTCTTAGTACCACGACCAATAATCTCCATCGTGAGAATACCCTGAATAAGACAAAACTTAGGATATATTAGTACACAACAATCTAATTGTTCAGTGGCCTGACCAAGAGACATTAATTTATGTTTTAATGAGGGAACAAGTAGAGTATTGGGTAAAGAGAGCGTAGGTGTTAGATTAACTGTGTCAGTCGCCACCACAGGAGAGACAACACCATTAGCATTTGTGATACTTTGTAGTTGAGGAGTAGTCTTACAAACAAGATCCTTCGGATCATAAGTCATATGGTCTGTAGCACCTGAATTAATAATCCAATCACAAGAATCACAATCACCAAAAACATGTAAAGCCCATCCGCAGTTAACTGAGGTTTCAGAAGAGTTTTCGGTCAAGCCAGGAGCACTAGAAGAGTCAAGAGTAGTAGTAGTATGTATGGTAGGGGTGACGACACCATAATTGGTGTCATCAGTAAGGTGCGGCAAGGCCTCTATGGGAGTGTGCTAGTTTTTTTTTTTTTTTTCTGAGGGTCGCAAGCAGAGCAGAGACCTTAAGATCTCTGCTCTAATACCATGCTAATTTAGGGTTATGAATGTATTGAATATTTATTGTTCTCTCAAAGGAGGAATATATATAGTACAAAGATTTACTTACAAGGCAAATCAGAAGAATAAATATATCCTAATTACAAGGAACTAAATAGGAAATACAATATTCTAATTATAAAGAATTAATATGGGATTGTCTACTCACACCAACAAGTGGCATATGCAAAATAATAGGCACCAATAATAGGCACTACAAGCCGCACCAAAAGAAGCTAACGCATCGGCAACATAAGTACCCTCTCCATAAATATGTGTACAAATAAAACTCACCTGACGAAGGCATCATAACAATTGTTCCAATCGACCAAAACAAACCAAAGAATTGAAGTAGAGGCTTTAAAAAGATAATGCAAAACCAAAGAGGAAATAATTTCAATCCAAATGTGTTTCCAATCCTGAACCCAAGCAACATGAACTGCCTCGATGAAAGCTAGTATTTATGCAGCCACTGAACTAACAAACTTCGTATTCGAGGGAAAGCACTAAACACATGCCCCTCAGAATCACGAAAAATTCCTCCAAAACTGGCACGACCATTAGCACAAGAACCATCGATATTAGCCTTAATCCAACTAGGTTGCGGCAGGCACTGAAGCACCGGAAAGAAAGAAGGAGTAGTAGAAAAAAAACGAGGATATACCCAATAAGGAATAAATAGGCAACACAGCCGAAGAAGGGCTGCTACGATGGAAACACACAAGAGCTGCTTCTCGAAACCGAGCAATAAGCCAACACTTAGCATAATCTAAGGGGGCAAGTTTTTCCTCAAATCGAATCTAATTATGGAGAGACCAAATTCCCCAAACAAAAGTATAAGCCACAAGAACCCAAAGCTTGCGAGTAAAGCCAGAAAAAGCAACAATAAAAGTCTCAGAAAAACTTGTAAGATGGGCTCCACCACGATTGACGAACGACGGAAGAGAGCCAATAACCACTGCCATAAAAGTAAAGTCCAAGGGCATTCCAAAAAAAATATGCGAAAGAGACTCAGAAGCTAAATTGCACATTGAACAACACGAAACCAGCGTAATACCCATGTGCTGAAGAAACAAATTAGTGAGAAGCCAGCCTTGTAAAACCTTCCAAACAAGACTATATATTCATCATCATTAGTTAACAAAAAATTTCTCTACTACATATTACTATATTTTTATGCTATATATACATATGAATAAGAACCGTTATCTTGATATGAACGGAGGAGATGAAGACCTTACTTTAAGTTACAACCGGGTCAACTAAACCTGAACTACAATGCCACGTACGTCACGTGGCAAGTGTTCATGTCACACACAAAATTTTCTTTTAAACTTGTTGGAGCGAAAATATTCAAGTCCTTCATGTCGAGATCCTATAGACACCATCTTTGTTTGTCATCAATAAAGGAGAAGGAGGGTGTACCTGTAAAAGATACTATGACACTCAAGTTAATGAGTGGTTGAGATGATTGTAGTAATTTTATACCTCTTTTCATATATGCTTGTTGTAGAGCCGTCTCTAAGATTTCGGAGGCTCGGTGCGGAAATTATAAACGGGCCATTTTGCTATGGTACATAATTACATAATCTTACCAAAACGTACTAAAACAATAAAAATTTATCATGTATTAATATCATAATTAAAAGAAATTTTATAACTAAAATTATGTGATTAATCAACAAAATCAGTAGTAAACACATAAAGAAGCAATGAAACAAAACAAATTAATGAATAATAAAGTAAAACACTAAATTCAAAGGCAAATCTTTAGCAACAATCAAATGATATTAAAAATTTGAAATAGAAAATCCACACATTCTTTCCTTAATCTCTTTATCTCTCACTCCATTCTCTCAGCCTAAACAAGAAACAAAGTAATCAAATCGCAAAGTTAATTAATCTAGTCATATATCAGCCAAAAGTTGGGGCCCTTTGGAGGTGGAGGGGAGGGAGAGGGGCTGTGCTGTGCAATTGCACAAGTTGCTCCCCCACAAAGCCGGCACTGCCTTGTAAGTTAGTTAATTGGCCTTTATATATGCATTGCAGTCTTGCTCCAAGTCCCAGGTCCCTTGAATTTCTTCATAAACCACAAGTAACTTCATCATGGATATGGTAATGTGTGATTAATTAGGCTTTGCCAAGTGGCATAGAACATGCTTGCCTTTGGTAATGGACATGACATGCATGCCCGGTAGGCCTTGGCCATATAAGCGCCACTAATCCCCAAGATTTCATGCTTGTGGCCATGCATAGAAATTGGTGGACATTGTGTTAATTAACTTATTTGTTGTTCCACTTCAATGCTTAGGGTTCCCGTGGCTAGTTAATTTTATAAGTCCCACATCAGGAAATTAAGGGAACAAAATACAATATATAAGTGTATGATTTCACGCCTAACAATTCCATTTTTTTTTGTGATAAAACCTAAAACTTAGTGTCCCGTCTCTCTGAATATCTGACATGACATCACAGCGGGTTTGGTTGTGGGTCCATGCCGTGCCCAAGTTATCAGGTTTAATGTAACATCATGCTTCCACACTTAATGACCAATGTGGGATTGGTTGCACGTGTGGCCCTCTATGTGGTACTTCCACATGAGGGGTCGTGTTAAATATAAGTCCCGCATTGGGAAATTAAGAGAACAAAATACAATATGTAACTATATGGTTACTCTAAAGAAAAGTGGTGTAATGGTATTTTCTTTTCATATCATTCACAAAGCTAGGATTACAACTTTTATACACAAACTACAATCTTCGATCCTACTTTACTGCCAGTAATCAAGGCTAACTAGGAGCCGAATAAGGAAACAAATAACCTAAACTATTTTACAATATTTGACAGAATCAATCAATCCTTATAATCAGAGATCTCTTTCTTAACAGGATCAATCAATCCTTATAATCAGAGATCTCTTTCTTAACACTCCCCCTCAAGTTGGAGTGTATGTTGATGACACCCAACTTGCCAAGTAAAGTTTCAAACTGTGTCGAACTCAATGGTTTGGTGAACACATCTGCTAGTTGATTTGCTGTTCGTATGTATGCTGTTCGTACAATCCCTTCTTGAATCTTTTCAAGTACTAGGTGGCAGTCGATTTCAATATGTTTTGTTCGTTCGTGAAAGACTGGATTAGAAGCAATGTGCATCGCAGCTTGATTGTCACAAAACAATGTAACAGGTTGTGTATGTTCCACTCGCAAATCCTTCAAAATATTCTTAAGCCATGTGACTTCACAACAGGTGGTGGCCATAGAGCGATATTTTGCCTCTGCACTAGAACGGGATACAGTATTTTGTTTCTTTGTCTTCCAAGAAACAGGTGCTTGTCCGAGGAAGATGCAATAACCAGTTACGGATCTTCTTGTGTCTTTACACAGTGCCCAGTAAGCATCACAAAAGGTTTGCAATTGTAGTGAACCAGTGGTGGGTAAGAGAATTCCCTGTCCAGGAGCCTGTTTAATGTATCGAAGGACTTTATGTGCTGCTTCAAGATGTGGTTGTCTTGGCTTATCCATAAATTGACTCAACACATGAACCACATAGGTTAGGTCCGGCCTTGTAATTGTTAAGTAAATTAACCTACCCACGAGTCTTCTGTATGGAGATGGATCACTCAACAGCGTCCCATTTGTTTCCGTGAGAGACAAGTTTTGATCCATAGGGAACCGTGAGGGTTTGGATCCTAGAAAACCAGCATCCTCTAATATTTCCAACGTATACTTGCGTTGACACAAAGTAATTCCCTTGCTTGATCTTGCAACTTCGATGCCCAGAAAATATTTGAGCTGTCCCAAATCTTTTAGTTTAAAAAGTTGGGAAAGAAAGCGTTTGGTCTCTTCAATTTCTTGTAGGTTATTCCCTGCAAGTATTACATCATCAACGTAGACCAGTAACGCCATAAAATTACCTTGGCAACTTCGGACGAACAATGAATAATCAGACCATGACTGATGAAAACCATCAGTTTTGAGAGCATTGGATAACTTAATGAACCATTGTCTCGAGGCCTGTTTCAAACCATAGAGTGATTTGTTGAGTTTACACACACGAGTCTCCCCCTTTCGTCCGAATCCAGGAGGCAAGGTCATATAAACATCTTCGTACAAGTCACCATGCAAGAAGGCATTGTTGACGTCGAGTTGGTGGAGATGCCAACCGCGTAGGGCAACAACGCTCAGAAGAACACGGACAGTGGTGAGTTTGGCAACGGGAGCAAAGGTTTCCCGATAGTCAAGGCCCTCGATTTGACTATATCCTTTCGCAACAAGACGAGCTTTGTAGCGCTCGACACTCCCATCAGGTTTGAGCTTCACTTTGTAGACCCATTTACAACCAATGGGACGTTTGTGAGACGGTAGGGGCACAAGAGTCCATGTGTGATTTTCCTGGAGGGCAACAATCTCACGTTGCATGGCAGCACGCCATCTGGGATCTTGAACAGCCTGGGAAAAACTAGCAAGTTCTTTGACAAGGGTGAGATTAGTGGTGAAAATTTTGTGGGTGGGAGAGAGGTGATCATAGGACAAATAATGAGAGAGAGAATAGAGAGTACCTGACGATTGAACCATGCTCGTGGAAGAGTTGGGAGGGACGCGGGAGGGTAGAGTAGCTTCTACGTGGAAATCCTGCAAGAAGGTCGAGGGCTTGGTGGGACGCATGCTGCGTCGAGGAGGTGTGAGGGCACGAGGAGGAGAGGTCAGCACGGGAGGTGATAGAGGTGAAGAGGAAAGATGAAGGGATAGTCTAAAGTGGATGGTGATGGAAGAGAACCCGTATCAGGAGGAGATAGGGAGATGGAAGAAGTTGGTGAGGTAGGAGTTGGTGGTGTAAAAGTAGAAGGGGTGTCATCGGGTGTGGTGGGCGAAGGTGGAGGAAATGCATGAGAATAATCCATGTGGGATGGAAGCGAGGAAGAAGGAGTAGAAGAAAGTGATGGGGAGGAAGCAGCGGAAGTAGCATGATGTTGATAGGGAAATTGATCTTCAAAGAACACAACGTCCCGTGAAACAAAGATTTTCTGTGAAGTGAGATCAAATAAGCGATATCCCTTTTGTCCATAAGGATAGCCAAGAAAAATACAACGTACTGCCCGAGGATCAAATTTCGAAGGTCTTTGTGCATGTGTGGAAGCAAAACACAGGCTGCCAAAAACTCTTAAATGAGAATAGTTAGGTTCCTTATTGAACAACTTTTCATAGGGTGTTTTACCTTGGAGAAGTGGAGTGGGAGTACGGTTGATGAGGTAAGCTGAAGTTAGAATGGCATCACCCCAAAAGTGGTTGGGTAGATTAGCTTGAAAGAGTAATGCTCGAGCAACATTAAGCAAATGTCTATGCTTGCGTTCAGCAACACCATTCTGTTGAGGTGTGTTAACACAGCTAGACTGATGGATGATTCCTTTAAGAGCATAAACATTGGCAAGTGTAAATTCAGGGCCATTGTCACTCCTAATTATCTTGACCTTAGCATTGAACTGAGTTTCAACCATGTGGATAAATTTGACTAAAAGATCTTTGGTATCAGATTTATGCTTCATCAAATAGACCCATGTGGTCCGAGTATAGTCATCAACAATAGTAAGAAAGTATTGAGCACCAGAGAGAGAAGCAACCTTGTATCCACCCCAGATATCAATATGAATTAACTCAAAAGGTGATGTACTAGTAATAGAACTCAATGAAAATGGTGATCTTGTTTGTTTAGCCAAAGGACAAATGGAACAATTATTGGTAACATAAGATTTATTACTAGCAAAAGGCAATAACAAAGTCACTTTATGGGAAGGATGTCCAAGACGTTGGTGCCAAAGATTTGGAGTAATGGTGTGAACAGCATTACAGATGTGTTGCTTTGGTGGATCAAGAAAGTAGAGTCCCTCCCGTTCAATGCCAGTCCCAATCATCTTCCCCAAACGTAGGTCCTGTATGACACAAAAATGTTTTAGAAAAATGGTGACATATAGGGAATCATAGGCTAGCTTGCTTATGGATATCAGGTTCAACCGAAAAGGTGGCACACACAACATTATCAAGTATGAAATTGGGAGAAAACACTATTTGTCCAATATGAGTGACTTTGGCAAACGACCCATCAGGTAGTTCAACAGTGTGGTTTTCAACGGGTCGTGAATTTGTAAGCAGATTAGGGTTACAAACAACATGGTCAGTAGCACCACTGTCCAGGATCCAGACATTTTTCGTGCCATTATGCATGAAGGAGAAGACTTTACCTGAAAGTTCTTCATGAGTAGAAGAATTACCAACATGATTGATAAGAGATGACTTGTTTTTGTTGAGCATTTGAAGGATTTTCTTGCAATCCTCCTGGGAAAATGGGAAACTGGGCGTGTCCACCTTGGCAGATGTTGTGACTTGATTTCCTTTGGCAGATGTGGTGCTTCGAGTTAACTCAACTTCAGTAGCAGCCTTTCTCTTTCTACAGAAGTCGAAGGTATGACCTTTCCACCCACAAAAAGTGCATTTGAGATGTGCACGACAATTTTTGGTGGTGTGGTTAGTTTTGTTACACTTACTACATCGAGTCCCAGCGTCGTCGGATTCATGTTCTCGACTTGTGTTCTTCACCGCAAAGACTGCACCTTCTGGTTGAGTGATTTTCCCGCTGGTCCCGCTGGAGACTGCTGCCTGTTTTTCATGTCGAAGAACTAAGGCATAAGCCTTATTCACCGTGGGCAGTGGGTCGAGAAGAAGAGTATTGCTTTGAACAGTGGTGTATGATTCATTCAGTCCCATAAGGAACTTCATTGTTTTCTGAGTCTCAACATATGACGTGATCTCTTTCGTTGTTCCACAATTGCACGCTGGGATTGAGCATAGGACATCACGTTCATCCCACAAGCTCTTAAGTTTTGTGAAATAAGAACTTACACTCATATCACCTTGTGTGCAATCATGGATTTCATTCTCTACATGAAATAGTTGAACAATATTTACATGTGAGAATCTCTCTTGTAAGTCAAGCCACATCCGTCGAGCATCTCTGCAGTTAATGACACTTGCTGAAATTTCTTTCGACATGGACCCTAGCAGCCATGTCTTGACCAAGTTGTTGCAGCGGTTCCATTGTTGCAGTTCCTCAGGATTGTTTGCACTTGGTTCCTTGATTGTTCCATCAACAAATCCAAGTTTATTCTTGACCGTTAAGGCCATGCTCATGGATTGAATCCATGTACTATAATTATCTTCCATCAAAGGCTGTGGTACAAGAATCGCACCAGGTTGATCCGAGTGATGAAGAAAAAGGGGATGATTAGGATTTTCCCATTGTGAATGAGGAGTCATGCTTGAAGAAGTTGACTTCGATTCTGGTTTGTTAGCCATGCCGTGTTAGCTAGGGCTAAGTGTATATTGTGTTTGCCCAGATCAGGGCTCTGGTACCATCTAAAGAAAAGTGGTGTAATGGTATTTTCTTTTCATATCATTCACAAAGCTAGGATTACAACTTTTATACACAAACTACAATCTTCGATCCTACTTTACTGCCAGTAATCAAGGCTAACTAGGAGCCGAATAAGGAAACAAATAACCTAAACTATTTTACAATATTTGACATAATCAATCAATCCTTATAATCAGAGATCTCTTTCTTAACAGGATCAATCAATCCTTATAATCAGAGATCTCTTTCTTAACAGTTACACTCTTAATAACATCGATGTTTTTTTGTGATAAAACTCAACACCTAACAATAAGTGGTTAAGTTGAGATATTAACAGTGTAGTTAGGAGTGGGCCAGTAATCCGTCTTTCTGAATATCTGACAGATTTCTGAGTATATTTTGCTCCCATAGTAGTCAAGGCCTAAATTTTGATTCAATACTTTCTTCTTTTTGGTCCATCGGACTCTTGTCAAACATGCACGACCACTGTTCCTAGTCGGGGTACTTTTGGGTCCTTATTTGGCAACCTTGAGTGTGTGTGAGAAAGATAACTAGAGACCTAAACATGTCGTGTTTCTTGTGCACCAAAAACTTAATCTGCAAGCCATCAAATTAAATGGAATGACGATATTACATTGTGATTTAGTCCAAAATCTTCATTAGGCCCCAATGCCATGCATACATTCACAGTGAAGCTACTTGATAGTTGATCAAATTAAGCTCTGTACCATGCATTATTTCGGTGTATATATGTCATAGATAGAGAGCATGCATGCTTTGTTGGCTTCTAAATTATTAACTTTGAAGTGTTCAACACTTATACAATATTAAGGTATTAATTCTCGATCACACTAAAACTGGGATCAATCTACTGAAAAAAATTGAAAGCACATCCAAGGTTAGATTTGTTAGAAAGTCAACTTATTTAGAATAGGAAAATACATGTAATTACTTTGTAATTGATTCTTACCGTATTTGTTTTCTTAGATTGTAGGTCTTCTTGTTGTACAAGGAAAACCTCGTGTATATATTTTCCTCTAATGAATGAAATCATTCAAGTCGCCCAAATTACTTTTTCTGCATGGTATATAGAGCAGGTTGCGAAACCTAGCTCTCTTTCCTTATTCTTCCTTCCCTGTATCATTCCTCTAACATGGGAATCAGCGACGCAGAAAAATCAGAGAGCAGCAGCGCTGCTGATGCTGCTGATCCTTTACTCCTTCACCACTCGGATCACCCCGGGTTGGTTCTCGTTTCAAAGAAGCTCAATGGAGACAATTATAGTACTTGGTCTTGTCCTGTGCGAGTTTCTCTCAGTGCCAAGAATAAACTTGGTTTCATAGATGGTTCAATCAAGAAACAGGATGCAGACAAGAAACCCAATGATCTTGCGGCGTGGCAACGATGCAACGATATGGTTCTCTCATGGATTAGGGGCTCTCTCGAACAAGATGTCGCTAATAGCGTGATGTATTTGACTACCGCTCATGAGATTTGGGAGGATGTCCGCGAGCATTTTTTCCCAAAGCAATGCTCCACGGATTTTTCAAATTCAACGAGAGATTGCTTCTCTCACTCAAGGTCAGCTCTCTGTTTCCGCTTACTACACAAAGTTGAAAAGTTTTTGGGATGAATTAGCATCTTACAGGGAGGCTACTAGTTGTACTTGTGGTGCACAAAACGAAAACCAGAAACTCATGCAATTTCTCATGGGTTTGAACGAGTCCTATAGTGCGATCAGGGGGCAAATTTTATTGATGAAGCCGCTGCCCACTGTTCGACAGGCCTATTCTTTTATCTCTCAGGAGGAAAAACAAAGGGAACTCGGATCCAGTCGCAGTCCAGACCTACAAACAGCAGCCATGGCTGTTCGTTCCGACTCACGATCCCGTCACAATACTGAAACGTCCTCCTCTTCATTCTTTCGTACTGAAAATGTGACTTTACCCCCTTGAAATTCAGTTTTCTTTAACAAAAACCCATTGACTAGGCTTCAACTCAACAATTTTCTTAATTAAGTTTGACTTTACACAATTTTGTATTTTTAAATACCTAAAATACCACTAATAACTTCTTTCGGATTAATTATTAAAAACAAAATTTAATGTCATGGTTTCATTGCATATTAATAACAAAATGATATGGTATTAGGGTTTTAATTCGTTTTATTTTTTTCCCTTTTGAATTACTTAGTTGCTTTTCAAATTTGCATAAATTAAGAATTTTTCGGTTTAGTTTTTCCATTTTCAAAATATGTGAGCATTAACAAAATGTTATTTTTTTCAAAATTAATTTACCTATATGTTATATATAAATAAAGGTAAATTATATTTTTGTAAACAATATAGGTAAATTATTTTACCACACATATATAACAACAATAAAATGTGCCTAATGTATGTAATAATATATGCAAAATAATTTACCTACAACATAAAGGATGTAATTTGGTTCAAGATTTAATTTACCTATATTCTAATGTAGATATGGGTAAATTATTTTATGTAGATTAAAGTATCTACTTGAAAATAAAGGATGTCATTTGGTTCAAGAGAAAGGATGTCATATGTCATTTGTTCAAAAAAAACATAGGTAAATTATTTTTACAAAGATTAAAGTGTAACTACTCGAAATATATTTATATTTTTTATAAGAAAATATATTTATACATTAATATATTTGTTATAAGGAGAATATATATGTATATTGTTTCAATTGTAGCCTATAAAACTGAAATTTTAAACAAGTGTTAACTAAAACAATTATAAAGTATAATGCACCTATGAGTTGAATTTTAAATGCTTGCCAAAAAAAAAGAGGAAAGAAACTAGATGAAATTTAGGATTTCATCATTATTGTAGGTATTAAAGTTTATTGACATGATTAGGATGTTGTGGCATATAGGTTGTAAATAGTTTGCAATAATAGGTTATTTCTTTGTCTACATGTCAATGGATTTGAATTTTGAGTTTTAATTGGATGTTTAAATATATGTGGGTTTTTGTCTAGGAAATAAAAATTATAAGGGTCTATCTCTAAAGAAGCCTTGTTCGTATTGTGACCATGATCATCACACCAGGGAAACATGTTGGAAGTTACATGGGTACCCACCAGACCATCCACTTCATGGTAAGCCGCCTAAAACTACAGGATGGCGCAACAACAACAACAATAGCGGTGGCATCACTTCTTTAGGCAGCAGCCGCAATCAAAACAACAGCATAAGCGACTCTCTTTCTGCAAATCAAGTGAATACAACAACACCAACTCTCCACGACCTTCAAGTTGCTATGCCAAACTTGTCTGACGTTCAATATCAGCAAATTATGTCCGTATTCTCTGAAAAATTTGGTCCTCCAACTTCCACTTCGCAAGCACATGCCGCTACAGCCAGTTCTTTTGCCGAAGGTTTGTTACCGATCGCTTCGCCTCATGGTCAATGGATCATTTACAGTGGAGTGACGGATCACATTATTTCATCTCCTCATTTATTAAAAAATAGTACAAATCAAATTGCTTTGCTGCTTGTTTCTTTGCCTAGTGGAGAAACAGCTCCAATCACTTCGACAGGGACAATTTATTTGAATTCCAATATACAATTGAAAAATGTTTTGTGTGTACCTAGTTTTAAAGTTGATCTTCTATCAATTGAGAAGATTACAGAAGGGTTGAGTTGTTCAGTAACTTTTTTTTCCCTCTTGGTGTATTTTGTAGGGTTTGGTTTCGAAGACGATGATTGGCGTTGGTAAGCGACGAGGGGATCTTTACTATCTAGTGGCACTTGCCTCAACCAGTACCCAAAGAAAACTAGCCTGTCATCTCCTCATCACTTCCGCCGAACTGTGGCACCACCACCTAGACCACCCATCACCAGCCCGCCTACAATTTTTAACTCGCATTTTTTTCAATTGTTCTCTTGATTCGAGTCATGTTTGTGATGTTTGTCCGTTGGCGAAGCAAACTCATCAACCTTTTGGACTCAGTTCAATTTCAACGTCAAGTCCTTTTTCACTTTTGCATTGTGATATTTGGGGTCCTAATAAAAATCCCTCTCTTACTGGAGCTTATTATTGTTTATCCATAGTTGATTTCTCCGGCTTCACTTGGGTTTTTCTCATGCGACGTAGACATGAGACACAAACCATATTACAAATTTTTTTTGCTTATGTTGAAACCCAATTTAACCACAAAGTACAACAAATTCATGTTGATAATGGGGGTGAATTCTTTTCCATTCAAAATTTCTTTTCTGAATACAGTGTCATATATCAATACTCTTGTGTTTACACATTACAACAAAATAGTGTCGTCGAGTGAAAACATCGCCATCTCCTTGAAATTGCCCGGGCACTTCGTTTTCAATCAAATTACCCATCAAATTTTGGGGTGAATGTGTCCTTACCACTGCTTACATGATAAGTAGCCTACCCACACCTTTACTTTACTGCAAGACACCATTTGAAGTCCTCCACAATAAACCACCCTCCTATCTGAGAGTTTTTGGTTGCCTAGCCTATGTTACTTCCGTCCATCACACTTTCAAATTTGCTCCCCATACTCATAAATGCGTCTTCATCAGTTATCCTCCCGGTCAAAAGGCTTACAAACTATATGATCTTGAAACACATAAAACCTTTACCAACCATGATGTTATTTTCCTAGAAGACACATTCCCTTTTTCCTCTTCCCCCACACACTTAACCACAACATCAAATGCCAACCTTCCTGACTCATTGCTGCCCCTTATTCCTTTAACCCAGATAGACCCTATTAACCCCCAATCTTCTCCAAAACAATCCTCTACACTTACACCAACAGCAACCCAAAACCCCACGTCAGACACCTATGCAGCCCCATTTTCTGACGCCCCTTCTTCCCCACAAGAAACATCTTCTGCTGCCCCAAACCCTACTGATTCTCCCTCACCAGCAGCCCAATCCGACCCCACTCCACCTTCTCCTTCCGCTGCTCCCTCACCCACAGATCCTAACCTCACCCAGCCACCATAACCCACTCGTTTTTCTACTTGTCCCAAAAAAACCCCTGCCTATCTCTATGGTTATGTCTGCTTGCAGGTGATTCTGCCTTAACGCCAATCTTTGTCTTCCTCGACTAGTCCCACCAAAGGTACTCGTTATCCCCTTTGTAATTTTCTTTCTTACCAACGGTACTCACAAACGTATTTTTCTTTTGTTAATCATATTTCTCGAAGTGTGAAGCCTTCTTCTTTTGTAGAGGCAAACAAAAATCCTAATTGGCAGCAAGTAATGGCTTCTGAACTCGATGCTCTTGCCGCCAACAACACTTGGACTCTCACACCCTTGCTCCCGGGCAAATCACCCATTGATTGTAAGTGAGTTTTCAAAATTAAGTACCGTGCTGATGGTTCTATTAAGCGGTATAATGCTCGCCTTGTAGCTAAGGGCTTCACACAGACTGAGGGTATTGACTATCATGACACTTTCTCACCGACTGCTAAGATGATCACAGTCTGTTGTCTTTTAGCCGTTGCCACCAATCAAAATTGGGTCCTTCTGACTTAATGTCAATAATGTTTTTCTTCATGGTGACTTACATGAAGAAATTTATATGAACCTTCCTCCTGGTCTTCAGCGACAAGGGGAGAACCTAATGTGCCACCTGAACAAGTCTTTTTACACCCTCAAACAAGCTTCTCGACAGTTGTTCGCTAAGTTCACTGAGGTTATTCTTGCAGCTGATTTCACTCAGTCAAAGGCTGACTATTCTCTTTTCACCCACAGAGATGGACAATTTTTAACAGCTTTATTAATCTATGTTGATGGCATTGTGATAACATGAAACGTTATAGAAGTGTTACATGTTATGTTCCTAAAAGATAACAGACTGTTACATATGTTAAGTGTTACAGGAAACGAACAACATTTTATGTTCCTAATAGATAATTATCGTTATAAAAGTGTTACATGTTGAGAATGAATACTATATTGATGGGAGGATGGACTTTGCATGAGCTTATATGTGACATTCCACATCGACCAATGGAGAGGGGGTGATGTGCCTTATATGTACATGTGCCCACCTCCAACTAGCACGAGACATTTTGGGAGCTCACTGGCTTTGGATTCCATCAGAACTCCGAAGTTAAGCGAGTTTGGGCTAGAGCAATCCCAAGATGGGTGATCTACTGGGAAGTTGCTCGTGAGTTCCCAGAAACAAAACCGTGAGGGCGTGGCCCAAAGCGGACAATATCGTGCTACGGAGGAGCTTATAAGTAAGTTGGGCTACTTCTTATATTGCAAATTGGTTTTATGGTGGAACCTCAACTTTCTTCATAGTATTAGAGCAAGTTGTCCCACGTGTGAAGCCTAATGGCCACATGTGCTTCACGTCACCCCATTTGTATTGTCCACGTGTTTGGCCTGAAAATTCCCCACACGTGAGGGGGCATGTTGAGAATGAATCACATATTGATGGGAGGATGGACCTTGCATGAGCTTATAAGGAGTTGGACTATTTCCCATATTGCCAATTAGTTTTATAGTGTAACCCAACTTACTTTGAATATATAATTAACTCATGAACTGATGAAGAAGAAATCATACTTATTCCCGAATTCTTCATGTAATTTGATGATCAAATTGTCTTGTTCTCGAGAGTAGTTTCCCCGTTTTACACCCAGTTGAAAATAGTTCGTCCTTCTTAGTCTGCAACTTTTGCCACACGTTGCTAAACTTGCAGTGAGATTATATGCAAAACAAACCAGTATATTTGATCACTGCATCACTCCTTGAATTGTCTTATATATCTATCATGCATGCTTATTGCTTGAAGGGTCCTTAGCTATGTGATCCAAACCAAAAGCTAAATGAGGATGAATTTTGAAAATTATCGTCAAATTAGTCACACATACTCTCATAGTTGAATGGGGATGAAATAAAAAGTCATAAATAAGCCCAGAACATTGTAGATAACCTATGATTTATGAGATTAAAGCTTATTAAGAAAATTCTTTGAAGACGCAATTAAGTATGTTATTTTATGTACTTACCAGCAAGTTTGGGAAGTGCACGCCAGTTCTTGTGACCATGCTTATCAATATAAGCTTTTAACATATTGTCTTCTACAGGACTCCATGCTCCTTTCTTTTGTCCATTTTTGTCATAGAAGGGCGCTCTCACCATCTCGTAGACTCCTCTCTCTCTCTCTCTCTCTGTCTCTCTGAAATCAAGTTTTTTCTAGGTGGTCAAAATAACACTCTAGCAGTATTTATATGATTAAAGTGGACATGTGGTCACTATAAGGTCTCATGTGAAACCGGAAGAAGAGTTCAATTCAATAGCTATAGGGAAAGAGGTCTTTTTTATCATTATGAGAAGTGTGCTAATTTTCCTAAAGATTATAATAAGTGCTTTTCTTGGTGATTTCTTTAAGAACTTTTTGATGATCATGCATAGGCCACAATGTACTCTTCCTTGGCAACATGATGGCATTTTAACAATAAAGCTTAATTTCACAATGAACTTTGTAGGCTAATGGTACTTTTATTTGCACACAAAAAAATCCCCCCACCTATATTATTATTTTGGACTAATTACATTTTACACTCTTCAAATTTGAGGTAATTTTCAAAATAGGCCACGAGATTCTAATATTCTCACATTACGTACATCCTGAAGTTTTGAAATTGTATAATTTATACATTTTGTCTCTTTGAATATCTAATCCTCCATTAAATTGATGAGTATTATTTGTCAATATATGTGGTGCAAATATAACTCACACGTTAGTGCTCATATAAGACTCTCATGCTCACTATGTCATTAATTTAACGAAGGATCAAACAATCAATCCTACAAAATGCATAAATTAATACAATTAAATACCTTATAGCATCAAATGAGAAAATTGAAATTTCATGACCCATTTTTAAACTCACCCCAAACCTCAAAAAAGGAGCTAAGACATTGGGATGGGGTAGCCTCCTCTCCCCCTAAACTCTTTTGTAACCGATAAAAAAAAATGTAGTAACCCTATCATTTTTTGTCTTTGACAACAAATATTATACATATAATTAATTAGGTGAGCCAAACTTATTTTTTTGGATGCATAGCAATTCTATTTTATGTTTTTGCATATATTTAACGTAGGTCAAGGCATTGGCAGAGATGACAATATATAGTAATTTGGCAAGGCATGCAACCATGATATCGTACCTCAACAAACAATCAAGTAAAGGGGATCACACATATAGCTTAGACTAGGTTTTTAGTACCCCGCGCGTTGCTGCGGGGTTATTAAACGTTGTAATTTATACTTTATGTTGAAAATGGAGATTACATATTAATTGACATATAGTGATTTGACAACAAAAAATTCACATAATTTAAACCTAGTAGGACATAGAATATAGATTACTTGTCATTTATACTCGCATTAGAAATAACAGAAAACAATTAATCTCAACCCGTAAAATTCACCAAACCCAACTCGCTTAACGATGATTTGGGTATTTCGATTGCCCATTTCTTGGATGTAAATGAGTTTCAACGTTGGCCAATGGGTTGAAGTTCAATATCTATCCACCAGATGTCCACCTCTAATAGGAATGTTGAAACATTTTTCAAACCATAATATTGACATACAATTATTTTGAAAAATATTTACATGATGATAGTAGTTGTAAGGTTGTTCTACCATGTTATGCCATGCTTATAAACTTACATACCAAGTGGTTGTAAGCAAATATTTACATATAGTGGTGTTCCAAAATATGGTCATGTCTGCAAAAGGTAGAAGAAAATAGTTTTAAC
This sequence comes from Gillenia trifoliata, assembly GCA_018257905.1. Taxonomy (NCBI): domain Eukaryota; kingdom Viridiplantae; phylum Streptophyta; class Magnoliopsida; order Rosales; family Rosaceae; genus Gillenia; species Gillenia trifoliata. Next base: position 6,924,929 of record CM031082.1, read on the forward strand.
CAAGTATTGACATTCGTACAAAAGTTGTTCCATGTTTGTGCAGGTGGATGTTGAGCTTGGTAGTTCCTTGGGAGGCATTTTTCAAGATTCAGTCTTCTCTCTTTTTTTTCTTCATATCTCTGTTGTAGCAATGAAAATCAAATTAGCAGATTACGAAGAGACAATAATGTATAACAGAAAGGATATCAGATTTTGCAATGAGAAGCAAATCTATATCAAGCAGCTCAATCAACTTATCTCTCCTAACCGTATCAGTCCCTTCAACTGCCAAAAATCATGACCAAACACAAAAACTCATCTCAATTCAATCCAAATTTCAACAACATTCGCAACCAACAACTATCTACATGCTCATAAATTTAAGGATAAAAAAATAGAATAAAATAAAGCAAAAACTAAGTGCTTTTAATTTCAGCAAAATTATCCACCTCCAAAAATCATATGTTAGCTGAGAAATCTCTCTTCGGGATATCCGGATCAGGTGTGTCATAGACCGACTAGTATTGTAGATATTTATAATTTTATAATATAATATAATATATTAAGATAATTACTTCAAAAATTTACCCAATAAAATATAAGCATGAGCCAAAGATATTAATAACATATATTATTCGTTCAAATATAACAATTAAACTTATTTTTATTTTAAAATACGGGATTTCACACGTTGTGTTGTGAACTCAAAAATTCAAACTGATTTTAATTATATTCTTACACATCATCTGGTGGTGGCTGGTTCTGATCACTGCCCGATTCTTACTGACGTTCTTAAGGATGAGCAGCATGCTGTTACTCGCCGGAGACGTCGTTTTCAGTTTGAGCAGATGTGGGTGGGGGAGGATGAGTGTGAAAAGATAATCAACGAGTCTTGGTTGACGTCCCACCATGATGGAGGGGTGAAGGCGGGATTTTTTGCTTGTGCAAAGAGTTTACTACCACACAAATGGGCTATATATCCACAATAGGATATGCGTTTACTGCCTTAATACACACATATTTGAGTGTATACTTGTCAATGGCTACAGTGCACACACAAATGCAACCTATGTGTGATTAAAAGCCATCTCCAGTGTTCATACCACACGACAATGACGATCTGAGTGAAGTTGAGAAGTCGGACCCACATGCTTTTGCATGCCTGCTTCGTGTTTGACAAGAGAGACTAATATTCGTGTGAAGCCAAAAAATTAAATTTAAAAAAAAAACCAAATAATTTCTTGATAAAAAATAGTATATTTAAAATTTAAAAATTACAAGTAAAATTCCAGAACTTGAAGCCTACGATTTATAGATCTTGAAGGCTGGAATTTTCTAAATCTTGACTAATTAACAAGAACAACAATTTCCTAAAACAATCTGAGCATCAAAGACGCAGGCGAAAAGAATATGACGACCAAGGAGAGAGATCACATCGACCTGCCGGAGAAGTTCTTCAAGACCGACCACATCAACGCTAAGATAAAGAACGGTGAGCTTGAGGTTGTTCCACAAATTTACAAAAAAAAAAAAAAAGAATCAGGGAAAAGAAAATAGATTAATTGTACAACTAAATCAAATAAAAAAGAGACTAATAATCAGAAAAATTGCAAAAAGTAAAAAAAGCAAATGCTTGTGTAGATGAGGTACCTTGATACATGTGTAGATCTCCTCCATTGATGGTAACAATCTGAAATAAAAATTCACACCCATGTAAACCTGAAGAACAAGATGAATCTACTCTTGAATTCATCCCAGAAGCCTTTTCTCCTCTTAGATCTGTACATAAAAAAAAGAAGAGTTAAATCTATATCTATACATATAAAGGGAGAAAACAAATTTAGTAAAACATTCATAATATTAAAAATGTTTCTTCATTTCACAACTATTTAAAAAAAACAATTTAAATCATTTTTTGAACTTTTTTAAAATTATAAATTATATATTAGGTTTTTTTGAAATAAATTAAAATATCAAATAAAATTTAAAAAATCAATTGCCTGCGCGTGTCACAATAGGCTAGTGATGAGAAAGAGAACAGTAGAAAGAATTGTTGAGAGAGAGAGAGAGAGAGTCGGTGAGAGTTTGCTGTGAGCAGCTTCAACTGTTGTTAGGCTCCCAGGCAGATGGGCCATTTCCAAAAAAAAGGAGCTCCAGCGGTGGTCAGCCCAGGTAAGTGGGTGGATCCCACGAGCTTAGGAAGTCCCCCAGACGAATCAGGCCCAGGCTTTTACCCAGGAGATTGCTAACCCAATGTTGACGTCCACCACATTAAAAATTGGCAGCTGCTGCCCAACGAGAAGAATTGCAAGTGGGGTTAGCGGCTAGTACACGTGGCACAAGTTGGCCCATTGGATCTCTAATTGTCATAAATTTAACGGATATAATTAATTTCTGACTAAAAAATTTATTAAAAAAAAACAGCAAAAAAAAGTTAAAAAATCCCACAAAGCTGACGGAGTTCCGGCCTAACAGTTTATGTACGGTTTTGTACAACATTGTGGCGAAGACTTTGGCAAATCTGTTGAAAGGTGTACTGCAAGCAGTGATATCAGAAAACCAAAAGGCTTTTGTGCCTCAACGACTCATAATTGATAATGTGATGGCTGCTTTTGAGACTACATTCGATGAAGGGCTTGAAGGCTGGACAAGATGGGAAAATGGCGATCAAGATGGATATGGCAAAAGCCTATGATCGAGTAGAACAGTCTTTTCTGAGAGCTATTATGTTAAAGTTGGGATTTGATTCAGATTGGGTGAAGCGGATAATGGACTGCCTATGTCCTGCTACCCTCTCTGTTTTGTGGAAGGCCAATCCTACTGGTCACATTGTTCCGGAAAAAGGCTTACGACAGGGATGACCGCTTTCTCCGTATTTGTTTCTTATGTGTGCGGAGGATTTTTCAAGACTGTTAAAGCATGCTAAAATTAATGGGAGACTGAGGGGAATTAGTGTGACGGATGCTACCCCTTCAGTTTCTCATTTATTTTTTGCGGACGATAGTCTTTTATTCGCCAATGCAGCATCAGGTTCGTGTTTGGTGCTGAAGGAAAATTTTCAAATATATGAAGAGGTATCTGGTCAAAAAGTGAATTTTGATATGTCAGCCATGTCCTTTAGTCCATGTGTTGCTGAGAATGTGCGGGTTATTGATGCAGAAATTTTGGAAATCCCCATCGTTGACTGTCATGAGAAGTACTTGGGGCTGCCCACAATGGTAGGTAGAGGAAGGAAGCAAACTTTCAGAGCTGTCAAAGAGCGTTTATCCAAGAGAATATGTGGATGGAAAGAAAAGCTCATTTGGAGAGCAGGAAAGAGATTCTTGTAAAATGATGAAATGGTAGAAGGCTTATGTTTTTAGGTTGATTAACAAACAAAGACTAAAAAACTTCTTAACAGAAAATCTGTACAGAGATGGAAGAACAGAGGGAATTTTTTGAGAAAGTTCAATATTTTCAATGTCACAAAGAAGAGAATACATGCCTCTTTTAATCTAATCTGTCAAATGCTCAGATCCTATTTTTCAGGGAGCAAGGACTCATCTCCAGCCATCCAGGCCATCGGAGGCTACGATCCTTCCACTTGGAAGAGGATCGAGTAATCCAGTACATCCCAAACAGATAAGAATAACAGCTGTATAGGTTTCTAAAACAGGAAATAAAACTAGCCGTTACAAGTTTTAAAGCTAACGGCTATTTCTGGAAAAAGCAAGTTCCTTTGTCTCTTTGATTTCTTCATTCTCTTCAATTCCAATCTGCAGGATTGTCATCTGCAAGTTGATTCAAGCCTAGTATGCAGCTTAATTCTTAACATAAAAGTCATTTTACAGGCTATGCCCACTTATTCTATGAGTTGTTTCCAGATGCCTAAAGGAGTGTGCAACGAACTTCATCGACTTATGGCAAAATTTTGGGTGGGCAAAAGGGTTCGAATGAAAAAGGTATTCACAGGGCGATGTGGGATAGACTGTGCACAAGTAAATTTACCGGTGGGCTTGGTTTTCGTGATCTTGAAGGTTTTAACCAAGCTCTTCTGGCAAAACAATGTTGGCGGCTTCTTCAAAATGAAAATTCATTGATCTCCATAATTTACAAAGCCAGGTATTACCCGCAATGCTCTTTTCTTGGTACAAGAATTGGATCACGTCCGTCTTATATATGGCGTTCATTGATATGGGGTAAAGAAATGTTAAAAATGAGACTCATTTGGAGAGTGGGTAATGGGGAGCAAATTAGGGTATACCATGATAACTGGATTAATAGTCCAGTTGGTCTCAAAGTTATCTCCCCACCATACTTTGAAAACTCTTTGAGGGTCAGCGATATGATTACTGAGTCTGGTACATGGAATGCTACTATGTTAGAGATGGGTTTTTGGGAGGAGGAAAGGAAAGCTATACTTCAAATTCCACTAGTTTCGACCATTGAGGAGGATAAGTTATGTTGGAGCCTTGAAAAAGTGAGAAATACAGTGTAATGAGTGGTTACATGAAGGCTTGTAAGTTGAAACACAAGAAAATGGGAATGATTGGGTCTTCTTCAGGCGAAATTGATAGTTTTTGGAAGAAAGTGTGGAGAATGAAGGTTCCTAATAAAGTGAAGCATTTTGTGTGGAGGTGTATTTGGGATTTTCTACCATGCAATCTGAATCTGACGAAGAAACGTATTATTCAAAGTCCAGTTTGTGTCCGCTGTTGTTCAAAAAATAAGAGTATCGGTCATGCTTTGTGGTCATGTTATGGAGTGCAGGACGTTTGGTCGAATAGTAGCTGGGAGGGTGCGGACAAAAGTTGGATTATATCATCTTTTGTTGAACTTTGGCGGGCTGTGATATTATTTGCACAAATAGATGAGATTGATCGTTTTGCGATGATATGTTGGGCTATTTGGAATAATAGGAATGCAATAGTGTTTGACGGGAAACCCTCCTCGATTGATGGAGTTCTTACCTCCGAAATCTCTTTGTTGCGTGAGTTTCAGGAAGTTAATCATGTGAGGAATGGGTGCTCTATCAAGGCCGTTGCGGCTCGATGGAACGTACCTAACTTTGGTGGGTATAAGATCAATGTTGATGGTGCTGTCCAAAAAAATGGGAAATTTGAGGTGCCAGGGTGGTTATTCGGAATGATTGTGGTGATTTTATGGCGGGCTGTGCTATTCCAATCCAACATCACCTCATTGTGCAGGCTACGGAGGCGATGGCAACTTTGTTAGGACTCCAATTCGCTGTTGATTTGGGTTTCTCAAAGGTGATACTCGAAATAGATTCCAAATTTGTGATGGAGTTGATTAGCAGTGATGAAGTTTGTCTAACAGTGGTGTATAGTTTGATTCAAGCGATTAAGGTCGTCTCTATGTTTTTGGTAGCTCATGTTATTGGTCAATTTGCTATAAACACTGACAGTTTTGTTTCTTGGATTGAAGAGGAACCTTTTTTGTTGTTCTCTTCTCTCATTGCTTATGTAATGTTCATTTCTTAATCAATGAAATCGTATATTATAAAAAAAAAAGTAAAAACTAATATAAAGAATATCAAACTTTGAATTTTAACAAAAAAACATCCTAATAATTTTATTTGGATAACAAATATTTAAATTTTAATAAAAATGACAACACTTTAATATAATAAAAAAAAAACCAAAACTGATGTGCGGAACCCGCGCGTTACCCCGCGCCCACTCACTCTCTCCCCTTCCCTCACCCCGCCCGTGCCCATCTTTTAGTTTTTTTTTTTTTTGGCAATCTCTCTCTCTCATCTTTTTCCATCACTAACTCTTTTTCTCTCTCATCTCTCCTCTCACTCCATAAATAATATATTACACTTTTTTTTAATTTCTTTTTTTTTTTCATGTGTTTTTTGCAATTTTTAGTTGTAATTCTATCAAACAAAATCCATGAAAACCGTTGCCTTTTTTTTTGTGTTTAGGATTTTTAGGAAGGAAGGAACTTAAAAATTTTCTAGCCATGTTGTGCAAAAATACTTCATAAAATTTTAAGAAAAACACTTAATTTAACAAAATTGTTATCAACAAGTTTCTAATGAAAAATACTTCTTGACATTTTATTCATGAAAAATACTTAATTGTTGAATTAAGTATCACCAATTCTAGAAACGGTGACACTATTTCGAGAAACAGTGACACTATTTCGAGAAACAGTACCATTATTTTTAGAAACGGTGACACTGTTTCTAGAAACGGTGACATTGTTTCGAGAAAAATAATTTAATAAATTGTACTATTTCTTTTTTAATAAAAAACAAACAATTACGTGTTTTTCATGAATAAAATTTCATAAAGTATTTTTCATTAAAAACTTGTTGATAACAATCTTGTTGAATTATGTGTTTTTCTTAAATTGAGTTTTTTGGTATGAATCTTTCCTTTATTTGACATGATTTTGTCTCACAAATTGTGAAGATATAATCTTGATTATATAAACTTTTGTCCTTTTTAGTTTTCTTTTATTTGACAAAAATTATTAAAAGAGAATAGAGGTGAGAATGTGTGTGTGAGAGAGATTGGATGAGACAAAATAAAAACAAAAACTAAAAAAAAAATTGGACAAAGAACAAAGGTGGGGATAGGTGGGTGAAGAGAGAAAATGTGTGTGTGTGTAAGAGAGAGAGAGATTGGATGAGACAAAACAAAAGAAAAAAACAAAAAAACTCATATTGGTGTGAGAGAGAGAAAGAGAGCAAGAGATATGAGGGGAGGGATGAGACGCGCATGTGTCATATTTTATAGTTTTTATTTTATTTATTTTATTATATTAAATTTTTATCTTTTTTATTAAATTTTATGTTATTTTTATTAAAAAAATTATTAAAATACTTTGTTCAAAAAAAAATATTAATGTCATTTTCATTAAAATTCTAAAAAAAAACCCATAAATATTAATTTGATGAAGCTGAAATCACATGTAGTGATGAAATGATGACTCTATGAAAAGAAAGTACATATCTCCACAATAAATGACGTCGAAGTTGCGATGTCATTAATGGTTGACTAAGAATCACTAAATTAAGAAAAAGAACTCTGTTTCCATTATTAAATACAGACATGACTTTCCCCGAAAAGAAAATGTCAGAAGAAAACAACAATTTAGTAGACGGCTTCACACTATTTGAATATATCGGTTTCACACTCTATTAATCTTGTTGCCAATGGACTGCGAATTATTCAAACGAAAAAACCAACCCTAATTAAAGAAAGATATTTTTGATTTAATATTTTAAGAAAAACTCTCTTATATACACTAGTAAATACCATCTACATAAACAAATAGTTTGGTAACAATTTTTAGTTGAATTCCAAGCATTGCCATTAGTTGAAGACCTCCGTACATTTCATTCAAAGTAGTAATGTTTTCTAAATTTCAGCCAACATGATTGATTTGATAATTAAATTAATTACACATTAATTAGAAAAAATTATTTCCGAAATGTTGTCCACCATCTTCTACACTTGAGAGTTAGCAATTTAGTGTTACCATGATACAACCCATCCCGGAATTTATAATATTTTATTCTCGAAAGTGTTAAATGACCAAAATGCCCATGGTTGGGCAATGTTTGACTTTAGTTGACTTTCCTGTCATGACACATACGATATTTTTCGTAGCTTTTTCTTGTTATACTCATCGATACGAATACGTGGACGCGAACGTTAATTTTGAGTTCAAACGAAGGTTCTACGGAACGTTAATTTTGAGGGTATTCTCGTAATTTTTACGAGAATCATATTTTGTAGTTTGGGTGTTGGATCCAATGGGACCCACCCACTGTCACTTATTCTCTCCCTCATTCTTTCACTCTGAAAACACTCTCTTTCTCTCGTTTTTCCTCACCCGTGCTTCCTTCTTCCCTGACCGAGCCAAACTATAAACCTCGGTAGCTCCGCCACCTTTCCCCAGCAAACCACGCCACTAAATCACTATCACCGGGACCTCTTCCTCACCACAAACCCGCCCCTAACCTTTGTTTCCTAAAAAGCTTGACAACCACCACCATTTCGAGAAGCTCCGACACGGAGCAAAATTCTCCGGTGATATTCTCGGCTATACTGGCCACGATCGGCCTCGTGGTGACCACCAATCGACTCCTCGTGAGTCCTAAGATATTTCCCAAGCCTTGCATGCCCGATTTCAGCTCGGAAATCAGAGTTTGGAATAGGCCACTTTTCGGGCCGTAGCTTTCCTTCCATTTTTCGGCCATCTCCGACCATCAATCGGACTTCTTTTAGGTAAAATCGAGATCCTTATCTTCCTAGCTTCATTTTGATATATTACACATTGAAAATGGTTGAGTTTTGACAAAGTTACATGTTTCTGAAAATTTCCGGTAAATTTTCCAGACCGACCTGAACCCGGTCCAGACCCGGCTTTGACGTCAGCAAACCCAGTCGAAACCTGGTTGGACCTAGAATATTCCAAAGGTATATTCTTTTCCGTAACTGACGACGTTAACAGAATATTCTCTAACACCGTTAGAATATTTCATTAAATCCTAGAATATTCGGTTAAAATTAACGGAGCGCCGCGCTTGCCAATGCGTGACCGTGCGTAGTGGCCTTCCACCGGCACGTGAGGCCGTACGGCAGCCCGCGGAGGCGTATTTGGGTTTTCGGACACCGAAACTCTTATTTAGAGTTTCGTACTTCGTATTCTTCGTAGTTTTCGATTAGTTTATTAAATGTGGTTGTTTTACTTTAGGAGTGACAACCCGAGGAGTACGAAGAGCGTACAAACAAAGCAATTACGGCTACAATCTGTGAGTGGGCTTTTCTTTCCAAACTTATATTTACGTATGCTTTGGAACAGATTTTAGACTTGCTTGGTTAGCTTACTTGGTTTTAGAAAATTCAAATGTTTTAGCGAGTTATCGGTATTTCCACGTAGCGTATTGTGATTACCACTTTAGAACATTTTACTACGGGCCTTACTTTAGAAACAATATACTTTATACTATACCCCATTTTATTACGAGACTTTACTCGTGGCATGTTTTCGTACCCGCTCAATTAGGATTCCTTACACGGTGTCTATAGTACTGTTCGGGGCCAGGACCAGCTTCACTTGTATGTTCACACTGCACCGACACGCTCACTTTGGATCCATCGTAGGTGACAGCCTGTTCTAGTTGTTTCTACTTCTAGAACTCATTGTGATGCGCTTAGCGCCAGCTTCACATGTATGTAGTACTCGAGCGTAGATTATTACACCCAGCCTGTTCATGGAAGAATATTTCCACATGGGCTCGTGTGTTTGCACTGCCTACTGAGCGTACCCTGTTGTTATTTGAGATTTTTATGATATACCAGTTTTCACTGATGCCATGGAAGATTACGATACTTCTAAGTTTCATTTGATGAATTCCACGTGTTGATTTCTATTGAAAGATTTTATATTGCGATTTACGGTTATTTACTAGTTTTGGAAAATAATTACTTTTCCACTTTTACGGTGACTTTCACATTTATTATGTAGTATGATTTTGAGAATTATAACGGGTTTTTATAGTGAGGGGTTAGTACTGTCGAAAAGCAAGGTATTAGAAAAATTATTGTTTTTGCCCACTCACACCTTTCTGTTTTGCGCCCCTTCAGGTTTAGTAGGCTTTTGAGCTCTTGATGTCGGGACGCGGTGACATGGTTCCCTTGTCAGTGTAGGGAACTTTTACTAGTAATGGTAGTGACTTAGTAAATTCTATTTCGTAAAATTAGTTACTCTATTATTTTTCTATCTGGTTCACACACACTTCCATGCACTCGATCTTTACTTTATTCAAATTTTCCTTTTATTACTTTAAATTACACTTATCCTTTCAAATGGTTTTCGTCATCTCACGGAGTGTCGGTCAGTACCCCTTGATTTTTGGGTGTCCACCTGGACATCCGGGTCAAGGTGTGTCATACCAACCTCAAGAAAACTACGGTCTACATCCACAGTAAAAGCTATAAATTAGTATACCTTTGATAGATCTATTAATATCTATTTTAGCACACATTTGATTCAGATATCACGTCTGATTTTTCTAATATATCTTTGGTTGATGTATGAAGATTGGTTTTTCAAATTCACCTTTGATTTAGGCAAAAGGAACCAACTTGTACACATAAGTTGGTACCTATGCCATAGATATACAAATTGATGTGTGTTAGATGGAATTTATATGTTAATTGCGAATAGACCTCTCGAATAGGAAGAAAAATTACAAATTCCAGCAAAATAATAATCATTTAAGAATAATTATTTTTTTAATGAATAGAATTGTTAACACACTAATTCAATATAGAGAAAACCAAAGTCATTATCATCTGCCAATCAAAGCCATTAAGTTCTGCTATAAATAATTACTAATCAAAATATGTAAAGGATAAACGTAAATTACGAGCAAATAGTCGTGGAAGGTAAAATAGGTATGAAAAATTTGCTCAAATTTTGACTCAACTCTAGTTTGACTCATCACATTAAAAAAAAAAAGATTTGCTGATGTGGAATACTAGTCAAAGGATTTAATTTGAAGATATACAATTTTTGAATTTTCTCACTATCATATTTGGGCTAAAATCAACTTTCTATTAAAGAAAACGCCAAAACAATCCATGTCACATCCCAGACCGACTATGCCGTAGCATGATATTGTCTTTTTTGGGCCACGCTCTCACAGTTTTGTTTCTGGGAACTCATGAGCAACTTCCTAGAGTGTCACCCATATTGGGATTGGTCTAGCCCAAACTCGCTTAACTTTGAAGTTTCGATGGAATCCTAAGCCAGTGAGCTCCCAAAAGGCCTCGTGCTAAATGGAGGTGGGCATGTACATAAGGCATATCACCCCCTCTCCGTTGGTCGATGTGGGATGTCACAATCCACAAACCAAAACACACGCAAAGAACTCGGGATTTATAATAATACTTAGGTCTATTTTGATGATCGTGTTTTGAAGTATATGAAAATCTTTTTAAGTAAATAACCCCTAAGGTCTTATTTATATGTTATAAGCCTTAGATTACAATAGGAATCCAAACACCAGAGAACCTCGAAACCCTAATTTTGAAGTATATGAAAATCTTTTTAAGTAAATAACCCCTAAGGTCTCATTGCACATTTTGATCAAAATTTTGATACATGAAATGGTGTTGCAAGACAATTCTCTATACGCTCCTTTTATAAGTAGAGATGCATGCCGTGTAAGTAAAAAAAGTTGAGGTTATACTATAAAATTAATTGGCAATATTGGGAGTAAGAGTTGCCCAACTTACTTATAAGCTCTTGCAATGTATCTCCTCTCATCAATGTGGGATTCATTCTCAACATGCCCCCTCACGTGTGACGAATCTTCAAGCCTAGCACGTGGACAACACAAATCGAGTGATGTGGAGTATGTGTGGCCATTGGGCTTCATACGTGAAATAATCGGCTTTAATACCATGAAGAAAGTTGAGGTTCCACCATAATACCAATTGGTAATAAGAGGAATAGCCTAACTTACTTATAAACTCATGCAAGGTCCCTCCTCTTATCAATGTTGGATTCATTCTCAACAATCAGAAAGGTAATTAATCAACCGGTGTCTCCAATGAGCCAGCTTAAAAGAGAATTTGGTATGCTGTGAAGACTTGAGTAGAAAACGATCAAACCCAACCCAAACTGAAGCTTTTGAGGCAACCCAATCAAAGAAGAACATATGAATATATACACTCTAATAAATAATGTGAGTTTCATGATTTAAAGGTCAAATTATCCACTAATTGTTGGTGCCAAAACTTGGACAAAGCTTGGGCACATGGAGTTCAACACATATTTGCCCCGAGTGTTACTTTCAGTTTCAGTGCCACAAGATGACTCGAGAGAAAGAGAGATTAGGCGTGCCACTGTTGGAGGTTGCCAACAGACAGTGTTGTGTTTGAGTAAATGTGAGGTTGTGTGTAGAAATGACTTCTTAACCAAACGATTGTGCACCAAGTGGGACGATGGTTCGGCTAGGTTCTTTTCGGTGTCTCGAGTGAACGAGGACTTCAAATTCAGTGCAACTTTGTGTGTTTTTGCCTAAAACGTAAATAAAAGAAAGATAGAAACTAAAACGAGAAACGGAATGTAATCATTTCGTGATGGAGTCAAGATTACAAACGTTTATAAAGTAAGATCTAGGTCGATAGGCCGAGCAACATAGCTTGAATGTAAACGACTAGAAATGTAAAGAAAGTAGTAAAACTCTAGCAAGATTCAGGCCATAAAAGACAAGTTAATGCTAGATGAGTCCATCGAGATCACTGGCATTGGATTAGACTTAGTACAAAACATACGCCTCAGAGAGGGAATCAAGGTGGTTGGAATTGCACGTCAACCAAATCATACCAAGGGGTGGCAGAGCAATAACAGTTTTAGATCTCAAACAGAGGGTTACTATATTCAAAAAGAGAAAAGAGCTTTAGAAAAACTTTCTTTTTCGTCCACTCACACCTTTATGTTTTGCTCCCCCTTCAGGACCTAGTAGCGGTGTGTTCCAATGACGTTGAGAATTAGTGTGACAACTCTGGTTTCCTCTCGATAATGTAGGGAGTTTATCTTTCATCCAGCTTCTTTAATAATATCCATCCCTGTTATGGATAAAAATTTTAGGAGCTTAACTCTATTATTTATTTATGTTGCCTTACATTAGTTACGCTCTGAACCTTGTGCATATTTGTAATAAATTCTGCAAACTATCTGACAGTTTAAATTGTATAATTTAAGTGTTGTCATGCATAAAATGGCTACGTCACTTCCGAGTGTCGGCCAGCATGTTCCGAACTCGGTATCCTTGTGGGTATCAAGGACGGGGTGTGTCAAGCGCGCACAACGCCAAAATTTTTTTTTCCAATGCTTTGGATGAGGCATTTCATCTAACACTTGGCCGACCCATACCATTTTCTACTTAGCGTACATCCCCACTCTTTAGTGCTCTTTTAATTATGTTTTTAGGTTAATATGCTATAGGTTAAACAAATAGTAAAATCATATGTGTATAAAGCCAGGAGCTCAAATTTATAAAACGATTGGAAGGAGAGAGGGTTAAGGGCCTTTTATTATTTTAAGAAAAAATGACCAACTTTAAACTCTACTAAAAAAAACGGTGTCGTTGCGCTAAAAACATACATGTTTTTTCCTTGGTAGTCTTGAATGAAGATCGAGTGATAGAGTTGCAGTGGAGACAATGTTTAACTTTTGTTGAACTCATCTTGTTTCATGAAAAATAATTGAAAAAAAGATATTTTGAAGGTAATTTTGGCAAATTAAACTAAGTGTATATTTTTTTAACCCACAAATCCGGGGAGTCAAACATGACCACCAACTCACTCCAAGCGCCCTCCGCCCAAATGATCTCTATCAACGCCTTCAAATTGCCCATCGGGCTTGGAAATTTACCTGAAAATCTTTTGTTAGAAAGGTCCAAAAGTTTTTATTCAAAAGTTTTTAGAGGAAAAGAAAAGAGAGAGTGAGAGAATAGAGAGGAAGATAAGAGGAGAGAAAAAGATGAATATGAAGATAAGGAGCAGGATGATCTGTTCATCGGTGTTGATGGGTTGGGGACTGGGGAGGGCCTTTTGATTTTCTATTTTCATCTTCTTTCTAGTTTATTAAAAGTGTATTTAAAAGAAATTTTTTTAAGTTAATTGGAATTAACTATCCAATTAGCAAAAGAGTTTTTAGTTACTGCCCACATAATGATTTTTTATTGATAAAGTGGGTTCTACCCATACTACATAAGCAAATTTAATAGATAGAATTTAGTTAAAGTGGAGCGAATATTGAGTTACAAAGTACAAAGTGATGATATTTTTGTTTCAAAAGTAAAAGTAAGATTAAATTTAAATGGGAGTTTTTAGTTTAAATACCAAATTCAAAATAACTTTAAGTTAAAATACTATAGTTTTAGTTTAGGTACTAGTTGAAAAGTCAAACTAATTTGCTAGGTAAAATGACAATAATGTCCAACCCTACCATCACAAAGTTATAGCCATTAACCTTCCCAATAAATTGTAACTAACAAACATGAGTATGAATTTTTTTAGAAGAATTTTTTTTTTATTACGTTAATCGCTTAAGGCGTAAGGTCTAGTTCTCGGATTTTGGGCTTCGCCCAAAACCCGAGACCTACACCCTAAGCCCTAAGCTCCTCCCAAGGACATTCTAAAACTCTAAACCCAAAATGATCAACCCCAAACCTTGACCGACCTTGTAAAACTCTAAACCTTCAAAGTTAACCCCGAGCTCTAAAGGCCTTATAAAATTATGAAAGAAATAAACTTGAGGACAATATGGTAATCTCTCATATCTTTTATTTAGTCATAGGATCACTTGCAATAAAGTTTGTGGCTTATCATAAAATATCTAATTAGACTTGGTATTTTTCCTTAAATATGGTATTTTTCCTTAAAACCTATACCCAACTTGGTACCTAATATGAATTTACCTAATCCAAGTGACATAGCAAAAAAAAAACTTTTTATTAATTTATGAACAAGCTTAATTACTAATTACAAATGTGTGAGTCACACGCATATATAATACAGAGGGAAATGCGAGTAAGACGCGAGTCCAGCCGAACTCTATAGACACGTGTTATTGTCTCTCAAGAATTGATGCTACATCGGGTCCCATCCTGAAAACAATTAAAAAACAATTGAAAGTTGCAATTAATTTTTTTTTTTTCTCTCTCTCCCTCATTTGCACCCTGCCCGACGAATCCAGAAGCTTGGCCTTTAAATCTTCTTCCCAAAATCCCAATCGATTTTCTAGCAATCCATGGTAACCATGGCAGCCATGTTTCAGAAACTGCATGGCAAACTTCTCCATTAAATCCAAAGACTTGAATCTGTAACCGGAAAGAAAAGCACAAAACATAGTTAATCTCCTTCTATGTTTCTCTTTCTCTCTCCCAAATGGCATTATAACTCCATCAAAAGCTTACCAAGTAAACCCAATAATCATCGTTCAGAAAATTTAGGGATTAGTGTTACAACAAAGAAAAAATATCCACAATCAATTTTAATTTTACATCAACAGCTCCGATTGAAAAGTTAAATATTATTCAGAAGATATAGGGTTGTTTACAGAATTCAGATCTTGGGTGAGGAAGAGAGATAGAAGCAAGGCAAAGATCTTCTTGGGTTCGGCTTCGCGTAGAGAGCGGAAGGAGAAGAGACAGTGAGCAACAGAGAGACAATAAATAAATATAATTTTTTGTTTTTCAAGGGTGGGCCAGACTTGTACCAGCTGCAGTATTACATGGACAGAGAGTCTGTTGAGACGAGTCTTTCTTGCATACTCCAGGGTACAGGGTATTCTGAATTTTTTAACCGTTAAATTTTTGTTTTAAAATATAAAAATTAAGATTTAACAGTTAAAAAATTCAGAGTACCCCATACTCCGGAGCACCCAAGAATTTTTGCTGTTGAGACTCGCTTTGGGGCGAGTCCCCCCCTTATCATTTCCCATAAACTAGATACAACATGTTGAGTAATTAATCGTTAATAATCAATTATGGTGCCTGCATGTGATTGAATATTTAAGTGAATTTAGTATTAGGTTTCACTCATGTGGTTCGAGTTCAAACTCATCCGCCTCTTAATTATTATAATAATTTTTAGTTTTAAACCCGCATCCACCTAATAATAATAATATAAAAAAAAATTCAATTATGGTGGCTGCACATAAGTTAGAGTACTATTCTCGGTCAAAATTATCATTTCTATGCCGATGTATAGGATGGTACTTGTCATAATTCACATTTGATAAAGTAATCTTATATACGACATACAATAGCTACTTGTTCATGTTAAACCCCTAATCGGACATTTTGTCCTTAATTTTGATGCCATTAGCAATCATTATCCCATCATGGAGGTTAGCTAGTTACAGCCATCCTGTTTAATCTGTCTTTGCCAAACCGTTAATTAGGTTCTTGTACACTAAAATTGTTAAGTCATTATAATTCTCAAACAAGATAATTTTTTTGGGGTTTTTTTATTTTTCCAGAGGTTTCCTTTTCTTATATAGGGTTTACTCCAACTCAACTCAAATTGTATTATTTGTGAGGGCTAATCTTATTTGAGGATACGCATGAATCATAGTATTATGTCAAGTGATCGTTAGCTACTCATGTAAACCACTTCTTTTAAAAGAAAAGGATCGATGCCACGATCGATATGAGTGCTAACAAACCAATTACACACCTTTTTTTTATTATTTTTTTACTAAAGATAAGATAATTTACATAAGCTATGAGAAGAGATATTCGAATACGAAACATCGGGTGCAAGATCGAATATTCTTAACTAACTGAACTACAAACCACTTACTTCTAAATAAATAATTAGTATTAGTAGAAAACACGCGTCACACTGTTATTTAGGCATGAATATGTATTTGTGCATTTGAGATTAACTTGGACACCAAGAGAAGTTATTGATGAATTTATAAATTTTAGCATGGAAAATTGGTGTATGAATCTTTTATATGAAAAATCAATTTGCCATTAACACTTAGTAGAGGCTGTATTGGTGTCCATATGGATTATGGAGCCTACCCTGACAACTTTAATAGTCAAACCGGTTTTATATTGCACAAAAATACAAAAGATGATGTAGCCATAATTATTGATTTCACAGTGAAACCAAGTCCTTATAAATTGGTGTATGTATATTTTGCTCAAAATGCTCTCTATAAATCAAATTATGTGGTTGTGTGTTTCCCGTATTTGTTTTTTTCTAAGTGTAGACTGGAGCATTCTAGAGAAAGTAAAGTAATAAAAATAAGAGTGATTCTTTATACACCCAAGTTTTTTCACTGGACACTCATCAATTTTATTTAGAAGAAAAAAACTCTTATACCCATATATAAAATTACCACAAAGGGCTTAGTGATTTCTTAAGAAAAACAATAATTTTCTTTGGACACCTGTAGGATTTTGAAATAAACAACCTGGTAACTAAGCGATAGATGAACTTCACGACTGTTGAATTTTACGGTAAATTGAAGAGAAAGGCTTCATAATCAATACAAGAAAAATGGGTGTTCAAAGAAAATGAAAAATAAGTGTCTAGAGAAAAAAAAAATCATAAAAAGTGAAAAAGAAAAAGTATTCTTGAAAGTTTAGTAAATTATTTTGGGTGTCCAAAAAAATGTGTGAGAGTATATTGGTGTCGAGATAAACGAGGGTGCTCAAAGACGAAATTTGAGTGTACACAAAACCACTCTAAATAATATTTCACTTCCTCTCCTTTTCTTATCACTTTCCTTCCTGGATTCCTCCTCCTAAACGCTTCTACAAATCTTTTCCCAACACCTTAAGCGGTTGCATGTCGTCCTCTAGATCAGCAGCCATTTTCAAAAATTATTTCTCAAGTTTTGGCACTCATCAAAACTCAGTGTAAAAAGCTAATGTGATGCCTTCTAGAAAAACACATGCAGTGCTCTAAGGAGCAATAGAAACTCGGATAGAGGAGATTGACCATACATTAGTGGTTGCATGGTGGCTATAAAGCCTAGACATTGAAAACAGAGTGCGAATAACCTAAAAGGCACTTATGACATCACTGTGAATAGCTAGGTTTTCTACTAGTGTAGGGTTATTAAAAAACTGAAAATAAAAATCTCTTCAAAATGTTCTCCTATTCTCACCCCTTTTACTATAACTATTTTTTTTTTAAGTGAAACGATAGTGAATTTATAAGAAACCGATACAAATGCATACAATTTATGCATACAATTTTCGAAAAGGGCATCTTAAATTAAATTCGAAAACTCCACATACTAGAACATTAGAATCAGTAAATAAGGTCTACTTGGCCAACCAATGCGCCACAATATTAGTGAAACAACGGATGTGACAAACTTGAGAAGCGCAAACCAACTCTAATGTCCTTTGCCATCAAGACCAGTGAGGAACTACTAGTGTGAATGTCGCCCAGAGCTTGAACCAAATGTAAAGCTTCACTCTCTAAGATATATAACTCGGGATTAGTTCTTATCCAACATGCGCCAATTGCACCCCTTCTCTGGCAGTTATAAAAATCCACCGCTACAGGATCTGTTATCTATGATATTATACTTGAATTCATACTACACTAGTAGAAAAAGGTACTTGGGCGACAAAACAAATTTCGTCGCTCAAGGTCTCTTTTCGTCGCCTAAACATTTGAGCAACCATTAATTCGTCGCCCCAAATTCGTCACTCAAAGCCCGTGGAGCAAACATTTGCGCGACGAAGGAAATACATTCGTCGCGCAATGCACATTTGCGCGACAATTTTTGGGGACGAAAATATGCGTGGCAATAGAGTTCAGGCGACGAATACATTTTGTCGGGCAATCCGTTAGGCGACGAAAAGCTTTCGTCGCCCTAAGTTATGGCTACACTTGAAGCGACGAAATATATCGTCGCGCAAAATATTTAATAATTTTATTTTTATTTTCTTTAATTTTTTAATATTTTAATTTAAAAAAAATTTTCTATTTAATTTTTTTAATTAATTAATATAATGAATTAATTGGTATTTAAAAGACAATAAAATAGAATAAACAATGTAGAAAAACAAATTAGATTATATAAAGAAATGTACGTACAAAATATTCAATAATAAAAATAAATTATAATCCTAAAACGAAGTGGCTAGTGAGATGCCGGCGGGAAATATGGTGAGGGAGGGGCTGGGAATCGGATGATGGCATATTCAATGTAATGCCGGACAACTGGAGGGCGTGTAAGATTTGGCTCATCCGGCTTTCCTGAGACGCGAGCTGCCGCTTCAGGCCTTGAACTTCCTCCTTCAACGAGGTGACCTCTCCCGAATTGTTGTTAAAAGATGAGCCACCCATCTCACGGAGTCGCGCTTTCCCCATCCCCTGGTAAACCCTACCAGGCCTACGACCAAGGGTATGGTCTAGCGTCTTCATTAGTATATGAAGACCTGCATCCTCAGTTGGAATGACATCCTCGATAGGGGTCTCGGTGGGAAGCTGCGATGCCACTTCTTCGAGAAAAGCAATGCTCTTCTCTACCATAGTGGCCTGTAATAAGAAAATAAATATTATTATTTATAATAATTATAAAAGGAAAAAAAGTAACAGGTAATTAGAGAAACTTACATGGAGTTGTTGAGCCGTCTCATCAATAGGACGGACATAAACTTCCTCGAACATTTCAATCTCCGGAAACTTTGCTTCTTCCTAAAAAAATTAATAAAAGAAGGTTAAAATTTAAAATTCATAAATATTAAGTTATATTAAAATAAAAAAAATGTAAAGTAGTTTTACCTCTCGTCGCTTCGCCACTCTATAGGAGAAGGGCTTCGAACCGGAGTGGTGCAGAAGTTTCTTTTTCGACCTATTTATTTAATTGGCTCGAGAATGTTTCTGTTGAACCCAAAATTTGTTAGTGCATATATTAATTGTTGAGTAAAATTATAAAATAAAATTTTAAACTTACCAAAAAATTAGGGTCTCGAAAGTGGTTACATAACCACTCTCAATCCTGAGGCCGCTCCAGCAACTCCTTAGGCATCCTCGGGCTAAAGCGGTCTCCGCGTTCGGATACGACTTGAAATGGCTGTGGAGGTCGCTCTTCCACTCTTTGTACCGACTTGAAAAGACCCCATCTATGTAGGTTGTCCGCTCAGCATCAAGTTGATATGCAAATATGAAACAATATTATTGAAATATACAAAATATTAGACTTAATTATAAAAAGTAGTAGAAAGTATGGAATACATTCACCGACAACTCATGCCACATTGCAGCCTTCGTTTGATCTCGGATCGATGTCTATTTATCCCATCTCATAGGGCAATAGGCACGTAGTATCGCCTCTATCTCACGGACCAAATTGTTGTGCTGGTCAGATGTAGAAGAAGCTCGGTATTCAGCAACATAGGTGATGGCGATCTTTTCAGAAGTCGTACGTGTGATCTGCGCAGACTTCAGCTGTTTGCAAGGGCCCCGGGTCTTTTTCTTCCTTGCAAAAAAAAAAGAATAAATTCATGGTTAAAACGTGTACTAAAAATTCTACAGAAGATTCGACTGAACCTCGCCTAAAAGTCTAACATTTCCCATAACCTGCAAACAATAAACCTAACATCATGTTGCAAACAATAAATTTGACAATTCCAACACATCCACATTCACACAACATTTCCAACAAATTTGACAATCGTACCAAATGTTGGAACATGCAATCAATAAATTTGAAGATGGTAGTAAACAATCGAACAAAAATGTAAAACATTGGGGGTAAGGGTATATTACCTGTCTGCGAGCCCTCGCCGTCGACTGTGCAACTCCCGGGTGCCTGAGGGGCCTGGTCTTCGGGACAATGTCGCCGATGAGCCCGACGAGCACTCACTGGGGTATGCGTCACCGAAGCAGTGGACGAGATAGGCGCCTCGAAGACATCTGGAGCGGCCAACCATGATGGAGTGAACTAGGACTAGAGTGGCGGAGTGTAGAAATCAAACCCGACATCTGTAAATTGAGCCAATTACAAATTGTTAAATAAATAAATATTAATTAAATTGTAAATAAACATTTAATGTACTTGCATATTTTGGATTTTAAACATTTAAACAAATTGTAAATAAATACATCCTTATATTTATTTTCTTATTTTGAAATTAGGTAAAAACTAATTTGTATATTAAGTAAACAAAATCAATACTACATCAAACAACAATTTTGTATATTTTTTACATTTTGTATATCAAACAACAAATTAATATTACATCAAACATACTAGTCCTTTAACATAGAAAAGGTGCCTACTTTCATATTATTTTTAATTTACTTGTGTTTTTTGCTTTACCATTTAACATACATACTAGTCCTTTAACAATGAACAAAGCATCATGCATCAACCCTACTCCTTCAGTCAACTCTTGAAACTATGAAAAAATCCCATTTCATAAAAGTAATAATCTCAAAATAGAAAAACTAATGCCGACCAAAACCGCATAACTCAAACAACTCAAATCACTAAATTTAAGCATAACTCAAACCTAAGTCCATGCAATTTAAAATAATCCAAACACTAAATTTTTGACCCATAACATTATACTTTTGACTGGCACAACGAATCAAAGCTCTAAATTAATCCAAACGGTAAATAAGTGATGTTCTATTATTTTAAAAAGGTTGAAGAAATTATAAAGAATAATCATTGTTATAAATTAGTCAATTAACCTAGCAATATAACTATGTATGAGAAATGCTATAAAAACCATTGTCATATAATTGTCTGCTAAATTTCTAAAACCAATTAAATTGTTTGCATTATATAATTTATATTTCATTCTTTTGAGAGAGGAGATGAGACAAACTTAGATTTGATAGCTAGGGTTTGGCTAGCTGCTAGCAGTCCTTTGATCATAATGTTACCACCAAACTCACATCAAACTGCGCAAGCTAGCTAGGTTTAGTACTTATATAATTGGCTGGCAAACTTTCCAGATCAAGGTAGTATATATTCATGGTTCTGTAATATTGTACTGTGTGAATTATATAGACTCATACTAGTTTATTAATTATGATTGCAGCGAATAAACCACAAATAGTTATCATTTTCCTAAATGATCAGGATATATATATATGTGTGTGTGTGTATCTATATATATCTAAAACCTTAAGTGGTAAAAAGATTTAGTAAATAGGTTTTGGAAAATCTATCTGAAGCCAGAAGCCTTGCAACATGCCCAGAGAATAATGAAATGATGAGGAGCATGATTGTTTTCGGTTGTCCATAAACCAAAAAATCCAATAAATTGCTAAATGCATGGAACTGAAAAATGTGGCAAATAATTATCGCATCTTCCTGGAAAGCAAATAATGTACAAGTTCATTTGATTTGAAACTAGCATGTGCATGATACTTTATTACATTATTACTTTCAACATCAAATTTTCTAATTAGTGGGATGGCAAATGATACTTTGCAACTATTTTTTCTCATTCTAGGACCTAGACAGAATGCAACCATCGTGGCAATTATACACGCATCAACCAAAACAGAAGGAAAACACAAAGTACAACCTTAATTTTGGGGAACTCATTGTCATGCCAAAATCCCCAGAAATAAAAGGGGTCAAATTTGAGTAGAACAATGTTCAACCAACCACTGAACAACAATAACCCTAAACCCCAATTTGTATGATTTGAGCCTTAACTTCTAACTAATTCAAAAACCTAGCTCAAAATTACCAAAAAAATAGAGAAACTGAAACCGGAATGATCAAAGCAATTAAATTTCGCCAACCAATACTGTAACAAAAGTCTCATTCAAAAATACAACAACGATCACCCAAAGAACCCAACTTCCCACATCAAAAAAATTTCTTTCATGCATT
Source organism: Gillenia trifoliata (assembly GCA_018257905.1). Classification (NCBI taxonomy): domain Eukaryota; kingdom Viridiplantae; phylum Streptophyta; class Magnoliopsida; order Rosales; family Rosaceae; genus Gillenia; species Gillenia trifoliata. The sequence continues at coordinate 6,947,282 of CM031082.1, forward strand.
TCCCGACGATTTTCTCAACAACCAAACAGTACAGAGCAATTAAAGCAGAGAAATCCAAATCCCAAATCCAAAATCCAATTCCTAAAAAATCTCAAAGCCACATCTATCACTTAACCAGTTCAATTTAATCTTCAATTTCAAATCCAAATCTAAATCCTAAAAAATCGTACAAAATCAAGACAAAACATTCAAAGTTTGAAACCTACCTCGAGAGAGGGTAAGGGAAGCTACGAGATTGACCAAGGCTGAGAGATTCAGAGTGAGAGTGAGAGTGAGAGAGAGAAGCTGAGAGAGAGGGTAAGGGAAGGAAGATCGCGGCGACGAGGCCATGGGGGAGGTGCTGGTTGGTTCAAGAGAAGTGTGCAGATGCAGTAAGAAAAAAGAAGAAAGAACAAGAGAAAAGGCTAGGGTTGAATAAACCCAAAGGCCTTTGCGCGATGAAAAAGTTTCGTCGCTCAAAGTCATTATTTCGTCACACAAAATTGTATCAAAAATTTAAAACGGATTTTGGAGGCAAATTTTTAGATTTTAGGCGACGAATTTATATTTCATTTCGTCGCCTAAACCTAAGAAATTTATTCCATACCGTTCCTGTTTTGATCTGCTAAAGAATGACTTATTCATGTCTGAATCAAGTAATTTTTGTACACAATGATCTTGAAGAAGAGGTTTACATATTCAACCGTTCAGATTTAAAGAAATAAATCTCTATATGTGCGTTTACAAATTAATAGTAGTACGAAAAATTAACTTACAGTGGAAAATTCATAATAAGTAATTGAGAAGTGGGAAAAATTTGTAAAAACTATACAAACGCTTGTAACGAGAAGGTCTACAACTTTCGTTAAGGGGTCCAGTGGCGAAGCCAGGATTTCTCGAAGGGGGGGGCGAACTTAAAGAAATGCAAGGTTAAAGAAAAATGGCAACAACTAAATCTTTTTATATGGTAATGTTTTCCATAATTAAATAATACAAACAAATTACAATTGTTGCCGGCGAGGTTTCATGTCATGAAAACGTCGCATAATAGGCTCATTATCAATACAAGCAAATACATCTTTCTCAATGTAAACAAGCATGCTATCACTCAACCATTGATCTCCCATTTTGTTACGCAATGGTGTTTTCACAATCTTCATAGCAGAAAAAGCTCTCTCCACCGAAGCGGTTGCAACTGGTAACACCAAAGCCAATGTAAGAAGCTTATACACTAACATATAGCTTTCAGACCTCCCTTTCTTCACTAACTCTTTTGCAAGATCACTAATTCCTCTCAATGATGAAAACTCACTATGCATCTTCATATCATGAATGTAATTGTCAAGTTGAATTGGAAGATTCATGAGGTCCATATGATCAAAATCTTGAGGATAAAGTTGGGCTAAACGAACAATTTTTGCTTTGTCAAAAGATGCAAAATTATTCACCGGACTCAAACATGCCATACAAAGAAGTAACTCGGTGTTTACCTCATTGAAGCGATCATTCAATTCCTTTAGTTGCATATCAATGACTTGAAAATAGAGGTCCACACGATAGTAATGGAAGTTTGTGATTTTTGGAGCTTTACGCCTTGATTTTCCAGGTAGGAAATGCAAATCCTCCATGTTAGGAACGACAATATCATGCTCCTCACAAAACTTTTCTACATCATGAAACAAATCCCCTAATTATGAAAAGGTGAAATGCAATGCTTGTGCCATCTAACAGTTGAAATACACTTTGAGTATTTCGGAACACTCAAGAAAGTCCCCTAATTACTCTACCTCTCGCAATATTTTTGTATCAAAAAGAAAAACACTCAAATATTAGTTCGATTTACATTTTAATGTCATCTTTACTTTAACTATAAGATTAAAATGTCTAACATTTACGAGCTAAGCTTTAACAAGTGATCACTTGGACCAAACTTGAGTTATCTCATAAAACTACGAGTTGCTCACGAGTTTCATCAGCTGAGTATATCAAACCTCAAGTTCAGCACATTTTTCTAACAAGCCTATTATTTTATTCAAGCTGAACACAGAACACAAATTTGTATCGAGCCAATTTACAGCCCTTTGAGACAATGCGCACCATTCCAAACGCCGTCGTTTCCCGTGAAAGTCATAAATAGTCAAACACCAACACCGCAAACACTGTTCAGTGTTCATTATACATTCACAAGATACGTGGCCGTTTTGTTTCAAGGCGGTCCAAAAAACGACTGCCAACGGCGTCGTATGACTGCTAAGTGTCGAAACGGCGTTGCGTTTAGGCACTTTCACCCAACAGTCTTCTCCTTCGCTCTCACTGGTTCAGTAAAGGTGGGAGCTTTATCGAAAGAGCGACGCCAACAACCGACTCAAAAGCTCAGAGAAGTAATGAACGACCTCTCCAATGGAGCTCTGAGAGACCACGGAAGCAGCGCCTTGAAGCACATTCCGTCTCTGGTTCTCTACATTCTCGTACCCATCTTTTTTCTGGGCCTCTCCGTCTCAATCTTCATCCTCGTTGTCGTCCGCAACCCAGATTGCAGCGCGCTGCTCCTCCATTTCCGGCGCGCTGCTCCTCCATTTCCGTCGCGCTCCAGGCTCCAGGGGGGGTTCGGGGCTTCTCAGTGCCTAGGTTTTCCGGCGAGCGGAGGGGCGACCGCCCCCCTCGCTCCTTAGCAGCTTCGCCCCTGCCTATATTGGTCACATCATCACTTAACAAAATACTTAACGGTTGTATGACATTGCACTGAATTTGTAAATCTATGTATGACGTTGCAATGTTTCAAACATAATATATAAGTTTGCAATTGCAACGAAAGTGTAAAATGTAATTTATCATTTTTTTATTTATGCCTAACATAGTAGCATGTCATTAGTTTAATCAACACATGATGATGTGGCAACGTCAGCTTAACTGCGGATTGTAATCTCAAGGCTAATTAAAAGATCCACCAAATAAAAAGGATCGACAACGTCAGCTTAATTGGACTTCAAATCTTTTTCACCTATTTTATGTGTGGCCTTTCTCTGGCCTGTCTTATTGCTTGACACTTGTCCACAAATTTAACTCCAACATAACTTGTCAACTCCCAATAAAATTAAATAAAAATAAAAACAAAAGTAAGAAAAAAGAAGCCCAGCAGCCACCAACCCACCCACCCGTGTTACCATCCCCAACCCAACCGACCAGTCGACGACACCCCGACACCGTTCCCGTCGTCACCACAGCCAAGCCGCCTCCTCTTCCTCCTCCTCCTCCTCTCTCTCTCTCTCTCTCTCTCTCTCTCTCTCTCTCTCAAACACAACAATACCAACAACAATTGCATCTTGTTCACGCGTTAAATCCTTATATCAAACCCAAATGCCTCGCCCTTCAATTTTAGTGCTCCTTCAAAGAATTGGGGACGACCAAATTTGGGAAGATTGAAGACTAAATTCCTTCTGAGCTGTCAGATGTGTGAAAATATGCATCGCCCTTGATATTTTTTTGGTGCAAGATTTGTTAGATTTACACCCTTGGTAATCAGTGCCGACGTACCCGACCCGGAGAACCACTTTCTTGGTTCGGACGGATTGTCATTTGTGATCGGAGCGGGTTGAGGTTTGTTCGGCGGCGGTAGAGAGGGAGGCAGAGGAGGAGTAAATCAGGTTTTTTGGTTTTTGTTTACAGCGAGAATATCTTTGGGCCGAAATCACGGCGTAATGACTAAGTTGGGTCTTAAAGAAGAAAAGTTCAACTCAGTAAAATAGTAAGAAAAGTTCTAAAATCAACAGCTTCTGTTTCCATTGTAAGCATTAAATGCAAGGTACTCGGAGATAAATATTCAGTGAGTAAAAAACTTTCTCAGTGGAAAAAAATTTAGGCTGATAAGAGATATTATCGATTACTTTACAGACTTGGAAAATACTTACATGGAAAGTATTTAAGGCGGTCATAGATGCAACTTGACACCTACTGCATAGGCTTTGAGAAGTCTATATAAACAAATGAAGGACTCAGACACAAAGACACTCAAACAACCAAAAACCAGAACTCATACGTTCAAAAGACAACAAATTGAGAAAATCCCTCAAAACCGCAATCAACAGATCACTTAGTTTTATTTCAAGGGATAAAACTCTCTGTCTGTAATCATCTCCTTCACACTGCTTATGCAACTTGTGACTTTGAAATCAAGAATTAGAATTCTATGATCATGCCTCCTAAAACTCTAAGAATTAGTTAAAGGATAATACTTGGGTACTCACTAGTGAGTACCCTATATACTCACTTTAATAATTTGGCCCAATGATATTTTAACACATATTTTATTGTTTTAAAAAATAAAACATATGCTATTTAATTTTTCTTGGGCTTTTAAAAATAAGGAACACATGTCATCTTTTGATTGGGCCAAATCAGAAAGTGAGTATATAGGGTACTCACTAGTGAGTACCCAAGTATTATCCAAAAATAGCTCTGCAACCAAATCTCTTTTGGTAGTATCGATTTACCAACCCCATGACAGTTTGTCTTTGGTTGTCACCCTTTACAAGGAAGCAACATTAGAACCATCCCGATGGAGTCATATCCAATCCGATGGGAGTCTTATTAGTTATATTCAACTCTTGTATGTATGAATGTTGTTCGTTTTACAATATAAAGTCATTTCAATATAAAGTCATTTCAATATCAGTCTTTACTTTTTGTCATTACTTACTTACTCATACATTCAATTTATGTCTTTATTTTTCTTGCAAATGCTTAAAGTGGAGTGTTTGTCCATAACCAGTTTATAACAAATCTCATCTTAGTAGTTTTTGGTATAAACATCAAGAAACAATTAAAAGTCCTTAACAAGCAAGGCAATTAAATAAAACCTAACCAAGAGGCTATCCGATAAGCCCCAATCCTTTATGGAGAAGTTATATTGCTTGTGGTGCAAGTATTTAATATATATATGTTACATCCCGTTCCGGGAATAATATTATTTTATTCCCGGAGGTGCAAAATGACGATTTTGCCCTTGGTTGACCTTTCGGTTGACTTTTGCGTCGTAACTCGTACGACGCATTCACTTGTATTTTCTTGACGTGCTCGTCGCTACGAACGCGTAGACGCGAGCCGTACGTCGTTCGGACCCCGAACGAATATTTTACGGACGTTGATTTTCGACGTTTTCCGTATTTTAACAACTTTGGGCTGTTTTGGAGTTAGTGGGCTGGGGCCCAGTTGGCAGCAGCCCAATTTCTACAAATCCCACGATTTGTGGATCTTTGTCTGGGCTTTGTCCCATTCAATGGACTTAGTCTCCTTCTTTTTCTTCTCTGCTGCAAAGAAACAAAAACAAATTAAATAAAAGCTCACTTTTCTTCTCCCTCTCCCCGAGCATTCTTCTTCTCTGCTGCACCAAGTCAAAAACAACAAAAACACCTCTCTTTCTTTCTCTGTAAAACCGAGACCTTTATGAGCGACCGTTAAATCTTATTGCATTCAGTAAGGTCATGTTTTCAAAAGCTGGCATAGCTAAATGCAGATATAACTAACCCGAGCGTTTGTATATTTTTATAAATTATCCCCTGCAATTACTTGTGAATTTTTGAGTGTAAGTTAATTTTGGTACAACGTTTATTTGTAAACACACATACATACTTATTTCTTTAAATGCGAATATAGCCTTCATGGTTTCTAGTGTTCGATTTTGGAGATGACCCCTAAACGAAAGTTGTGGGCCTTCTCGTTACTAGCGTTTGTATATTTTTTACAAATGTTTCCCCCTTCTCAATTACTTATTATAAATTTTTCACTGTAAGTTAATTTTTCGTACAACTCTTAATTTGTAAACACACGTAGATACTTATTTCTTTAAATCTGAACCGTTGAATATGTAGACCTCTTCTTCAAGATCATTTTGTACAAAAATTACTTCATTCAGACATGAATAAGTCATTCTTTAGCATTTCAAAACAAGAACGATGTAGAGTAAACTTCTTAGGTTTAGGCGACGAACAACTTATTCGTTGCCAAAAACCTAAAAAATTTGCCCTCAACAATTGGGCTAGCCACCTCAAATATTGGGCAGGTTTAAAAATTATTTTTAAAAGTTTGCGCGACGAATTTATGTCTTTGGGCGACAAATCATTGACTTTGGGCGACAAAAATAACAAATGTTGTGCGACGAAGCACAGTTCGTCGCCTAAGATATATTTGTAATTGTCTTGTATCTGATTACAAAACTTTTTTTTTTTTGTAAATGAAGTAATTAATTTATGTTTCAATGTCTCTGCTTAATAATTTGACAATGTTACAAGTTACATGTTTCATTTATGTTTCAATGTTTCTTGAAGTACAATTTCTCAACTTCCGAACTTAGTCTGAATCAGAAATACAATATACATCGTCGTCGTCACTTTCATCATTTTCGCTTGGTAGTTTAGATCCGCTGCTTGCATATGATTCCTCATCATTACTATCCTCGGTCTGTGTGGGGTCATGTGGATTGTAGCGTCTCAGATCACCGAGGTCAATTGTAATGGAATCAATCGGTATTTCGATTTCAGGCATTCTAGCTACCTCAAGCGGTTCTTGAATTACATTGGTATCCATAGGTGTTTCTATACCAAAATCTATCGAAGATGAAAGCTGTTGGTCAGCGATGCTGTCGTCTTCATTATTATCTCCATCAGGAATATCATATATGTTTCTATGATGAATTTTTTGAACAACTTGCCAACCATTCCCGGCCTTCGGGTCATCAAGATAAAAGATTTGTTTCGCCATAGTTGCCAAAATGTAAGGGTCTTCATCGTACCAACGTGTGTTAGTGTTCACTGATACTAACCCTTTGTCCCGCTTAATACTCTCGTTCCTGTTTGGATTTGTATCAAACCAATGACACTTAAACAAAATCACTTGACATCGGTCTTTGTAAAGCACTTGTACAACACTTGTTAGTTTGCCATAAAACTCAATATTGGCACTGTCGCCACCACCCGGGACGAAGACCCTACTATTTTGAGTTAACAACTTGTCATCACGCTGAGCATCCACAAACTTAACGTCGTTGACATGACACCCTGAGTACAATTCAGCGCGAAACTGTCCGACCGCCAAGTTATATAATTCTTCGGTGTATGACGGCGAATTCTCTTCCTTCAGTTTCAACACCTAGTTCATTACACAAATTTGTATACTTTTTAGTTCAGGAACATATGAAGACAATGAAGAAAAACCTAAAATGTGTTCCTTAAAAAGTGTACAAAACTTACATGTTCGTGCAACCAATGAGGAAACAATGCACGGTGTTTCTCGGCATGTAAATGTGAAGGATATGCACTCATGATCAATTGTTCATGCTCATCCAAAAGCGGCACGATCTCGTCACAATTGTTGAGTATGAACCAATGCACTATCTCCATGTCCTTTTCAGAAAAGGATTCGCCTCTTGGTGACCCACCAAACGGTTGTGCAATTTGTGCAAAAACATAAAGTTTTTCTTTCCTAACACCACCGTCGTTGTTGCGTTGAGGACGATTGAAAGTCGTCTCAACATCAATTAGATACATTGCACAAAAAGTAAGCGACTCATATGCGATCCATGCCTTCACAATGGATCCTTCCAACTTTGCCCTATTGCGCACAAATTTTTTAAACTCCCTAATAAGCCTGCAAAATAGAAAAGTGATGGTTGTAATTATTAAACATCTATAAAATGATGAAGAATCATACAAAGGCCATGGGTCGACGTTACCTTTCTATTGGATACATTCACCGATAGTTGACTGGTCCACCAAGCAATGCCTCATCCGCCAAATGTATCATCACGTGAATCATACTGGTAAAAAAAGCTGGTGGAAAAATCTGCTCGAACTTGCAAAGGATGTGTACAATGTCATCTCCGCACTCTTTTACATCCGACACACGCAACAACCTTGCAGTCAACTGTGCGAAAAATCTGGACAACTTCACTATCAGGTTCACCACATCAAAAGGCAACATGCTTCGAATACCAACCGAAAAAAGGCGTTGGATTAGCACATGACAATCATGGCTCTTTAATCCCGAAAATCGATTTATGTCCAAGTTCACGCAACGCGAGATATTCGAAGCATACCCATCTGGAAATTGTACGGAAGAAAGACATTTGAAAAATTGTTTCTTCCCCTCCGGTTTCACAGTGAAAAACGGATGACCATTTCTGAGGACACCGCCGACTTTCTTCATCCACAAAGGTCGCCTTATGCCCATTCGTTCCAAATCTAGCCGAGCTTTTATCGTGTCCTTCGATTTTCAATCAATGTCTAGAATTGTCCCCACCAATGTATCACACACATTCTTCTCAATATGCATCACATCAAGGTTGTGTCTAAGCTTTAACTTGAACTAGTACGGGAGTTCAAACAAAATACTCTTATGCGTCCAATTATGATGTGTAACTGGTCTGGGCCCAGTAACACGCCTTTGCCAAATGGATCAAATTCTAAACTGTTCAACTTCGCCAGAATGTCATCTCCCGACCATTCTCTGGGTCTGAGGGGGGCCTCTATGTTGCCATCGAAAGATGTATCGTTCGTACGCCACTTGTGATCCCACGACAATCATCTATGATGACCCATATAACAAACATTTCCGGCGTGCCAACCAGATGTTACGTCCTCCTTGCAAACTGGGCATGCCATATAACCCTTCGTACTCCAATCGGAAATCATTGCATAAGCGGGAAAATCATGTATCATCTACATCACTGCTGCTTGCAAGGTGAACATCTTCCCAGTGGACTTATCAAATGTACGCACATCGTTTTCCCATAAAATCTTTAACTCATCAACCAACGGCCGCAAATAGACATCAATGGACTTTCCTAGATCTTCAATGATTAATAGACTCATCATCGTAAATTCCTTTTTCTTGCACTTCCAAGGTGGCAAATTATAAGGAACTACAACGATCGGCCAAGTGTTGTGGGTTTGGTTCAGAACTCCAAACGGATTAAATCCATCGATAGCAAGTCCCCTAGTCTGACATTGCGTGAGTCTGCTGCAAATTCAGGGTACATCCAATCAAATTCTTTCCATACCTTTCCGTCTGCAAGATGCCTCATAACATCATCATTAACCCGTTCTTCCTTATGCCATCTCATGTCGGTTGTAGTGTGCGTCGACATGTACAAGCGCTGCAATCTAGGCGTTAATGGAAGATAACGCAACACTTTTTATGGAATCTTCGTCGTTCTATTTTTAGGTGTGATTTTATATCTCGGATCATTACAAATAAGGCATTTATCCAACCTTTTGTTTTTCTTATAGAACAGTATACAATTATTTACACATACATGAATTTTTTTCATACCCTATGCCCAGACCGTTCAACACCTTCTGGGCACTTTTATGATCTTTAGGCAAACAATTGTCCTTTGGAAGCATCCTCTTCAAAATACCCATAAAGTAATCATAACACCGGTTTAACATACAAAACTTCATCTTGCCTTGCATCAACTCTACAATCGCCGTAAGAACCAAAAAGTCTTCGCAACCCGGGTATAATTCTAGCTTGGCATTTTTCAATAGCCTTTCATACTTATCGAATTCTTCCTTGTCCATGGTGGGAGGCACGTCATCCCCCACTTCCTCATTGTCATTGCTCGAGGCGTATGGATAACAGTCATTTACAATACCCATGACTTGGTCATTACCAGATAAACTTCCTTCAACAGTCTCCGCTCGTGACTGGTACGAAGACAAAGCATGATATAATGGTTCCCCATGATGATTCCATCTCGTATAAGTCTGTGTCATCCCATTTCTTACCAAATGATATCAAACATTTTCGACTGTCTCCCACATATGATTGTTACACGTCCTACACAAACACTTGATATCAATTGAACCCTTGTTGTGTCTCATTGCGAAGTCAATAAAATTATCTACCCCTTCCAAATATTCATCAGCACATCTGTTCGGATTCTGTATCCACTGTTTGTCCATTTTTCCTGTTACCATATTAAAGAAAGAGAGAGGAGCATTAGAACAACTTCAACTATGTCTCGTCACCTTATGCCTCTGGTAAAGGCTCTATCCTATTCAGGAGTCCACATTTGTGTTTCGTAGTTTACAGATCCACTAAGATTAAATTTCGACGTGGGAAAATTTTGGCAGCATCTCCCTACAGTTCTCCAAGTGCATGACGTAGATATTAAATACCTACTATGCACTCAAAGAACGTAAGAAGATGTTACCAAAAACCCACGATCGAAACCTAATTCGTGAACCGCAAACTACGACACACAAATGTGCACTCCCAAACTGTCCAAAAAAGGGACAATTCAAGAATCAATTGGATCGCAATCACCCTTTCACATCCATGCGCGAAATCCAATTAATTCTCAAACGGGAAACTAAGTTTTTGTTAAAAAAATGCATACAAAGTATTAACTTTGTACGTACAACACAAAATAAATTCGTACAAAATTAATTACTATTAACTTCGTATGTACAACACAAAATAAATTCGTACAAAGTTAATTACTATTAACTTCGTACGTACAACGCAACATAAAGTCATTCAACATATACAAATTATTTGCATACAAAACCATATAAAATAAATCCGTACGTCAACAACATAAAATGATCAAGAAAATACCTTCAAATTGGTGCTCCAACAACAATCCTATGCAACAAACATATACAAAATTAATTAATTTATGTTAATTTAATTCAAAAATATTAAAATAATATTAAAAAATAAAAATTACCATTAACAATTACCGGTGGTGGTGGAGGAGGAGGAGATGGTGGTGGAGGAGGAAATGGAAGCTAGCTTGGGGGAGAGAGAGAGAGAGAGAGATCTAGAGGGAGAGAGAGTGAGATGGGAATTAAGGGGGAGATGAGTGAGATAGGGAGAGAGATTTGGAGGGAGAGATATGAGAGGGAGAGATTGAGAGGCAAATTTGTAGTTTTTTCTGCAAAAACTGCCTCTTGGGTCCAAGGAAGGGGATTAACATGCTTGGTTTTGCGTGACAAACATATTTGTCTCCTAAAGTACTAATTTTGTCGCCTAAAGTCACCACTTTGAGCGACGAACCATTCGTCACGCAAGAAATTTTAAGCAACGATTTTTTTTTTCGCCCAAAAGTTTGGCGCCAAATTCTTCTTTTGCCGCCACTTTTTCCATCTTTTGCACGACGACTGTATTTATTCGTTGCCCATTTCATTTTTAAGCGACGAATACCTTCGTCGCCTAAATGTTTTGACACTTTAGGCTACGAAACAGGGATTTCGTCGCCCAAAGTCCTCTTGCTCAACGAAATTTCCTCCGTCCCCTAAAGTTTTGTCGCGCAAGCTGTTTTTTCTACTAGTGCTAACAGCGTTGCAAGCTCCATCGACATTGAGAGAGGAGGTGGGCTCCACTAAGTGGGAGATACTACAAGAAAAAATGGGCAACAACCATGGAGCAAGCGTTGATATTGCTGGTATAGCTATTTCTAAAAGCATGACAAACAGTCCAAAGTATGACAAATTTATAAGTACATGCAAGGTTCCCCTTATCTTTGCTAGCAAGAAGAAGTTGAGGTTCCACCATATATAAAATCAATTGGCAATATGAGGAGTAGTCCAATTACTTATAAGTACATGCAAGGTTCCTCCTTATCTTTGCATAACTTTCATGAACAAACTTTGATTATGCCCGGTGTGGAGCCAAAGATAATTCAAAATATTATGGAGCTGACACGTGGACTTTCATTCAAGATTGACGAAGATGCCCTTATTTAATGGCAAGGCCCGCACTTATGTCCACGCACTGCTCAACCATCAAGAAGCCTTAAGCTGCTGACTACGATCTCTCCAAGCTGAAAATGACTTACATAGAACGGGTTCACTATCACGTGGCATCCCGTTCCAATATATAATACATTGACAAGTTCAAGTTTTCCTCCACATGGCAATGTATTACTGGATTGGGACGCCACGTAACAGTAAACCCGTTTCATATGTAAGTTGCTCTCTTCCAAGCTCCGATGCCCATGGCAAGGAGATAAATACAAGGAAATTAATGAGGAATTAACTACTAAATTCCCTTTAATTATTTTCCTATATGAAGACATATTCTATTAATCAAGAAATCCTCATCCTAATCAATTAGGATTCTCCAAAAATAATTTCAAGATATTATTAATTTATTTAATATTATGTTTGGGATTATTACCATCTCCATCCAGCAGATGACACACCTTGGCCAATCGGACGCCGACACATGGCATGACAAACCCTACAGATGTGGCTAACCCTAACTCTATAAATATGTCTCATTCAACACACTTCTCAAGTAAGTTGAATCAACATAACTCAACTCTCATTCTCTCTCTTTAAAGAGAAATTGACTTAGACATCGGATGTTTATTGGCCAAACTCTCCCCCCATTCCTTAGGCGCGTGGTCTTGGCCTTAACCAAAAGAGTTTAATTTATTTTGTAGGTACAAGTTTGTTAAATCATCAAGCGGCGAATTTTTGCTACCACACCCGGCACTTTAATTTGCACCCCATAAAGCTTTCTCAAGGGGAGAATGATCCACTAGAGGACGCCCATCATAACTTAAGGCAACCGCCACTTGATCCAATGCTGAGGGGGATTGATTGGCCTTTAGAGTCATGGTAACCACATTTCACAACAACAACAACAACAACAAAAAAGGGGTTTGGGGTCAAGCAATATGGAGGTCATTTAATACCGAGGGGGGATTGATTGGAAAAGGAAGCATTTATCCAGCAGGATTAAAGACGAGAGAAGGTCCCCATTCCACTGATTCGTGGCTAATCAAGCCTGAAACCAAATTAACAGTATTATTCAATGGCGGATTAGAGAGAGGGTGAAATAAATGTGGACAGGGAAGTCACCTGTTCCTCCAAATGTGAATGGATGTACCCTTTTTTTCTTGTTCTTCTTCAATAACTGTTATGCTCGGAGACATAATACGTGTCAGGTGTACAATAAATTAATTAAGTTCATTTGTACATCGACTTAAGTTGGGGTCCAACTTCAGTGGTACGTACCATTAAATGGTACGTACTGTTAAATGGCTAAGATTCATTTGGGGCCCACTGCAAATTAATCTGAACTATTCAATAGTCGTACCATTGAATGGTACGTACCACTCAAGATTTTTCCCTTAAGTTGGGCACAACACAATTCTTTTCCATTCCTGTGTCATGTCTAAGTTTATCGCGGATTTATAGTCTATAGAAATATACGAAGTACAAATACGTTTACATTTGTCCACGTGAATATATATTGGTTTATTTTTGGTAATTAAGCTTAGTTACAATTCAGTTAATGTACCATTCATCCAGTTAATAAGGTAGTAGCCAGCATGTTTAGTACTAATTGGATAAATAGGAGAAAGAATTGTAATTTCATCATGTTTTAATTTTTGATAGAAGAGTTTTTCTTCATATGTGTGTATATACATATATGGAACACTCACAGTAATCTTTATCAAAGGGACGTTACTGTTGGGTTTACATTATGAACTTTTATAATCTCTTTTCACAAAGTTAAAATATAATTAACAAGAAAAACACAAAATGCTGGCAGTACATTGTATCTCCAAGCATAAAATTGATATTTTGATTAGACAAGACGATCTCCCATTACAAGAAATCTCCATCAAATGGTGGATACAAAAACTCATAATCCATCAAGGGGGTGTAAAACTCACTTGAAATGTAGGAATTATCTGCCAAAAATGGCTTGGTCCAGAAATCATCGATGAACTGACTATCTGCATATGCTTCCATGGAAGTAACATTAATGTCTTCCACATAATTAACCCAATTATTATCTGCGCTCATGGATGAGACTTCACTCGACGATAGTTGCGAAAAGGACGAAAGTTGGGAGCTATTATCAACACGCTCATCAGTTTCTTGGGTTAATTGGGGAGTGGTGGCACTTTCTGCATTTGGAAAAATAGCATTCTTAATTGGTTGATCCACTGCTGCTTTAAGGTTTGAGTAACTGGGAGTTTCTTCAGTATTTGTGGCTGATGATGATGAGTTGCACTGTTTATTATTCGTGCGTTTCTTGAGGTTTGTATGCCAATGATTTTTTATCTCATTGTCCGTTCTTCCTGGTAGCTGAGCTGCTATAGCAGACCATCTGCAAATCAAGGAAAACAATATTAATATATATATATATATATATATCATAAGATATTTTTGCACTTAATTTCATTTCTGAGTCTTAATATTTTTATTTATTACAAGCGATGTTGTAAGCTACATTAAGGGGAGGATGAGAGTTTAAATCCGGGCCACAGTGATTGAAGAGGAAGGTTTTAACAACTAAAACAATTCACCACTTCCAATTACTGAATTTTGGAAAACAAAAGCATGTGATTTTTTCATTGTTACATTGGAGGGTTGCCCTGAACCTAACTTACTATTACCTCTCGCCCTACACCCACCCTCTCACCACTGGGCTAACCCCAGTGACTTAAAAACATTTGATTTTATGTGATCCAAAGTAATAAAAAAAAAAATTAAGGTATTCATATGGTGCATAAATTGAGAAGGGATTTATACCTATTCCCCATTTTTTCGTGTAATTTGACGATAGTTTCCTCTTCTTCTTGGCTGTAGTTTCCTCTCTTGATGTTTGGCCTCAAATAATTCATCCACCGCAGTCTGCAACTCTTCCCACACCTCGACAAACCTAATCAAGTAAACAACTAAAACCCAATTCAATTATCATCTCTAATTACAAGTTCATCCACTTAATCAATCACTTAGTGTCTCACCTGCAAATTTGGGAAGTTGGCGCCAATTCCAACAGCCATACCTAGTGACATAAGCAATTAGCTTCCTGTCTTCGTCAGGTGTCCACGTACCTTTCTTCATTCCATTTTCATCACGGCAAGGAGTTCTAACCATTTTTCCTAATCAAGTTCTCTCCACTCCTTCTCCCTGGTTTATCTCTTGCTTTTTCTGAAGTTTGAGTGAGAGAGATCCAGTGCTTGTTTTCAGGTCTTACCGGAAGTTGAAACTCTTATTTATATCATTACCAAAACGTGTGCCACACAATATAGTAATGACATGACGTTGCCCTACATGTTTTTTTTCTGGTTTTGGGTCCCACACTCCTATATTTGCACTCAAAAAGTAGTATTTGGCAATTTGCTTACATAAGTGGGCCCCAAGAAGAAGATTCATCGGAGCTACATATTTCTTCTCTTTTTTATGTATAAAAGAGTGACTTTGACTGTATGTTACCAGGAGGAATTATATCAAGTAAACTATTGAACACGAGTGCAAAATAGCCAGCTTCAAGGAAACAGGCCAGCCTGATCCATGATTCTTCCTACTTGCAGCACCATCGCATCACACCATGTGTTGCACCACAAACGCCTTCTTTTTGCATGGGTTCATTGCCTAATCCGTACGGTTAAAACGATGCCAATCCCTGGCATTTGCTGCCCGATACAAAATGTGTGGCCACGGATGGCGCCGGTAAAGGAACACCAACATAAAATAATTGCAACAAGATATTTTAGAGACAAACTATGACAACAAATGTGGCTCGAAGAATTTGTATGGCCACGGATCATCATCGTATTATACGAGAATGAGGTGTTTCGAGTATATTAATGTTAGAGAGATATTATCGATTATAATTTGTAAGAGTGATGTTAGAGAGGCAATATATTTGAATCATATTTTGTAGATCACATAATGTGGCGGTTGATGATTTGATTCTTTCTTTAATAGAATGATCTCAACCATCAACTGTCACATCACGTAGTCTACAAAACATGATTTAAAAACATGATCTTTCTGGCATTTTTTATTTTGTAATAGTAAAAACCCTTTGTAATAAATGTATATGCGCATAATACGATCATTTAATATTTTATTGAAGCATAAGAAAGTATTATGGAATTGAGTTAGGGCTTTTGTTATTTGCTAAGTTATTTTTTAAGTTACTCTTTAATTTGAAGGAAACAAGATCTAGGATTTTTTGTCCTTGTGAATTTAGATTTGCTTGTTCAATTAGGATTGATATATTTTTGCTTTAATTAGTCTTGCATCTTGTTTTATGTAGTGTGTGAAATTTGTTCCGATATTAGGAAATGTTGAAATTTACCCTAAAACTTTTGCTAGCATGTTTGTCAACGAAGTTAATGAAAATGTTTAAGTCCATCCTTGTAGTTATATAGAGTGGAATACATTGATCCATAGGTCAAGACTTTTGAATCTATAACTGAATTTTTCTCATGCAACCTTCATTTTTCCAAAACCTAGTGCAAATTCTATATAAAAAAATATTTTTCTTAACAGATTGGGTCATTTTACCTGTTACGAAAAGACACGAACACGGCAAACACGACTCGTTTGCCAAGACTATCTGATACTATGTGAAGATTTTAACAATCAAGTCAGTGGCACACTACTAATCACACAAAACTATCACAACTTAACCACTTACATGGCTACACCGTCAGATTGATGTTAAGTTTTATCACAATCGGTGCAATTATTAATGAAACCATTCAATATGAGTTGTAATTTATTATGTCAAATTTTTTATGTAGGATTGCAACCGAGTTCACTACCACGTGGCGTACCGATCCAATAATACATTATCGTATGGAGAAAAACTTACACATAATAATACATTATTAGACAAAAAATATCACTCAACGATGAATTGTTCCATAGAAGTTATTCTTATATGACAATAAAAAGGTGACGTCGTTGATATCCAAATTAGCTGAAACAATGCAATGGAAGGCTTATTGTTTAAATAACACGTAGTGGTTTAACCGCCGATCGAGGCAACATGATTAGTAAGTGGTTTCACACCACGTGTGAATTTGATTTGTTCTTATGTGGTTTGAATCACATTTAATGTCTTCTGGTCAATGAAGAATCTCTCTCTTTCAAGACTACCCACAGAAATGAGATGGAAGCAACACGCCATCTGGGGTGTTCCTAAATGTGAGAAGACTATGATTGGGACCCCTTTCAATAACTTATGTGTACTCACTTCATCAGGTCTCCAAAAATAGGAAAATAAAATGAGGTATTTTGATGCAGCGGGATATATTTTTATTCCCTTAAATTGATTTTAAATAGTTGTGTTCTATAATTAAAAACTCCTGTTGAGAAACTAAGAATGATTTCCCTCCCTATTTTTGAATAAAGGCAATGGATTTTGAAAGGCAAACTGAAGTGGTGCAATGCACTGCAGGAAAGTCGATTGAGACCAGAAAACTACAAAAAAAACATGGGTATTGCCTTAATAATATGTATTATTGAATACAATTATTATTATTTTTAATTAGTGTCAATCGTTAGATTAAATATGAACCAATCATAATCATTCATAATCTCGTAGTATTTGATAATGCGTAGCACTAATGGTTTTTCGAAGAAACATCGCCTCAACTTTTCGTTAAGATTTTTTTCTCTCTCAAATATGAGGCAGTGGACTTTATAATTATAAATTAATTTTATAAACATCAAAACAATTTCAATTATTAATCCAAAGATGCGATGTTTTATTTGTTTTATACCTCAGCTCACTCTAGATTGCAAAGGCTTGTAGATTTAGTTGTAGAAAACATTTGAATTTATTCTTACCTCAAGGTTCAAGAATCAAATCCTTCCCACTTTTGGCTTTCCTCGTTGTAAAAAGAAAAGAATTCACTCTCAAGCGCTAACTTATTTTTAACAGATAAGATATTGCCATATCACTTTCAAACAGAATTTGCTAATAAGTAAATTAAATAGAAAAGTTAAATTAAACTCCAGACCAATAGTGACAAACTCTGGTATTATTTGTAATAATTGGTTACATATTTGTCTACATGGCATTCTATTTGAAATTTGGGTTTTATTTGAATGTTTAAAGTGATGTGGGTTCTTGTTTGGAAAATAGGAGTTTTAAGGGCTATCTCTAAAAAACCCTATTAATTATCTTTCTAAAAAGAAAGTAATGCCACCATGCACACTATTAGCAACTAAATGTAGAACCTCATAATTTCATACTCGTATGGCTTGTCTTGAGTTTGATTCCTAGCACGTGTGAATCACACAATGATGGCCAAGAAGAGACTAAAATGCCTCTGTGAATCTTCCCGAACCCCGAAAGAGTGGATTGTCGAGCTGATCCCTTTTTAAAGCTGATCCCTTTTTAAAAAGAAAAAAAAATGTAGAACCACAATTCTTCTAAGTGTATGTGGGATATTCTTGAATAATAATCTTTTGAGATTTTGATTCTTTTGGTGCAAAAGAGGGCAAGAAAACGAATGAAGTTTAAATTCTATTGATGAGCTTTGAGAGTTTGAACATCCTTCCTCTCTAGTTTGCCTCCATTGTACAATTAAAAAAAAAGAAGCTTAGATATGAAGGTATTCGCGATCTCATCCTTTCAGTTCACTTTTTGAGACTTCTATAGAGCACTAAAAATAATAATAATTAATTTTATATTTTTAGAGTTTTGTTGTGTAAATTTATTTTTGATTTGATTATCTATCCATACTGAGGCGTGAATCACGTCTTAATTACAAAATTAGAAACTTCAATAATCAAGATGAAATAAAAATAAATAAAATCAGAGCATTATTACTTAAACATTAAAGCGAAAGTATAGTGATATTAGTAGTTTACACAAGGAATTTAACTCACAAATTATACAACAAAAGTTCTTTAATTATTCTTTACAACCTAAAAATTACAACAACAAAAAAACATGATCATAACACGTACAACTTGAAGCATTTTGTATAATTTTGTCCTCTCAAATGTAGAATTCAAGGAGGTGTTATTGTGTTTGTGTATGTTTTGGTAGATTAATGATGTTGAGGTTTGAATTCCATAAACTGTCGTCCCGTTAACTCACTTTCTATGCAGTACACACAGGCCCACAGTTGCAGATAGCAGTCATCATCAGGCTTGAATTCCATGCATACTGTAACAAAAAATAAATAAAATCATAAAAGATAAAGCATATATCATGCGTCGTCGTTTACTTTGTAATTCCATTTAGGAAGAAAAAGTGTTGACTTTGAAGTCAACGTCAATCTCCTCCTGTGCTCAAAATTATTGAGTTATCTTTATATGCGTTTCATGTTTTCACGTATTCTCACTGTGTCCCCTTCCCACTTCTTCCTCAACGTCAGTGCCTCATACGTGGAATATTACACCTAAAGCTAATTAAACACAACTTGTTTTGTTATTCTGTTCACATATTTATTTACTACAAGAATTTTTATCACAAATGATCTCTTATATTTTACCAAATTATTAGCTTGGTCTTTTATGTTTGAAACTCATCAATTTAGTCCTCTATTCATAAAGTCACTCATCAATTTTGTCTTTGCCGTTAGTTTTCATTAGACATTTAGTTAGTTTGCTGACAAGGCGAAACGTGCAAAGAAGAAAATCAGGGGAGATGAGGGGGCAATAAATTCTCTTTTTGTTTTTCTCTCTTTCTCACTCCAGAAGACTTATACTACAAGTTAAGGCTCAGAATTCAATGCAGTAAAGAAATCAATTTTTGGCAGGTGAACTCAATTTAGATTTCTACATTTCCAACACTTCCTACAAACTGCACAGCAGGTGTGCGGGCATTTGTGAAGCCAAAAATAATCCAAAATATTCTCAAACTGACACGTGGATTTTCATTCATTATTGACGAAAGTGCCCTTACTAATTGGCAAGACCCATACTTATTAAAATCTTAGCCCCAAGGAGCATTAAGGGCTAGCGAGTTCATTTAATGCAATCCAATAGCAAAAAGCTTGCATTTATTCCACCGGCAGTTCAACCAAACTAGAAGCATTGAGCTGCTACTACAACTACTCTAAGCTCAACTGTCCATGACAAGGAAGATAAAGACAAGGAAATTAAAGGTAGAATTAATAACTTATTCATACCTTTAAGTTTTCCTAATTGAAGACAGATTCATTTAATCAAGGAAACACAATCGCAATCAATCAAGGATTCTCCAAAGATAATTCTTAAGATAATATTAATTAACTTAATAATATCTTCAAGGATTATTCTCATGCATCTTTAAGATGTTTCAGCATCTTAAAGATACTTTCCAACTACATCCAACAGACTAACGGATGACACACTTTGGCCAATCTGACGCCGACACATGGTATGGGCAACCCTATACATGTGGGCAGCCAATTGCTCTTATAAATACCCCATTATATAGACTTCTCAAGCAGGGCCGGCCCTGTGGAAGTGCAGGTGGTGCACTCGCACAAGGCCCCCGAATTTTTAATGTGTATGTAATATATATAGATTGTACTATATATATATATATATTTGTGCAATAAATTAATTGAATTTACGCTTAGCAAAGGTGGTTTTTGCAATGCAACTTTCACGCGAAGTTGTGGGTTCAAACCCCGTGGTTTGCATGTTTTTTTTTTTTTGCAAACTTTTAAGAATAAAAAAATCCAAAACAGCACCAAAGCTATTTGAACCTAGGACCTTTTTGAAGAATTTAAAATTTATTTTTAACTCAACTAATTGTATTTGATATATTTGTTCCCGTATAAATTAAATTTATATTGTAAGTTTAATTTATGATGATTTTTTTCTTAGTAAGGGTTTCAATTAAATTGTCGCACAGGGCTGACCCTGTTCTCAAGTAAGTTGATTCTACACAATTGAACCCCAAATCTCACTCTTTTTGGAGAAACTAACTTAGGCATCGAAGGTTCATTAGCCAACACCCACACCCCCCTCCCCCTCTCTCTCTGGGCACGTAGCTTTGGTTTTTAACCTAAGGTGATTAATTTGTATTGTAGGTACAATTTTGTCAAATTTGAAGACGGAAGAATTTTGCTACCATAATAATAACCTTACTCTGTGTTATTAACTATAACCGTACCATAATCATATTACACGGTCTACCAATATAAATATCTAGAAAACAAGGCATTCCTCATGTATGTATACAATATGTATATATGTACTTATGATAGCGCTCATAATCAAGTGGCTAACTAATTAACATGGTGATATAAAATAATTTTCTTGAACATTTTAATTTCATACTATGAATTATGTAAAGGGAATGATTCATGACACCACAAAATAAACACAAGTTATTAGCCTTTAGGTGTAATCACTTTTCAATGGTTTAAATTTAATGTTAGTTTTAATTTTTGGGGTCCAACTTCAGTGGTACGTACCATTAAATGGTACGAACTGTTAAATGGCTAAGATTCATTTGGGGCCCACTGCAAATTAATCTGAACCATTCAATAGTCGTACCATTGAATGGTACGTAACACTCAAGATTTTTCCTAATTTTTGGAAAAATGAATTTAATTTTCTTTTTACCTTGGTAACTGTAAGTACCATTAAGTTTTCTTCTCTCTCCTCACTTTATTTTCCTGCCTTCCTTCACTTCGTCTTCTCCAACTGACCTAAACCTTAAACCAAAAACCAGTCAAACTCTCCTCCTTTAACGTACAAGGCTGAGATGTAGAATCATGGTTGCCATGTTTGTAATTGTACAAATAATCGGTTTGCTTTTAAATAAATTTTCAAAATAGAAGTTTGATTACATGCTTATACTAAAATTCCAGTCTTGTTATTGAGAGGTATAATCCATTATCATAGTAAAAATCTGACATCGTTTTTTCTTATATTGGACTACCAATCTCGTTAGTGTTGAGCTAACATACCTAAGTTGTGTATTTTCATGTTAAAATTTATGTGACTTGAATCTCCAATTGAGCCCTAGTTTTTTATGTAATCTTATGAGAATTTAAACAAGAATTTCAACAGTTCATAAATTATTTTGGTTGCAGCCATAATAAAAATCAAGGACCTCCATCTCGGCCGTGTATGGTGGGCGAGGAGGTTCTACAAAACTGAGCATATAATGTTGAAACGGAGATAGAGAGTTGTGCAAAGATTGTTGGTTCAGCTAGGCTTGGATTGTGTGCAATTTATTATTAAATTATGTTGTACAGGTATTATTAAAGGGACAATACTTAAATACTCACTAGTGAGTACTCAAGTATTATCCTTATTAAATTATTTACTTTTGGCTAAATGTATTTTTAAAACAATAATAATAAATTAGCTGTCAAATTTAATCTCAACCGTCTATAGTGCCTCAATCTAAGGACATAAAATTTGTCTCTAAACTTGTGTCCATTTTGTGGTGTCATGAATCGCTATCCGTTATGTAATTATATGTACATGTATTGTGCAAGGTTCCCTTCGGATATTTAAAAACAAGTATTTGGATTTGACAATAAGGTTAAATTTTCTAAAAAATTTAGAAAGATATTAGATTGAATGTCTATGTTTATAACTAGAGATGGTGTACATTTGGAATTAGTGAGTATATATAACTAGCTATATGAATAATTTGAAATCCAGTTGTTTTATCCATACTCCTTCTTATTCAAACCCTAGCATATATATTAATATGGATTAAGCAAACAAGTTAACCTTTTAAATCATTAGATTTGAAAGCACTCTCCATCCAAATCGGCCCTAATTAAGAATGCTTGTGACTGTATATGATAGAGTTTATGTAAGTGAAGAAATCTTTACAATGAATTGTTTTGTATTTCTTGAGTTTCAATTTTACAAGTATGCTTTACATATAGAAAAGAAAAACAACCTTGAGTTACCGAGAATGACTTCTAGTGACCGGGTAAACCTATGCTTTAATTTAATCCCAGCAATTAAGGAGATTACACTAATACCAATACACGCCACAAATCGGTCATCTTCCTTTAATCAAGGGAAGATGAGGGCGGTATAGCGGGGGCACGCCCATGTACGAGAAGAAAATTCGGCCTTGATAGAGAGCACGCAATAGTTCAATGGACCCGAGAGGAGCCAACCCGATGGGGTATACGGCCAACTTGCGATGAGCATAACCAATCGATGAATAAACAACCGATACGGCATTCAAACCATCTGATATGCATGCGTCATCCGATGTACCATGCGGAGTTTGTTTATTTATGTATCTCAACACTCCCCCTCAGTGGATTCTGTAAGTTAGTAGATCCAAGCTTGTAAGAACGATGTAGATGAACAAATAGCCGGAGTGGTTTGGTGAAAAGATGCAAGGCGGTCATGACTTCTGCTTGATGCGATAACTTGAGATTGAACGATTTGGAATGAAATGGCAATCCACCTCAATATGCTGCTTGGTTCTCGTGGAACACAAGATTAGCGACAATGTGAATAAGCTGCGTTGTCACACATAAGATACATGGGTGCGAGAACTAGGAAAGCCTAGATCCAAGGGAGGCAAACCTTTAAGCCGTATTAGGTCGCCTTGTGTGATACGCCATTGCCCGATATTCCGCCTCTCTGCACTTAGCGAGCAATAACTTGTTGTTTGCTTTTTTTCTTCCGGTGGCTTAATTTCCACCAACAAATGTACGGTAGCCGGAGTTACGGATTTTTCTATCGACTTCATTCCACCTTGTGCATCACGGCCCTTAGTAGGAAATATTAGTAGGCGAGATTTGTTCTTCATGAGGAATTCCTCGACCGATGGAACCTTTGAGGTAACGCGGGATTCTTTTGACAATGTGCATATGATGCACGGTAGGTGCATGCATGAACTAGCGACATGCTAACGGCATAGGTAATATGGTAGGAAGTGATTATGAGATAAATGAGTCGTCCCACGAGTCTTTGATAGTGCTTTACATCCGATATGGCCTCTCCATCAACGTTGAGCTTCGGTTTGCGTGAAGTGCGCGAGGTGTGGTGGCGAGCTTGCAATCAGAAAGCATTTTTTCTTCCTTGCGTAGATCCATCACCTACTTTCGTTGACGGTCTCATGAGTCCTTTGGAGGAAGTTGCCATCTCACATTCCCGAGAGAAGGAAGTACTTCAACTTCCCCCAAATCCTTGATGGCAAGGTTTGATGTAGAGTATGCCCGGTGCAATTTACGCGGCACTATCTCTAGTGATGATCAAATCATCGGCATATATAAGAACCACAAGTTTCCCTTTTTCCCATTTTGTGCGGAAAACGAGGGGAAGAAATCAACATTACGTGTGTGAAGCCGTCTTGGTCGGCCTGCGGAGACTAAGCTTGGCATACCAAGCTCGAGGTGGTACTTCAACCCATATATTGCCTTGTGTAGTTTACACACTAGGTTATCCTTTGAAAGGACCATATCTGGAGGAAGTTGCATATAGACTTCTTATTGAAGTTCTCCATGAAGGAATGCATTTTTTACATCCATTTGTGAGAGACCATCCACTGGCTATCGCCACGGAGAGAAGAACCTCACGGTGTTCATCTTGGCAACATGAGCAAATGTTTCTTTATAGTCGACCCCCGAAAATTACGGTGGCCTCGAGCACAAGGCGAGCCTTGTACCTTTCTACATAGCCATCGGCTTTTGAACTTCATTTTGTATATCCATCGGTTCCAACGGCTTTCACTTTCGCTTGAGGAAGCGGAACAAGACTCTTACGATGCAGTTATCTTCCAAAGCCTTAAGCTCTTCTCTCATTTGCTTGTTTCCAACGAGGAAGAAGAGGCGCTGAATGGAGTTGTTGGTTCACAATGCTCGTTTAGCGCACTTACAAAGGCAACATGGGAAGGAGACATTGCACTAAAATTACATGTGGATACCGCGAAGCATAAGTCACATAATCTTGTAATTTTTGCGAGAGGCTTTCTTGCACGGAAAGGGTTTCTCTGATCACTTGGGCTTCTTGATTGGAATGGATCTCTTCATTCTCTTTATTGTTGTTGGATTGCTCGAGGTGATTGATTCATCTTGGGGTTCTCTCAGCTCTGTAGATTAGTTGTAGAATCTTCTTATATCAGTTGGATCGGTAAAGGTTTGAGGCGGTGGTAACAAATTGAGTACTTCCTCCCCATTTGAGTTGTAGTATGCTCAAAATAAGAATTGTTTTCTTCAAATTGGACATCCTTAGAAACAATGCATTTCTTGGTAGTGGATCAAAGCATTTATATCCCTTTTGAGTGGAGGAATACCCAATGAATATGCATTTAGTTAACAAGCATCAAGCTTATCTCGATTTTGGCTTGAATGTGTATGTAACAAACAGGCCAGAAGCTACTTTGAGGTGGAATCAAGTCAATTTTCACATACTTTTAGCACTTCATAGGGATTTGAACCCTAACACGCTTGAACTTAGCGGCTGTTGATGAGGTGAGTTGCCATAAGGATATGAGATGACCCGAACCTCTTTGGAATACTCATATGTATCATGATGGATCGAGTTTTTTCAAGAGATCGATTTTTTTCTTTACGCAACATGCATTTTGTTGAGGAGTACTGCACGGCTTGTTTGATGGATGATGCCGGGTTCACTTAGATATTGGAAACATATTGTTTGACATGAACTCGGTGCCATTATCTAATCGAAAAATTTTGACATTTGATTGAAGTGGATTTTCATGTGAATGTGAAAATCCTTGAAGATATTGAAGACTTCATTTTTTTGACTTCATTAGATAAACAAAACTAGTTGAGTAAATTCATCCACAAATAAGACAAAGTATCTAAAACCTTCCATTGATTCAATAATAGGACCCCACACATCACTATGTATAAGTTTAAATGGTTTACATGTCGAAGTTTGAGATTTGCCAAATGGCAATCGGGTGGTTTTGACAATTTACATGTTTCACAGTCGTTGAGGGGCTTACAAACATTTGGAAAAAATTTTGACATTACAAACTCCGAGGGGTGAGCTAGTCTCCTATGCCATAGCGGTTTCATCCTATGAACTTTAACGGCTTGCAATGCTTGATTTTTTATGTGGTTTACGCTTACGGATAATAAAGTCCATTTATGAAGACCCCTTCACCAATCGTCTTCTTGGTGAGAATATCACGAGAAATATTACATTATTGGATGAAAAAAATTGCACGAAAATTTAAATTGTTGGTGATTTTCCCAGCAGGACAACAATTGGGCGGAAAAGATGGTACATATAAGGCACTAGAAGATGTTTTGGTTGAAAAAATGTTGATTTTTTTCCGGGTACCTAAAGCAAAGAACATTTTCCATTCGCAACGAGACACATGTGATGGTTTTGAAAAGATTTAAAATCCTTTAAATTTTTATTTTGTTAGATCATATATTCATTGGCACCCGGAATCAATTATCCAACAATCTTGCTTTTTTCAATACTAGTTAATAATGCGGTAAAGCTTGTAGAATACCTGGTGCCTCTTTACTCGGTACCTACGATTCCCAGAGGAAGAAAACCGCAAATTTTCCCAACATAGGCGTATGTTGGTCTCCTTCGCCATTAGTGGACCTAGAAGCACCTCCGTCCCTTCTCTGTAGGTAGTTTGCAAACTCATTGATGAGAGTAGCGGATTGGTCATAAACTCCAAGCGATCCATAGGGTGTGGAGGAAGAAGGTTGAGCAGCGGCAACATGAGCCTTGACGACTTTTCTTTGAGAGGATCGCGAAGGTATGATCTTTCCTTCTTTGGTGAACTTTGGTTAAGCTCGAGGATGGAGTTCCCAACATTTATCTTGATATGCCCAACGATTGCGGTGTTTGCACTTTAGGTGTGGGGATCGTCCCTTGTACACCTTTGCTTGATATGCTTAGCATGAGGCATATGCACGAGACCCCGTCATCCTCGGGCTTTGCTCAGTGGTCATTGCAACTTCCTTCGTGCTTCTTCTCTACGAACTATAGCACATACATTGTTGAAGGAAGGTAATTCTTGCTCATCGAGAATGTGGCTTCTCAAGTCCTGGGTGATGCAGGCTCAAACTTCCCGGCGGCGATAGATTCTATCTTCCTCGTTCTTTTAAGAAGTACTTTGCCAGGATCAATAGTATGTGGAAGGTACACATCCTAGCTCATTCCACAGTTTTTACGAGCTTCCCGAGATGTTGAACAAATGATTTTCCTTCTTGCGAAAGTGGCGTGTCTTTCTTCAAATTTGGAACACTTTCGTGCATAGTTGTTTTTGGTTTAGTACACATTTCCTTCAAGCTTTTCCATAATTCTTGAGAGGAATTAGAATAGCTGAAAATCTCAGCTATATGCTTCTCCATTGTATTAGAGAGTTAGGAGAGACATAACCCCGGAGTTGGTCCTTGCACGGCCATCCAGTACGAGAGGTGAGAGACTTACGGAACTTCCATGCCTCCATTAACGAGCCGACTTTCCCTTACCTCCAGGGACATAGCTTGACTCGAGACCACGGTAAATAATTAAACTCGTTGAAGAATTGAACATAGTCGTTGATTGGTGTTTACCTCAAATTCGAGGTATACGAGTATGTAAAATTTGAGGGGGAAGCATTTAATTTTCCCCTCCCAAATTTACGAATCCTTCCTCGACATTTGAAGAAATGAAATTTTACGGCGGAAAAATTAGAGTCGGAGTTAAGATTGAACCTACTATGATACCATGAAGAAATCTTTACAATGAATTGTTTTGTATTTCTTGAGTTTCAATTTACACAAGTATGCTTTACATATAGAAAGAAAAACAACCCGATTACGAATGACTTCTAGTGGCCAAGGTAAACCTACGCTTTAATAATCTAATCCTTAAATTAAAAAGGAGATTACACTAATACCAATACACGCCACTACGCCACTAATCAGTCATCTTCCTTTAATCAAGGGAAGATGACTGGTACAGACAGCAGAACACTCATGTACAGAAAAGTCAGCGCAGCAGAGAGCACGCAATAGTTCAGTGGACAGAGGTGCCAACCCAATGAGGGGTATACAGCCAACCCGATGAGAGCATAACCAATCCGATGAATAAACAACAACCCGATACAGCATTCAAACCATCCCGATGTGCATGCCGATCATCCCGATGTACCATGCAGCTGTTTATTTATGTATCTCAACAGTAAGATTCACCTGGGAGGCAGAAACTTCTCTTCTTGTACTATCTTGTACGTACACTGCATCTAACCAAACCATTTTTTTTTAGTTGCTGGAACTTTGGAATGGTAAGAAAATCCCTTTGGTATATCAACACTGGATGAGGCAGGTCAACCCTAAGTACGCGTTTGATTATTTTTATTTAGTGTTATCGGACTAAGTCACAGTCAAGGTTTAAGTTAATTTTTTTGCCAGAAAAAATAATTCTGCAGATTATCAGACTTGACTCCAATACTTCGTTTTAAAAAAAAACGACTTCAGTAATCCAAGCTACACCATGCTTAATGCATGCGTGTATATTCTATTAAACTCATTAATTAATTTATTTAAACAATACTGATACTTTGCGCGTTTAATTGGGGGGAACTTGACTCCAACTGTTCTAATTCTTACGAATACCAGTCAATGCTGCCGGAATTTAGTTTTGAGCCGAAGTCTTTTTTAATGTCCTAACCTAATTTTCTAGTCAGTTGGGCTGGGCCAGGAAATGCTTATGTGGCTCCACGCTACAAAATCAAGATAACGATTAGGGCTTCGAATTTCTTGGCCTGAGGGTCATTCTTGGTTTCTTTCCTTAATTTGTTGGGCCATTGATCTTTACCCAAACTGCACTTTGCTTAGTTAATTAATTTATCAATTAGTTAAAAAGGAAAGCTCAAGCGCTAACTAGTTAGTAACTTAATATAACGCTAATTATTTTTTTGGGCCAGCTCCACAAAGTAATCTCATTGATTCAAACCGTTCATTTTTTAGGTCCTTATTCATAGATCATTCTTGCATAAATTAACTCTAAGCGGAAATCTTTAGCCCTTTAATCATTATTGTGAACATTTCATGGTTTATCAACTCTCAATTAGAGAACTAAAGGTCTTCTGATTTTAGTGAGAGTTTGTAAGGATGATGTTCTAGTTATAACCTTAAAAATGGTTGATTCAGATTATGAAAGGCATTGAAAAACATGCCTAAAAAAGTAGTTAGCACAATATTAAATTACTCACCAGTAGCCCTTGAGCTCTTCTAATTAATTGAATGTGCTTCACCACCAAGTTCAACAACTACTTTAGGATTTCAGGAGAAAGAATAATAACGCAAACATGTGAGTTAATCCAGTTGACCATAATAGTGTGGATGTCATCTTGCTCTAAAGTTTGAATCCCTCCTTCTTTTTTTTCCCTTGTCTTGAACTTACCGATGTACTCACCACACTAGTAAAAATACTCATCTTCTACCTCATGTGTACTAAGAAAAAATTACCATGATATACAAGACATGAAAGACATTTGATGCATGCATTATGGCCAATTTCTTTCCATTTACTTGTTAATTCAATACAGAGATTCATAGAAGTACTTGTACCAATATAAAGACATAAAAATTATAATATTGGCATGTAATGGACTGTAGGCTAGAGCTATTGCTGTAGCTAGCTTTCCTTTGTATCGACATGTTATAAGCCAACTCAGATTTCTTTTTTTTTTCTTTTTTTCTATTTTGGTCAAAGCACACATTTTAAAGTAAATAAAATGAGTCATGCAATGTCAAGATCAATATCTATATTCTGCAACAATATAATTAGAGTAGAAAAAAGAAATACTTAAGTTCTTAATCGCATATTCATTAATTATACTTAGTGTCACAAAAGGAAAGTAAAACAGAAGGGAAATGCTAAAAGACAATTAAACTTGTCAAATTCTTATTAATTTGCCCCACCTAATGTGCTCAAAGAAAAACCTCCCCAATCAAATTAAATGGACGGCAAATTAATTGCCACCATCTCAAACACTCAAACCATAAGTCTCAACCACACCAACCAACTCATTATAAATTGATAACCCATTAATCCCCTCCCCTCCCAAAAACAAAAGAGTTTTATAACTTGTAAGGAAAAATCTTCAGTGGTATGTACCAATTAATGGTACGGCTATTGAACTTGTAAGGAAAAATCTTCAGTGGTATGTACCATTTAATGGTACGGCTATTGAATGGTCCAGATTAATTTGCAGTGGGTCCTAAATGAATCTTAACCATTTAACAGTAGGTACCATTCAATGATACGTACCACTGAAGTTTGACCCAACTTGTAACCCTAAACTTGTCTCCCGTGCAGAAAAAGGTTCTAAAGCAAATGTACATATAAGGTTTCCTGTTAAAATCTTTCATGCTCCAGATTATTAAATGATCTGAAAAGTACAAGGTTTGAAATTTAAAAAGTGTCTGGACCATTGAATTCCGATCTTCCATTCCCCTGGATCACGGAAGCCGAACCCAGGTTTCCTCTCACAATAATTAACTATGTAATTAGTTAAAAGACGATTAGAATGTGATAAACCAATTCAAAATTAACTGGCAATAAGTGAAGAGGTTTGGTCCTTGTAAACATTTAATACAAGACTTCTATTTTCAATGTAATATATTGTCAATACGTCTCATCATGTGTCATATTACAATCCAAACACATGAACCACAATTAGTTTTTTTTTTTCTTTCCCAAATCACAGTTAATTGTCTTTAAGAATATAGTGTTAGGACATGTTTACTTGAAATCAATAAAGTCGTGAATTTAAAGGATTCCTGTTAAGAAAACATGCTGTCAAATTTGCCTTATCTCTACTAGAAATCCGATGGACAATTACACCTAAGCTAGAGGGTTCTGTTACCTATTTTGGGCTTAATTAAGGATTCCTAGTGAGCTAATATTAGAATGTAATTCCTAGATTCAACTGTTTATATAAGTGTCTCTATTGGTGCTACATATACTATAACCCCAAAATATTCCCCATCAATATTGTAGTGAAGGTGTAAAAAGCGATGGAATAGTCTTCCGCACCATGCAACAAAAACACGAGAACTAAATCGTGCGACCAACTTGTCCATGGAGTCAAATGTTTCTAATCCAGGTTATTACAACTGTGTGTTTTAATTGCACGACACACTAAACTTACCACAAGCATATATGTATCTAGTCAAATGCTATAATTTTATAAATGGTCCCTGAGATTGACAGTAGTCATCAAAATGGTCCATAACATTCCAAATCGATCAATCTCGTCCTTGACATTTGATATCGCACATCAATCTGGTCCTTCCGTCAATTTGTCATTTTGGCCCCACACATATGTGAGTGTCACGTGCGTTTTTAACAAGAAAATTGACGGATTATTGATGGAAGGACCAGATTGATGTGCGATACCAAATGTCAAGGACGAGATTGATCGATTTGGAATGTTAGAGACCATTTTGATGACTACTGTCAATCTCAATGACCATTCGTGATATAAACCCTTTTATATTAGAATAAGAGTATGACAATCAAAACGAGTGGTAAGAAAACCAACTAATCTAAAAACATAATCTTGGATAACTAACATAACATATAAATCATCTATGTGACAAAAGTTTAACTTTTTTGGATGGCTTTTACCATGATTTGATAAATAAACTCCACA
The DNA here is from genome assembly GCA_018257905.1 of Gillenia trifoliata. Lineage (NCBI taxonomy): Eukaryota > Viridiplantae > Streptophyta > Magnoliopsida > Rosales > Rosaceae > Gillenia > Gillenia trifoliata. The sequence continues at coordinate 6,978,605 of CM031082.1, forward strand.
TGGTACACTCTAGTTAAGAGAGAGAACAAGATGAGCATAAAACACACACATACACACACCCCCTCGTATATAACTCCCAAAGTCTCAAGTTCCAACCGATCACTTGTTGTCTAGTAATTGAACAAGACACCAATGCCGGCCTCCAACACCCAAATCTCCCAAATGAAAACAGAGTGTCTCTCTTTCCCTTCTTGCTCTTTCCTCGTTTTGACCAAAACCTTAACCCATTTACCTCTTCCGATATATGTAACCTTCAAAACCCATTAATTATCCCATCTTAAACAACCCCGTTTAGGCGTTTCTTTTTGTTGTTAAAAGACGTAATGAAGAAAAACGTTTCGAAGTCAAAACCCAAGTTTCTGCACTGTTTCCGACCGGTGGACGTGGACATGGTGCTCGAGACCAAAGCTGTCCGGAGGAGACAACAAGTCCTAACCGTCGAAACCAAGGAGGACAAGAAGGCGGCTCCGCTGACGAAAACCATGTCTCTGGACAGAGGGTGTTCTTCTCCGGCGGATTCTGAGAACTCGAAAATGCCTCCTCGTCCGAACCGAACTTTTTCGAAGGCGGTGAAAGCCGTAGTGTTCGAAACAATCTTGGTCAGTGTTTTTAAATCCTCAATCTTTGATGAATTATAGATTCTGGGTTGTTTTTGTTTTTTTATTCTAACAATGTTTTTTTGTATTTTACAGGCCAAGAGAGCTCGTGATCGGAAAGTTTACCGGCAGGACTCGTTCGGATCAAAGCGGTGTTTTTCATTCAGAAGCGAGGCGTCTCTGAATTTGGGAGGCGATGAGTCCGTGAAAAAATTTGAAGAAACAAAACCAAATTCTGAGATGTCGTTACATTCTCGTTCTTCCAGTTCATCATCCGCATTATCTTCTTCGAGCTCGGTTTCGGAATCCAAAAGGTTGTCCAAAACTTTCTCGGACCCGACGAAACAGAGCCTCCCGAATCCTCAAAACCCCGCCGCGAAACCGAAGAACACGGAAGTGGTATCCTCCGGTTTCAACTCTGGAACATATTTTCTTCTCATCAGCCTTGCAATGACGGTGTTTTGGGGCAAGGCGATTGCAATCCTTGTCTCATCAATTTGGCTCTACTTTTTTCCGTGGCGGAGTTCGAGTAAAATCTCGCCGGAATGTGTGAGGAGGTGGTCGGAGGCGGAGTGCAGGGACAATAACAAGAGGGTAATAATGGAAGGGTTGATTGAAAGGAAGAACCACCTCCACCACCACCCCCACCAGCACCAGCAGCAGAGGGACAGAGGGCATTAAATTTTCGACGCGAAAATTCTCTGTTTCGTGTTTGATGCAGCTTCTCTGGTTGGAAAGGACATCAAGGTTATAATTGTGTAGGTGCCTTGTGGTACATTGAGGAGAAAAAACAGAACATTCTGTATTTACATTTACTTCTCTTTTTTGCTTGTTTTCTTGTGACCTGTGAGTTCTATGTGGTTAAGTTATATATATATATATATAATGCACACTAGCCATGCCACAGAAAATTGGAAGTGGTATATGTCTCGATTTGTGAAGAAAATTTTGGCTGCAACCGGAGATATATCAAAAAGTACGGATTTATATTCAGTACGTAATCAATGAATTTCTCTTGTTTTGCTTTCGCTCCCTCGTGGGCGGGTACTCATCCATCGCACTATAAGAGTGTCTCACTCATCAAAAATTCTAAGTGATACATCGATGGCGACAAGGCAAAATTACTCCTAATTGTTGTTTAGGCAAATTTGAGAAACATCCGATGCTTATGAGATTTGGCACACCATATCATGATGTGGTCGGTTTAATGATATGTTAATTTGAGAAGTCAAACTTTAACAAAAATTTGTTCATAAACTTATAAATGGAGATCAATTTTAATATGACTATCTGACTAGGTAATTCTTACATTAAGTAAGATCAATATGAGGTTGAATGTGATCAAAATACACAAGGTCTCATACTTTTGCATAGCTTAAAAAAAATTGGAAGTGAGTTTTTCTATCCAATTGTGCGAAAATTTTGGTCGTAACTGGATATAGATTCAAATGATTTTTCATGCTTTGTTTCCACTTTGCTCATATACATCGTCATTTGCTCAAACTCATTCATCACGCGATATATCTCTACTAATACGTGTCACTTCAACCTCCTTATAGCGTATTGGAGTGTCAATACGTGGTCATTGTTTAGACATATTTGAGAAACAACCAATGCTTACAAGATTTGGCACACCATGTCATGATGTGGTGGATTTGACAATGTGGATTTGAGCAGTAAAATCTTATAAGAACGTGTACATAAACTGCAACTGATGCTGATGCACATTGCACATTTTTATTTATTTATTTATTAAAGGGGTCTAAAGATGTTTTTTTTTTTCTAATTTCTCAACATTATTTTATTGAGGAGGTTCCAAAGCATCTCTCATGGAAGGATCAACTTAGATATCAATGCACTATCTGTTTTTGTTCATTTGGTTGGCGCTTTGGGCATATAAATAGAGGGAAATTTTATCATTTTTGGCAACAATTTACACATTGTTACAATTTTTTTTTTTAAAAATGAATCAGGTAGTGGTTAAGACACGACAATCTATTTTTTTGCAAATCGAAAGTCAAATGTCCTTTTATGTTACTACTTTTACAGTTATTTTATTTATCCTCCTCTAGGTTTTATAGCCAAGCCTGGACTGCAATTAAACCATGCAATTGATCTCATCAGTAATATCGAAAGATCTCAAATTTTAATGCCATTGAAGAGAGGCAAACAATTCTTGACTACCCTACCAATATCTGGAAAGATGGTTGGATATGGACGCTCGGTGTCATAAGATTACTGCGTTTTAGTCCGATATAATTAAATGGGGTTTTGCCACGTGGATTGGTAGTCGTTGAAGTAATCGTTACCTGTGAAGCTTGTAATGTTAAAGCAAAAAGAGTAAAACCAATAGACAACGTAACGTGACAAATAATGTATACATCAAATTTATAATTTTAATGAGATAAATGTATTAGTTGATATAAAATGTATACATTACTTGTTACATTATATGATACTTAATTATGGCAAATATTTTTCAAGTAAAAACTATCAACAAGAGAGAATTATTGGCTGTTTTGTGCTATTATTGAGCCTGTGAGTTACAAAACTTACTATTAAATCGTGAAGAAGGAAAAAATTTCGGATGTCTCCAATATTTATATATTTTTATCTCTTTCATCACGTAAATAACTTAATAAAATAATAAACATACAATCATATGCAACTGATGATATATCATATATTCTGATAAGAAAGTAGAGTGCAAGAAATAATATATGATTTAGAATTTTAGATGACTCATAAACTTTCTATTCCAAAATGTTTGAGCTTTCAATTTTTTCCTTCCCCCCTCAATCAAATCAAATCAAAATAAAAAGGTTGACTTGCTCTTTTTCTCTACTTTGATTAATAAAAGATCCTAGTGGCTAGGCAAAAGATTAATTAAGTTTTGTCTCTCTCTTTTAAGTGCAAAAGGAGGATCAGAAAGAAAGGGACAGAGTGCTCTGCTTTATCAGGATGTGTATTGCAAAAGCTAGAGAAAAGTGTTGAGCCATTCACTTAATAAAACCCCCAAAAATAACACATTCCTTTTTTTGCATCCAACACTTAATGGGTCATTTAAAGAGAATAACTTACATAAAATGAGTTCACTGTCACGTGTCATCCCTTGTCCAATAATGCATTACTATATGCAAGTTTTTATGCACATGGCAATGCATGATTAGATCAGAACGCCACATAACGGTGAACTCGTTTCATATAAGTTGTTGTCCCATTTAAGGCACTGCAATTCTGCCGTCTGGCAGTTTCTTAACACCAATACAAGTCATAAGAGATGACTGTGTTCAAGTACAAACCATAAAAAGAGGGCACAATGACAATAATGATACAAAAAGGTACCCAACTCTTTCTTTTGCAGCCTTGGAATTTCACATGTTTCTTGAGATTTAGTTAAAGTTTTGTATCAAAAGCAAGCCATGGTGACGATCCCTCTCGTGGGAGAGATTCTTAGTTATCTCCGGTTTCATATTTCCTTTTGTCTAATTCTTTCATTTCATCACGGAATCATCAAGTTAAGTGATAAGAGAGATAAACACGACAACTAAGACCAGAAGTACAGAAGAGTACAGCTCCTTCTCCTTTTACCCTTTACAGATCTTTATCCATTTACAAATCTTCTTCCCTTTACAAATCTTTGCTATGCAGGCAAACTCAAATTCACACAACCAGAAAGAGATGGTATTAGTCGTATGTAACTATTTATAATGTGTTTTTCGGGAACTGAAGAACTCGTAATCTGGCTGCCTGTTGGAGACCATGACTTGATCCTTGCAAACGCAACCTCTTGCAAAACGTAATGCATTATCCTCCAACGTTCTGAGCCTTTCTTTGATAATTTCTGCACTGTTAGAAGTAGATTCGTTTGAAGAATGCCCGAATGGCGTTTTGGGATCAAACCAGCATTCACCCTACAAGAAGAATATCCAAAATAAGTTTCTAAGCGGGACTATATCAACGAGTAATCTTCAAAGCATTATAGCAGTATGTAGAATAAAACTGGATCTGTCCAAAAGAAGTGTAAGTGGAGAGTCTATGCATGACAAGTTTAACTTTTTAAATGCTAAGCCTCATACTAGGACTTGCTCCAAACTGTCACGGAGCGTGGTTTATGCTCATTAGTTTTAATTGTTGATGTCTTATAATTGCTTCCAACCCTCGCAGTGATGAACTGTTACACAGAAAGAGTGATCTTGACTAAAATCTAGAGCATGGAAGACAGAGTATTGAATCTTACATATGCATTGTAGCTTTGCAATCCTAACACAGGGCAGAAGATGCGACTTGTGTACTTATTGGCAGCATCAACTGAAATAGGCCTCCGTACAAAATGTCCAAGTGAATGGTAAGTCAAGAATGTTGCACGTAAGTTCCCTTCTGGAATTCGATATATAGGATACCAGGCCACCGAAAACCTGAAAAGCCACATTAACCCAAATTTCTTCACTATGCTAAAATTAGTTATAAAAAGAGAAATTTGAGTAGAAAAATTGATTCTCACCAAGACGCGGGATGTAAATCGTGCAGATTCAGACAATCTAGCTTTGCTGGGTCACCAAATATGTGATGATTAGAAGTTCCAAAGTCGGTTAGCTCCAGAATTCTGCAATCAAATAGGAATCAGGTATATCTAACTACGAACCAGTGACATTGTATGTCAGAAACAAAAGGACAAACATGCGAATAAGGGTAGTGGGGAACATACAGAAGATCAAAACATGAAACTAAATTGGGAACCAACATAGTTGTTAGAACACTTGAGTTCTTTGAGCACAAGCCGAGATTCTTATATGTAACCTGTGTATAGGCTATCGGGCGATTTCTCACAGCCTAACCAACTTACTTTTTGCCCTTTCATTGTTGTTTCAAACATGGAAGAACCATATTGTATCATTATTTTATATTTTGAAGGTTCATTTCCATATCTATTTGAAAGTTTCTATCCCTCAGTCTCAGGTCAATAAGTTAATAACTCGGTTCCACAATAATTTGATAATGTGTGTACAGAAACTGAACAGCTAGAGAAGTAAATGAATATTGTTAACATCAATCCAATTTTTATTACTGTCTACGAACTTTGCTACTGCAAGATGAATAGAACGATACGGAAAAACAAGGCAAGATATCTTATCATAAGAGTAGCAAGAACATACTTATTGTAGAAGGGCTTTCGCTGATAAGGCTTCTCAGATTCAAAAAATTCAAATATGAGCTCAGAATCAGGTGAACATTCTAGACTCGAAGGGCCACTTCCATCACGTTTCTCTGTCCCTGCCTGAAGATGGTTCAACTCTGCTGCTTTTGAAGAATGTGTGAAATTTAATGTTTTGGAACCAGGGTTATAGGGTTGAAACAATTGAACAGCAGACAGGTAAGGAACAAAATGGGCACAGAACGGCATTGAACCATTGAAGTTTTTTGAATCATCTGCCTTGACATCCAATCCGTAGTTCCCTGGTTTCTCATACCAGTTCCAAACAGTGCGAAGTGATAAATTCGGTATCTGGTGCTTGCAGAGGAAACCATGAGACAGCTGATCATCCAAGCAAACAGAACATTTTTTATGTACATATGAAGAAGCAATAACAGGAGCAGCGCAGTGGATGAATCTTTCAAACTCTGCAAGTGGACACCCCATTGTAAGCTGAACAAGCTCAGATGCTAATTGCATTCTGTAAGAAGCATTTAGAGCTTCCACTGCCAATTGTGAGCCAATCAGGAACTCTTCGGTGTCCTTTGGTCTTCTACCATTTGCTTCATAAACATTACTTTCAATATTCTGATTCTCTATTTCAGCAGCGGACTTATGAAATGTTGGGCAGTCATTAGATGCCGAAGGCAATTGATGGCTAGATATTGAGTCTGTGCATCTAGTATCAGAGAATGTATCAGATGAATGGAAAGGAATTTGACTTCCTTCCTGATGGTTATCACTCAACTCCTTGCTTATAACTGATAAGCTAAGGTTTAAAGCATTGCAAGTTCCAGCAGGGTCAATCCCCTCCATTCGCCTGGACTCTTTGGTACCAACAGGTTTCCACTGCTGAGAACTTGGTCCAGAATTAGCACCTTTCCTAAACTTATGATCACTGTGATATCTGAACTGTGAGAATGGTAAACCGTCCAAAGAAGCATCCGAACACCTGCCAAATTTATGTTCCATGATTGGAATCTTCACAAATTTGTACGGTCGAAAACCATGACTGGGAACATGATGAGCATGGTAAAACGTTCTTGTTACAGTGTCTCTATTCTGGTAATGGTGCATACCAAAAGGAACCTGTGAATATTTCTCACGCCTATATGAATGAGTTGATCTTTCACAGTCATTTTCCGCACCTTGGAATTTACTTGGTTGTGAGACACATCTATATAAACTCCCATTCAACCTCTGCTGAGAAGGAACCCATTGTGATGATTCATCCACTACAAATACTCTTGGCGGCATTCTCCGATACATGGATGACTGTTCGTGTCCCATCCTCTTAAACCCATAAGCAGCATTGTTGCTAGGCAACAACCCATCTCCAGGAAATGAATCATGCTCAACCCAGACCCAATTCTCTGGCGGGTGAACATGTTTTACCCCATATCTGTAACCTGGTTCCTTCACCCAATTCTTTTGTGCTTCCCGCTTCATCTTCCAATTGTGACCCAAACATCTGTTTTCTTTTCCATTTTTACCGCAGGCTCTCCCAGTTCTAGTCTCGGTATCTTCACAAACACCGCCTTTCGAATCTTTAAGTCCAACCTCAAGAAAACTACTGCTGCTTGCATCATAAGACCCAGAATTACTCATCTTTGAACAGTTACAAGAATCCTGCACACCAACTGATGACAAATTCTGGGTCTGATCCGAAAACCCATCACAAATCTTTCCTTTCTTCTTCTTCTTCTTCTTCTTCTTCTTCTCAGAAATCTTCCCATCAGGAACATCCGTACATAAAGATGCGGGATTAGGTTCAAAATTTCCCCCTTTTTGGTCCATCATCATTTTTCGTTCATAATCTTTAGACGGAAAACACACAAAAAGAAGAAAAGGGTTTATTTCAATTTCAAGAAACTAGCACACAGAAATTCAATCTCAATCGAAGAAACCCTAAAATACCCAAATCTTAATGTTGTCTATTTTTCAAGAAAAATCCAATCTTTTTCAGAAAAATTCACAGAAAATAAAGAGAGAAATGCAACAAGAGCTACGGAATATTGAAGGGTAACTCTTTTATGGCGCATTAAATTTGTAAAGAAAAAGTTGCAGAGAAATTACCTGAGAGAAATGTGAGGGCGCGCAATGAGGAGTGGAGAAGGATTTTGAAAAGCAAAAATAAGTTGGGTTTTTGGGGGGGGGGTTTAACGGTTCATTAAGGCTTTAAGCGCCGCTTGCTTGCTTGCTTCTGTTATGGTGTGATCAGGGTGTACCACTGTTCATTCAGTGAGGCTTTGGATGTTTGCCACGTGGTTGTCGTTTTATTAGTTTTTTCGTAGATTGAATAATGATTCATCTCACAAGCTTGCATTTATACAACATTGTATTTGGAAGAAAAAGGAGGGTTAGGGTCCATTGGAGTTTAGGGTTGTGAAATTTGGGAATTTGGGGGTGATTTGGGATTCATTTCGAGCTAATGAGTAAGATTAAGGTTTCAATTTTCGTCTCATCATTCAAAACGTGTATCTATGACAAGAGATGGTAGAGCCCAATTGACGATGGAAAAAATTTGGGCGGAAGGTTTGAGTAAGATGGCCAAAATATCCTTTATTTTATGTCCACATCAATAAGAATGCCTGATCTACACGTGTCACAGTGCCATTAACGCCCTTGCTTGAGAATGGATTGACGAAGTTATCACATCATTCTATGGTTCAAGTAAAATTTTCAAGTTCTAAGAAACAAAAATAAGTAGAGTTTTCAAAATTAACGGTCCATCACTTATGCATCTGAAGCTTTAATTAATCAAATAGAAACAAAAATTCATCTTGGAAGATTTTGATATGAAGCATTGCTTATTGGGATATTTGAATAATAATACAACAACATACCTAATCAGAAGCTATCTATACATATATATATATATATATATATACACACGCACACACACACTAATACATAGAGGCAATTACTTGAGGATCAGACCAAATGACCAAATAGAAAAGGCACGTCAAAATGCTCACTGATGCTCTTCAGATCTCTTGGAGATGGTTGAAGATGTGGAGTTCTTAGTCTGATTAGTCTGAGAGGAAGCTGTCGATGTGTTAATGCTCCGCGGGCGCGAACTCTGGCTCGAGGATGACTCAGTGAAGAAGATTATGTGCTCCTGGTTGTCTCCAAACGCTTGAAGAGCTCTCGGAATTGGCGGCAAGTTGACATCGGAAACCGCCTCGAGGATTTGCACCACCTGTCCCATTGACGGCCTTTGAGCCTCATCATCTTGGACACACCAGCAAGCAACTCTACAAACCCTAGTGAGCTCTTCTACTTCGGCATCGCCATCGAGCCTCGGGTCCAATAGGCTCAACACATCAGTTTCTGGAATACTAATCTGGCTAGCAGCATAAGTTGGGAAGAATCTAACTTTCCCATCTTCAGATTGCTCGGAGTTTCTTCTCCCCGACACGAATTCAAACAGCATCATTCCGTAGCTGTACACATCCGCTTTCACTGTGATAGGCACGCCTGAAATCCACTCCGGCGCAAGATATCCTCTTGTCCCTCTCATGGTAGTCAGGACCCTGCTGAACTCTCTTCCAACAAGCTTTGCAAGGCCAAAGTCTGCCACTTTCGGACATAGTTCAGCGTCTAAGAGAATGTTTTCCGGCTTTATGTCACAATGTATGATGCAATCTCTGCATTTCTCGTGAAGATAAGCCAACCCTCTTGCTGTCCCAAGTGCAATTTGGTACCGTGTTTTCCAATCCAAGACGTTCGGACGCTTATCACTGAAAAGGTGAGAGTCCAATGATCCGTTTGGCATGTAATCATAGACCAACATCCTTTTAGCACCTTCAGAGCAGAACCCGCGAAGGCGGACAAGATTGACATGTTGGATTGTCCCAATTGTGCTCACTTCTGTTCTGAATTGCTTCTCTCCTTGGCTAACACTTTCAAGCTTCTTCACTGCTATGACAGACGAATTGGGCAATGTCCCTTTGAAAACAGAACCAAAACCTCCTCCCCCCAATTTTTCGGAGAAGTTCTTCGTTGCATTTTGCATATCTCTGTACCCGAATGCCACCAACGAACCCTCTACCGCTTTTCCCATTCCATTCACTCGCTTTCTCCGTCTCAAGAATACAAACACAATAACGCCTAAAAGAACTGCCACGCCGGCAGCTGAGCCTGCCACAACACCAACAATCAATCCCTTGTGACTTTTAGAACTCTTAAACTCAGAAGCTGCAAGTCTGAGGTTTAAAGTACTTCCCTGATTGTCACTTTCTTGTTGCAAATCCAAGAGCTCTCCGTTCCAAATCAAACATCCGCTTCCGTTATAAGCATAAGCGGTGCAAGAGCAGCTTCTAAGGCAGAACGATTCACATTCCGCAATACTCCCAACCTCCACAGATTGTTTATTTTCAGGCAACGACATGCTAGGAAGTTCAAGAAACCGGTCTGGCTTCCCGCTAGCACTAGTAGCGTTTCCACAATTCAGAACGGTTTTTCTCGAACACCCACGAGAGTAGTCCTGCAAATCCCAATCTCTCTTCGCCTTGGGCTCAAAACCGTTCAAGCAATTACAGGCGAGGTTGCTTACCTCATTGCAGCTCCCGAATGCGCCACACAAATCATAAACTTCGCATTGCTTTCTCGGTTGAGACCAAAACAAATTCCATTGCCTGGAAGGCTCCAACCATGTCAGCTGTTGAATCTGACCCGAAGTATACATCACGAATCGAGATGTTATCTTAGGATCATAAACAGAATAGGTGAAATAACTTTCGGTTGCGTTCGTAAAATAGCTGAAGTTGTATATATAATTGAGCCTCATTTCCGGAACCAAGCTGAAAAGCCTTGAGTTTTCATCCCATGATCCACTAGTCCAATACTGTCTAGACCGATTCCACAGTATGATATACGCATTGCTTCCGTTCGGGTCTAACTCGAGCGAGAAAAGACCCGGTGCAGGATCCTCCAAACTCTTCCATGAAGTGAGAATTTGGGTTTGTTTGGTAACAGTGTTAAACCCAATCCTACCTCCTGGAAGCCATGTATGAGCTGGATGATCAAAGCTTTGCCATAACGGATCTGACGTACTATTACTAGACCCCGCTTTCAAGACGAGGTTTCCGGTATCCAAAAGAAGTGCAGTGGCGGCGGAGGAGGAGGTTAAACTCGTTGACCAAACGGTGGTGTTGGACTCGTTAAAGAGAACTAAATTACCGTCCGACATCCTTAAAACCGAAGAAAATTTATCGGAAATTGGTTTTTCTCTGTTTGCCACCCATACTATAGTCTTCTCGGATACTACTTGTTTGGTGTACCACATGCCTATGTAGAAGTTTGAAGAGTTACCTGGGTTGAAGAAACCGAGCTCGAAAATCCCACCGGCGGAGACAATGGTTTGATCGCCGGAGAGAGATTGGTTTCCTGTGATGGAGGAGTCGGCTGCAAGGGAGATATGGGTTTTGAGGTAGCAGAAGAAAAGAGCTGAAAGCACCAATCTTTTCTTGGTTTTGGGATCCATGGCTGCTCAAAGCAAATTTGCAGACAAAGCTGAGAGAGAGAGAGAGATTTCTAAGCCATATAGTTTTTGGTCATTTGGTGGAGGGTGGACTTGGGCAGCTAGATGTACAGGGTTTTCAAAGTTATCATGGTGTCCATGAGCGGCTAAAAGTCAAAGGTGATTTTTTTTTTTTGAACCAAATCCCACTGAGAATCCATTGTTTTTCTGCAAGTAAATTTTTGTCACATTTGGAGAATCATGTGGTCAGCCAACCAAACAATAGAATTGGACCGCATGAACCATATGTGAACGAAGTTTGATCAAATGTGGAGCTTTGTCAGCCGCAATTGACAAGGTCAATTTGTTTTACAATTTTTTTTTTTTAAAAGATACAAAATTTATAGGAGCATTCTCTACGAATTCTATTATACAAGTTATCAAATAAAAATCTAGAAGCAAATAGCGTCTTACAGTGGCGGAACTGCAGTAAGTAATGACGTTCCTACACTTTAGTTGGTATTCGATTTTCAAGGATTCTCCTCCTTTTTAACAATTAACAATTTAACCCACTAGCAATATCATTTATCAAAAAAAAAATTATAAAATATTATATAAGAAAAACTTTCAAATCAAATATTCAAATGCAAAGATTGATCAAGGTTTGTGTCAAACTAGCAAAATGATAAAGTATCAAAATATGATTGATTGTGTAATTGAGAATTTACTCCAATAAATGGTCATTTTGTATTACAATTAAAAAATCATTATAAATTCTTTGTGCATCACATTATAAAAACAGAATTTGTAACGATGTTGTTGATATTTTGTATAGATGATGTCGATAATGTAACCATAACACGTTCATAATTTTTTTAATTAACATGCTATAATCCATCTTTTAATAAATAGCATACGCCGTGGTATAGAGAATAATGGTAATATAAAATACAAGCACGCCTTGTTTACGTTTGAACAAATTTGTATACCATCAACAACAATTCATCGGTCATGACCATTTCCGCCATGTAAACCAAAAGAAGATGAACAAAGTTGAGAAATTGGACCCAACAGCAAGACTTTCCTTTTATTGTGCTGCCGTGTTGAAAAGGCTACACAAATCACTTTCTTTGATTAATTTTCTTTCAATGCTAATTTTTTTTGTTGTAACCTTTCTTCCAGGGCAAATATTTTTCCATTCAAATTGAAGGTCTTTGTAATCTCACGGATGCAATCTTAGCCGTTTGTTTTGTTGGTTATGATTAATGTTCAAACCTACCTCTGTACTTCATATACTTCAGAGGAAAAGTCCAATATTCAAGGCTTACATAATGAATGGATCATCAGCCTTGCTTGCGTATGATTTGGTTGGAAGTTTCCATCTTGACCTCTGGTCTAGTATTTTTCTGCGTCTTGCCGGGTCTATTGGGAGCTCAACTCCAACTCCGTCGGTGAATTATATCGTAAAACCGATTGTATTTTTTTTTTCTTTTTACTCTTTAATCATGTGATATGAGAAAATACAATAAAGAATATGCAACCAGTTATATTCAACATTTTGCTAATAATATGTGGTTATGGCTCTATATATTGAAAGACTTGGACCGGAAATTGAGAAAGAATTAATTAGAATATTCAAGTCATTTGCTAAGCCTTGAGAAATTCAACTATATTATTTGTCTCGCGTCATGTTTAATAAAAGAAGAATAGAAACTTTGTTTCCGCAACAAAGCTTCTATTGGGAGGAGAATTAGTCCAAAGATCTCGAGTGCAAGAATGAATACTCTCAACCTCTTACAAAATTACAATTTAGATTTAATCGAAAAAACACCTTGAAGATAGTAGGAAAATCCAGCAAAAATAAGAACAACAAAAAAATAATAATTGGGACGATTTCTCGACTTTTGCGTGTCATTTTTAAGCATGGGTCATGAAAATAATCCCCCCTTAGATTTTTGCGTGTCATTTTCTAAGTTTGGTTTGATTTCAGTTTTTTCAATTTTTTTTCTTTTTCTTTTTAACCTAGAAATTGGAGAGAAAATGAAGAAAAAAATTCTAGAGAATAAGGCTTTCAACATATTTGGGCCTAAAGTTGGGTTTAACTAGCTTTGGATTGAAATTAGACTAATGGTTGACTTGGAATTGGGCTTGCAAAATGAATACCCAACATAAATAAATATTAATTTATATCTCATTCGGTTCGGTTTGATTCTTTTTTTTGGTTCAGTATTTGATCCGAATTGTTTTGGTTTTTGGTTTCTGAGCCCATCCCTAATCCAAATCGTAGTTAGGTCAGTTAAAGAAAAAGAGAACCTCAAAAGGGAGCCAATGTGCCAGTAGGCATAAATCGTTAGTGGGCCGGGTCGGACCTAAACAAGGTAATAGAAATATCTAGGCGGGGCATGGCCGGACTTTTTCAAAAATTTTAAGGCTCGAGTCCAGCCTTCAAGTTGGGCTTTTATGGGTCAAACGGGCCAGGCCGGGCTTACTTTAAAAAAAGAGTTCGGGCCAAGTGACTTATGACTTCTTATTTCAAGTATATTTATGTAAATTGGGATCTAAAATGAGTTTTCAATATGGGCCTATGCTGACCGGGCCGAGCCTTCTTGGGCTTAAATGGGTCGGGCCTCAAACACCCTAGTCTAAGCCTAACCTTCTATATTACAGGTCGGGCCGGCCTGGGCCATGTGGCGGGCCAAGCCAAGCTTTTTTCTCAATGGGCCGGGCTGGCCCCGATGGGCCACGGGCCAAATGAAGACCCTTACTCGTAGGTACAAAGAGCCCCAGTAGTACAAGAGGGTTAAACAGACAAAATGGTCAAACAGTGTAACATTTTATAACTTCAAGGTTGGTTGGCAATTTTTAAAAGGCATGAAGCAAACTGTTACTTTGACCCAAACCACATTAGTGCAAAGTGTAATTAGCTCTATAAACTAAAAATGCTAGAAACTTAGTGTGAAATACAGATTGAAACTGACCAACCCAAACGAAAAATCTTGGTAAAACCGAACTAATCTAAAATGGTTTTGTTTGGTTACTTACGGTTTAAAAATATCATTAACGGCAATGGATGTTTGGTCAATTGTTTAAGCTTTGAACCAAACGAAATTGGGTTGTGTCCACCCATATTTATGAGCATCTTAGGAAACTTCGTCGAAATTTTCTCAAAATTTTAGTTTTCGAAAGTTACCTCATTACAGATATAATCTTAGGGGTGTAGTCAAACTAGAATTTAGGAGGATTTTTTAAAAAAAATGTAAGTGGCAGATGTGATAAGATTTGTATAATCCAAATGGATTTTTGAGGATTGTGATGAAATTTTTTTTGTGAATTTTGATGGATTTATTGTCATTTACTCAAATAAATTTTCTATATTTATGTTTTTACACAATCCCCGCGTCTCATTAGCATGAGAAGGAAATTGTAGAAAATAGAGATCACATGACAGAAGAAAATTGCAGAGTAACGCAATAGGTTTTGCTCCTTTTGCACTCGTCAATCCTCTCATCCTATTCGACTCACATATTTCTCTTTGATTCAATCTCCATTAGCTTGCAACACCAGAAATTACACCTTAAAATCAAAAGAACCGATCTTTATCACCAATTCTTCAAATTTAGAAAATCCAATTGAAAATAAACCCAAATCGATCCAATTCTCCAACAGATCTCAGAAATTAGACAACTTGGAAAAATCCCAGATAAAAAGTTCACTGCTTGGTGACAGAGGTAGTTGATGGAGGTAGTCAAATTAGTGGTGGCTGAGATAGGGTGGGTCAATTCAGTTGGGATGAAGAAACATGTGGGAGAAGTTTGGGCTTGAGAGGAAAGAAATCCTAGGGGGAGGCTAGGATTGTTTATGGCATTTTTTATGTATAATTTGCACCCTCAAATCCTCCACAATCCTTCACAATCCACCATTTAATGAAATTCTATATAATCTATAACATTTTGAATACACCTAAATTTGAATTTACTTATTTAAAGTCTTTTAAAATTCTTATTGACTATATGTGGATCTCTATGGACTCTTTTAAAGTCGTTTAAAATCCAAATTGACCACTCTTGGATTCTAATGTTACAGCCCGTACCGGAGAATAATGTTATTTTATTCCCGGAGGTGCAAAATGACGATTTTGCCCTTGGTTGACCTTTCGGTTGACTTTTGCGTCGTAACTCGTACGACGCATTCACTTGTACTTTAGTGACGTGCTCGTCACTACGAACACGTAGACGCGAGCGGGACGTCACTTGGTGTTCGATTGATTGTTCTACGGACGTTAATTTATCGACGTTCCGTTACTTGGTTTGTATTTTACTTTGGGCCTTGAACCCAGTAAATTTGTGGGCCCAGCCCACTATCTCAACCTCTGTCACTTTCTCTGTCACTCTCTGTCTCTCAGTCCCTTACACCTCACTTACCTGCCTTTCTTCCCCGAGTCACCCACACAAACACAGACTGCAAATCTACTCAAGACACCCCAACCTCCATCCTCGACCTCGTTTCACTCCAACTTTACACTGTTGTGCATCGTCATCATCCCAGAGCACCACCATCACTGTCCTCGAGCCTCAGCAAACCCAGAAACCATGAGATTTAAAACCCAGAAAAATTACTTTGTGCACCCAAGGTCTCTGTCTTCAACCCGAGGCCATCTTTCAAACTCGAATCGACTCCAGGACATTACCATCATCGTCCTCTTCAGTTTGGGGTCATCTTTGAACCAAGAAAACTCGAAACCAGTCGAACCAGGAACCGGCCATTTTCTCCGGCGAAGTTCCAGTGGCCAGCCACGGCCACCCAAACCTCATATCGACTCCAATTCTTCACTTTCGACCTCCTTGGAGCTCTGGGACTCGAGCCCAGGCCCTGCATGTGAGAATCAAGTCGAGATCGGTGAATTCAAAACTTGGCCGTGAACCTTGAGGCCATTTTCGGCCAACCCCGGCCATCTATTGGCCCAACTCTTGGTAAATTCGAATTCCCTGAACCTCTAGCTTCATTTTGATGTAAGAATCATGCAAATTGGTGGAGAAATGAGCAATCTGTAATTTTCCAGAATTTCCGGCCATCTTCCCCAGATTCCGGCGCCGGCGAGCGGCGGACGGCGGCGGCTACCGGCTGCCGGAGTTGCAGCGGCCTGACGTCAGCGACCGGTCCGTGACGTCAGCAGGACCCGGTCCAACCCGGTCCAACCCGGTCCGAACCGGGAATATACCCGAGGTATATTCCGTTAAACCCTTAACGGCGTTAACGGAATATTCTAACGCCGTTAGAATATTCCGTTAACTTTAACTGTACAGTAACCGACACGTGTCACTGCGCGTGGCCGGCGCGTAGGGCGCGTGGCCGCGCGTGGGAACCTTCCAGCCGCGCGTGGCGGCGCGTGGGGGCGCGTGTGACCTCACAGCCGCGCGTGGCGGCGCGTGAGGCCAAACGGCAGCGTGTGGCGGCGCGTGCGACGGCGCACGGCGGCCCACGGCGGCGGTTTTGGGGTTTCCGACCCCGAAACTCCATTTTCGGGTATCCGAACGCCGTTTTTCTTGTAATTTCGTACACTTTACTAATTTGTGGGTTTTGAAATTAGGTTTTGGCGACCCGTGGCGTTCGGAGAACGTGCATTTAGGCTTCCCGGCTTCGGTATTTGTGAGTGGGCCCCTTCCTCACTTAAATTAAATGCTTTTATATGTTTTAGTTATTAAAATGGTTTTGCCTATGCCTTAAATTGACTATTATCATACGTTGTTGGCAAACTTAATTTATGTCTACACTTTCAATGACTTTAAATTAGTATTTGTTCCGCATACCCGGTAGACCTCGTACTTCATTGTATTTACTTGGTTTATCGGATAGACTTGATGTTTGTTAGACTGACTCGGTAATGTATTAGGCCATGGAAATTAGTGGGCCTCGACCCATATTTCCATTTGGATTTATGCCATTAAATTGGTGATTTCTGTATTATCTTGTATGCGTATTACAATTATCGTACCAACCCTATTTTCGAGGGTTTAGGGAATTAATTATTTTAATTCCCTATTTATGCGTTTGGATCTTATATGTGTTTGACGGGCCATGGGCCGTATTTGGGTGAACTTTGGAAACGATAATTTCCTATCATATTTTGGGTTCACCTAATCTACCATTAAGTTGGTATTTCTATACCTTGGTACCCGTATGGTGTATTCTTGGTATTTTACGTATTGTGGTTAATTACTTGGTATTTCGGGTACGGTACCCGAGAATACTTTATTTAGTGGTAGTTTTAAAGGTTATCCCAAAAAGGGAAATTACCTTATACTGTTTTATTTAAGAATACTCCGTGGCATGTTTTTATACGCTCAACTTGGGAGGCTTACACGGTGTTTATTGTACTGTCCGGGCCAGGACCAGCCTTCACGTGATTGTTCACATGCACCGATACGCTCACTATGGATCCATAGTAAGGTGCCAGCCTGTTCGAGGTCGCATGGGCGCCCGAACTCGTTGTGATGCGATTAGCGCCAGCTTCACGTGATCGTAGTACATGAGCGTAACTTTATTTATACACCCAGCCTGTTCATGACAGAATATATCTGTATGAACTCGTGTGTCTGCCTTGCCTAACCGAGCATTTATCTTGTAGTCGGATTGTGTTATTATCTCGGATTTTCACTGATGCCACGGATACTACTATTGGATTTACGGCTTTCCTGTATAACTTTATCTTACGAACTTTTTGACAAATTGTTTTATGCCGAACGGTGGCTTTCTGCCCGTTTCGGACGGTAAGTATATTTCCGTACTTACCTTGTTTTTCTATCTACTATATTAGTACGTTTTCTGTAAACGGTTTTTCAACCAAGTACCTGTTTTACGGCGAGGGGTTAGTATTTTCAAAAAGGAAAGGTTTTTCACAAAATAACTAGCTATGGCCCACTCACCCTTTTGTTTTGCGCCCCTCCAGGTGTAGCAGCTTGAAGTTATCGACATCGAGACCCGGTGGTATGAAGATCGTTAGAATCTCCTTGTAATTGTAAATTTCCAGTATTATGTACCTTGTACGACTGTTATTGTATTCAATTGTTCAATTTATTCCTTATTTTATTCAAATTGGCTTTCGTCACCCTACGTGGTGTCGGCCAGCACATCCGACTTTTGGGTGTCTACGTGTACATCCGGGTCGGGATGTGTCATCTAAAGTCTTTTAAAATCCTCCAGAATCCTTATTTGACTACATGATGTTTTTGTTGAGATTTCCTTATTTTTTCCAATTCGATATATCCGTCAACTTCCATGTTAATAGATTGGTTGTGAGAATTTTTTCTAAGAAGATTTCCAACTTTTCGAGATTTTTAAGATTTGGGAAAGCAAGAGGCGCACTAAAACCCTGGTGATTGAGGTTTGTCCCCGGTAGCTCTCTGTGATTCAAATTCCTCATCCAACGTAGCTCGTATAATAAGGTAATTACATCCATACCTGTGTTCATTGAAACTTAGTGTTATTCATATTTTAGTTATTGATTTTAGGGATTCATTTTCCACTTTTAAGTATTAATCTCAAGGATCCACACACTTGTGCTATTTAGTATCCACATCTAAGTGATTTCCTTGATCCACATACTTGTGGTATTTGGTGTTCAGTTCTAGTTGATTTCTTAGATCCACATATCTCCACAACTTTCCTTGATATTTTTGTTTTTGGTGAGTCGATACAACATTGTTAAGATATTGTATTCGATATACATTTTACTCAAACAAATTTGTATAATTTATCTACACTTATGCCGATATTTATTTATCTCCATACCCATAATATTTATGACAAATTCAATGTTTAATAGATCTTTTGTAGATTCTTTTTGTTAGAAAAGGCCAAGTTTCAAAGATTTTTAGCAAGATTTGGGGTTAGAAAAGAAGAGCACTTAATGAAACAAAATTGGTGATGGAAGGGTGGATTGGTGTAGTTTGGTTTGCTTAAGGCCTCAAACAATGGAAAGAACCAATCTCATTGGTTCAAATTAAAAAAATTAATCATAATAATCAATAACAATGTATTAATAATAAAAACAAAAAAAAACGGTAACATTTTTTCGTAAGTAAGTTGAAGTTTAGTGGCGATATCTTAATTAAGTTAACGTTAAAAAAAAAGAGATTGTGGCATTTTTGTAAATAAGTTGAAGTTTAGAAGGCGGTGATATTTTTGTAAATAAGTTAAACTTTGGTGGCACAGACTGTTTATGCATGTAATTAAACAATTGACCGAATTGTGTATAAACAGTTGACCTAATTGTGTATAAACATTTGACCTAATTGCGTATAAACAGTCAGTGCTATCAAAGTTTAACTTATTTACGAAAATGCCACCGCCTCTTTTCTTTTTTCTTTTTTGTTTATTTGTTGTCTTTAGGGTAAATTACATTTTGCACCCTCAAGTTTGGATACAATTGCAACCCCATACATCATCTTTAAAACATTGCAATCTCATACACAAACTTACAAATTCATTACAATCTCATACATCCGTTAAAAAATCTGTTAACTTACCCGTTAAGTGATGAGGTGGCAAATATAGGCCCTATATTTGTGCTGATGTGGCGGTAAAATCTGGACCACTTGGACAACAAACTAACAAAAGAATTTCTTTTTGATATTTACTACAAATTATAAATTCATTAAATAAATTTAAAAATTATTAAATAATTAGAAAAGGCCAAAATCAATAATGGCTTTTTCAGAACTTCCATTTCTTCTCTTGTTCATCTCCACCTATATTGTTGTTAAATCATTTTCTTATTTACAAACAAAATTGAGTAGATATGTTTGATTTTCATGGCGGAAATGGCGTCATCTCAAGTTCCATCTACTGCGAGTATTCCAGTCCCTCCGCTAGTCGCACCGGAGCTTGCTATTGAAGTCGGCGGCAATGGAGGACGACTTCAATCTCTTCCAACGGGAGAGAGACGATGCCCTGGCTCGCAACGCTGAGCTAATCAAAGTTGTTGGAGAAATTATCGCCTGTGGGTGGGGGTCTGGGGGGATGCCCTCCTTTTCTTGAATCTTGGCATTCACATTGTCGATGGTGTCAGAAGATTAAACCTCTAGGGTATCCTCTTCCCCGTTGGAGTTTTCAAGAAGATCTGCATATTTGCTTTCCACAGATAGAAAGATTGGGATATTCGGCTAGGGTTTTTTATTTTTTTTTTCATAAACGAATTTTTTTTATTTTTAAATGAATTTGCGTTTTGATTAAATTGCTGGGTTCTCCTTCCTTTTGATCTATGGTAAGAAATGTGGAAAAGATGATGGGAAGAAGAAGAGAGAACCCAGAAACGTTTCGGTGTTCATCAGCACAAGAAGAACACTATGAATAACCCAGAAAAATTATGTTTTTTTTTTAAATAAAAAATTATGTTCATTTAATTTTTAAACTTTACTGTTAACTTTATTTTTTAAAATTGGTAATCTGTTAAATGTGTATTTTTTTATTTGAATTGTCAGTCTACATGTCACTTAATGTGTGCTCCACATCTTCTACTAAGTCACTTGACAGTCCAGTTGGACAATAGAGTGGGACTCGCAATGGACACTTAGACAGTTAAGTTAACAGAAAATGAGATGGTTGTATGATAGTGCAATAAAATAATAAGTTTTTGTCTGAGATTGCAATGTTTTAAAGATGATGTATGAAGTTGCAATTGAACACAAACTTAAAAGGGCAAACTGTAATTTACCCTTGTCTTTATTATTAGTAAATTATTATTGAGTTATGATTAATATATTGTTTGGATTGATGTCCTTATTATTAAGGGAGCATGACCCAAAAGTTCATGACAACAAAAAAAAACTCTTTCTAGACCACAAGTTGTTATACTCACTCTAGAAGGACAAAAATAGAGCCACTTAAAGGATATTAACCGAATGGCTACCTAAATTGATGGGGCCCGCTAACGCGCGGGTGTATTACAAGCATCAATTTTCTTTCTTTCTTTTTTAGTTGTGTACTTTTGTCTAGGAGTGTGGGCCTTTCAAGACAAACTCGTGCTTCCATTGTAGGACATCACCAAAAGCTTTTTAACAAGAAAAATAAGAGACAGACTTGCGAGGATTTTGGTTATAGCCATCAATAATTGTTTTTCATATATTACTAATAAATGTTTTTACACGGGCTACAACACAACTGTTTTTACACAGAATACCAATAATTGTTTTTACACAGGGTACCAACAATTATTTTTACACGAGCTTCAGACAACTGTTTTTACACAGATTACCTATACATGTTTTTACACAAACTATCGATAACTGTTTTTACACAGGGCACCAACAATTATTTTTATACGAGCTGCAAATAATTGTTTTTACATGAATTACCTACAAGTGTTTTTACACCGGACTACCGATAATTGTTTTTACACAGGTTATTAACAACTGTTTTTACACGAATTACCTATAAGTGTTTCTACATAGATTACCAAATACTTAGATAGATTACCTATAAGTGTTTTTACACATACTACCGATAACTGTTTTTACACAGACTACCAACAACTGTTTTTACAAAAATTACATGTAAGTGTTTCTACAGAGATTATCAAACAACACTTGAATGAATATTTTTAATTGGGACTAGTTTTCTAACTTTGAGTGGAAGTAGACAAAAAATTTAACAAGAAGACAAAAAAATTCTTTGCATAGCATAAATGTTCTGTAGGCATATATACAAATTTAAGAACCAAAACAAAAAGAAGACATATTTTCCTTCTTTGTATGCTGTTTTCATATCTGGCGCGTCTGTAGAGTGTGCATGCCTACACAGTTGGGCATGAACTCACACATATTAGCATATTGTCCTTTGAGGCAAGAGTTCAAGAATGAATTCTTTTAGACAATAATATCAAGTTTTATGTACTACCAAGCAATTGATCATATTATTAAAAAATTATTATTAAGTGTTTATGATTAATATTTTATTTAGATAGGAGCTTTTCATTAGTTTTCTATTTAAGGTATGATTCAAACATTAGTTCAATTGAACTAAACCAATCATAAGTGATTAGTTCAATTTGGTTTAGGAGATAAATTGGACAAAATTTAAGAGATAAATCAAATTCGAATGAGCTAGATATTTTACTATTACTAGATTGACATCAAAGTGTATGTGAGATGAGCACAATAACAAATGGTGGCAACAAATAAAGCAAAGTGCGCATATCGCAATGAAAGTTTCAAATTATAATTGTTTGTCATAGATACATAGATGATATATACCACAAAAATTAAGTAACCGATTCTTTTTATCTAATTTTCAGTACATAGAGAGTAGACAATTAGGGCAACAAAGGTGGCCGAGTAGGAGGTTACAGAAATTCAAAACAACCAAAACACAAATGATTTTGGATTGAATGTGATCATTGCAAGATACCATTTGAGTATTGCGACAAATATTTCCTTGGTCGCCGTTTTAGATGCAACGGCTGCCTCGAAATATTTGTTGCTTTAGAAATAGATCCATTGCCTCAACGTGGCCATACAAGCGGAACGAGTTCGTCGCGGCTGTAGTAGAAGTAATGGTTTGCGCGGCTGATAATTCAGGAATGCAAGATGCTTCGTCCAAAGACTTTAACCACAATGGGTTACAGAAACCTGGTGAGCATTTACTCTTGCAGTCGAGGTCAAAACAAATGTTTGGCAAGCCTTACATGATGAGAGGATGCTCAGACTTGGTTTAAGATTTTAATTTTATTTATGAGACATGATTTAAGATTGAATCAAAAGTGATTCGTTGGTTTACATTATAGTTATAGGCACTCCTAAGAATTTGAAAAATTCATTGGTCACGTGTTAGAGGATGTATCCGTGTGACATGCAAATTCTTCTCACGAGAAATTCGTAAGTCGGGATACCAGAACCACGTGGTCCGTATATAGGACTTTCTCCCTGAGAATGCGCTCAAGCATGCATAATGGTTTCTTGTCGTCTAACACCGATCACTGAGTAGGGTTTCCCTCGACTTGGACATGAGAGCCTTCCCAGCTATCTCCAGCTTCTAATTTATAATTGACAGTTTGATATGAATATATAGGATAGCTAGAAAGGTAGAGGCCGTTCAAGTCTTGGTCCTCAAATCAAACATGACTCACACTCGCAGCCAAAACTGACCTTCTCTACACAATTTGGCTCTAGTGAGCTTGTAGCCTATACAATCCCATGCAGATTTCGAGTCGTTTATCGTGTTATGGTGGAAATTGCTAGTTCTAATTTCCACCTCTTGCATATGAATTTCACACACATTTTTGTTGTTTTTCACATACTTCTTAGTTTTAGATATTTGATTGAATAAATTAAACAAAAACAACGCACGTGATTAAGCAAGGATGTGTGAGAGAGAGATTAAAAAATGTATGTGTTTATCATTTTCTAGAAAAAAATTTGGATCGTAGTACTATTCAATGCTACAGGTATTAAATGATTCCAAATTAATTTGCGGTGAGCTTCAAGTAAATTTTAAAGAGATAATACAAACAGTTACATGATAGAATCTCTCCTAGTCGTGTATAAGTATGATTAATTTATCAATACTATTTGGGGACTGGCTACAGTGCTCGCAAGCATTGAATGCTCGTACTGATCTCACCCTCTTTTCCCCCCTCTCTCCTCCCTCCTCCTTCCTTTTAATGGTGAGATCAGTGTAAGCATTCAATGTTTGCGAGCACTGTAGCTTACTCCTACTATTTGAGGTTGCATGCCAAAAGCAACAGTTTATTAAGTTCAAAACTAGGAACCTCCTCCTCCTTAGTCCTGAGAACATATTATATTTGCGAATAAACGAAACTATCCATCAATCAATAATATAAAACCCCACAAAGTCCAAGTACGCAAAGTACTCGATCATAATTTCGAACAATGAATCCGCCACCGCCCGTACACATCCAACCCTCCTCCCCGAGCTTTCCGCTAACCACCACGATCACTCCAACACCTGATGGGTCCCACCGGAAGATCGCGATCGCCGTGGATTTAAGCGAGGAGAGCGCCTACGCCGTCCGATGGGCCGTCCAGAACTACCTCCGACTCGGGGACACCGTCATCCTCCTCCACGTGCGACCCACCAGCGTCCTCTACGGCGCTGACTGGGGCTCCGTCGACCCCAACGACGCCGTCTCCTCCAACTCCGAGTCGCAGCAGAAATTGGAGGACGAGTTCGACGCCTTCACCACCACCAAGGCGGCGGACCTGGCGCAGCCGTTAGTGGAGGCGCAATTTCCGTTCAAAATCCACATAGTGAAGGACCACGACATGAAGGAGCGGCTCTGCTTGGAAGTCGAGAGGCTCCGGCTCAGCGTCGTCATCATGGGCAGCCGCGGCTTCGGCGCTGCCAAGCGAGCCGCGAAGGTCGGCAGGCTCGGCAGTGTCACTGATTACTGCGTGCACCACTGTGTTTGTCCAGTTGTGGTTGTGAGGTATCCTGATGACTCGGACGGGTCGGGAGCTGGTGGCGAACCCGATGGCCCGGTGGAGCTCCACCCGGTGCCGGAGGAGGACCACGAGGACATCAACGACGACTCCTCCTCCGATAACGATGACGCTCATGGTAAATTTCGTTTGGGGCCTGAACTGTAAATTACACCAACTAATTGTAAATTGTAAATTGATCCCTTTTTCTGTTATTATGTTGCAGAAATCGAATAAATTGAAGGTTGAAGGGTTTAAACAGAAAATTTAAATGGATTTATGGTTACTTTTGTAATTTCGGATTTGTTCTGCAAGTGTTTGTCCCTTTGCATTTTCTCATTGTCAGACTGTAAAAATTGTGGTGGTGAATTTGATCGTGTGTCTCGGTCTGTACTCTGTATAATCACAATGCATCTTTTGATTTTATAGCTTTACCTGCTATGGTAATTATCTTTTATTTTTTTACTCCGGGAACAACGGAATCAAACATAGAACTTCGGGTATAGGCAAATGTCGCTAACCTTACAGGCGAACACAGGGCTTCGCCGCTTCGGGCATACAGGCGAACGCCGTTAGCTGTTAACCATATAGGTGAACGTCGTTAACCATACGTGCAAACACAGGACTACGGGTATACAAGCAAACACGGTTAACCACTTGAGCTACAAACAAAAACACGATTAACCACTTGAGCTACAAACAAGAGAACATCAATGCTTGCAAAAGAAAATTGAACCATTCACTAATAGGGTGTTCGGAAAGCACACAAAATACAGAATTTCAGATGTCATACAGAATGCAAACATAAAATCCATCCACACACCAAAACCCAAGTAATGTATTTGAACCGAACCGATACGAAGCTTGAAATAAAACCTCACATAGCAGCCATGGTTCCCTCACTCCGACTCCTGCGCATCGACAGATCCTGCTTGAGGTTCATAATTCTGCTGCCCAAGTCAAAGTAGTGCTGCCGACTATGCGCTGTTACTTTTGTTCCACTCGGAGGGAGGTGGCTGTGCCTACCCCGAGACTTTTTCAGTGACGCTACAGAATGACTTGCATGACCGTGAGTTGATGAAGTCGATGGCTTTTTCGAAGATACACCATGACTAGCCTTCCTCGGAGCCTTGTGATCAGGTCTAAGGGTTCGATCAAACTGGTGGTTGCTAATGCCTAAGCGTACTGACCGATCTGCAGCGTCCTTCAGAGTGCTGGTTTTGATTTGCTGCCGGTTGTAGTAAGCCATGTGGGGAAGAAGTCCTTGCAGGTATTTCTTCAATTGGTCATCGCCGACATTCTTCTGAGCTGGGTTTCCTTCCAGGCTGATGGCTTGCAAGGAGTTGTAGTTAGCCGCGAGTTGACCAAGACATTTGGCTGTTGAGATTTTGTTGAAGCGCAGATCCAGAACAGTCAGTTTTAGGAGGCGATGGAGACCCTCCACCTCACTGATTTTGTTTCCGGCCAAGTACAATTCCTTGAGACACGAACAAGAAGCCAGGCCTTCAAAAGAATTTAGATCAAACGGAAGAAAATAAGTTAGGACAGGAATTATTCATGAGTAATCAACAAGAAAGCCAACAAATTTTTCAATATATAATTTCATATATGCAACCTACCATGTCCGATTCTCAAAATCCTGTTGTAGCTCAGGTCCAGTACACGAAGTCTTGTGAGTTCACGCAAACCTTCAATAGTAGAGATACTGTTTTTTGAAAGATTCAACATATGAAGTCCTCGAGGAAGAGCACCAGCAGTTATCCTTACTGCAGCAAGTATGCCAATGGAACGCTAATTAGAGTACAGAATCAATTAATGCGATGAATCCTCACAAACACCATAACACAGAAGCATACTGAAAGAATAATAAATATTTGAATCAAATGAACGGATGAGTCAGAGAGGCAAACCTATGGAATTTCCTGATAAATTGAGCACCTTGAGATTTACAAAAGCACTAAGGAATGGGATCACTGCCAATCCATGATTTGCAAGCTGAGCTGTGGTGGCAGCTGCACTCAAAGATGATATATATCGTTTAGCAGCTTCCATGCCAGGAGTGACCTTACCATCCGCCTTAGTAGCAGTCAAACCATTTGAGTCATTGGACTCTCTCTTCACCTGATCATTAGATTGGGACAATTCATTCGTTTCTTCCACCGGACTGCTGCTATGCTGAAGATTATTAACCCACTCCTCGATACGCTTATATTTAAAATCCTTGTTCGGCAATTCATCCCAACTTTGAACTGAGGATTCTCCTTGGAGGTTTTTCTCTGTCCTTACCTCATCTGCAGCCGGCATTATCCAGTCCTTTGCAAAACTAGAGTAGTTACAGGAATCATAGCCATCATCGATGGAGTTTTCAATATTATCGTTCTCAGCTTTACTTGCAATATCATCTCTTTCCTGTTCTTGATTTACCTGCATTTCAGTCTCATGTACTGAATTCCCTTTCTGCCTCATGCCTAAGACATGCAGGTCCTCAGAAGATCTTGAATGCACTGCTAAACGATTAACAGGAGAACTCTCTTCAGTAGATGGAGTAGAAGCACTAATGTTTGCAAAAGAACAAGATTTAACAAGCCCTTTTGCAGTATGAGGTGTGAGGTCAGCATAGTCATCAGCAAACTCTCCAGATGTTGGAGTATCACAGTTTTCATGGCCGTCCTTTTCTGATTGTAATGGTTCTCCAATCAAGAAAATTGAATCATTATTGACAATTTCAGAACTTACTTGACCGAGGTCAGAAGCAGGAGTTGTCTGAGATGGTTGAGGTGGGCTTTCTCCTCGGTCTCTACTTCCCTCTGGTACCACCAATCCATTCCGATCAAGAGAACCGTCAGAAGAAACTCCTTGATCAGTCTCGTCCCCAGCGTCATTGTCAGCAGAAGCCCTCTCCTCAAGGTATAATTCACTTCCTAGAGACCTACTTTTTATAAGCCGTCCTGCCGGAGTAACCTTGTTGTCACTTTCATTGATGAAGCTGCTTTCCATATCACCTGCTTTCCAATGAGCCTCAAGGGAAGATACATGCTTCAAACTGCTGTTAACTTGGGAAACTCCTTCTGTCTGCGATGGTTTTACGCTTGTTTTTCCAGGCGAATCCTTCAAAGCTTGATTTGGAGAAGAAGCTTGCAATGTTTTATGCATTATTTCAACAGAAGGTTGAAAAATTTTCTGTTTGAACAAGAAGACTCGGAATCAAGATAAGGAATGAACTATCAAACCAATCAGAATAAATCAGAAGTGCCAATGACCTGATGTGATGATTGTTCCGCTTACCTTAGGTTTGGGGCAATGGACGTTAGCTTGGAAACATGAAAACCTAACCATTGCTGTCAAAATATAAAAGCTAGTGAGCTACATCAACACGTGAACTACCTTTGACTACACCGGAAACTATCAATGACAAACTATTGTGCTCATTACTGTCTGGAAACCTGTATGAACAACCGGATCTTACTAAGTGCACTGAAAAACTACCATCAAACTTCTGAAAGTGTAACCACGAATGTCATTAGCCATAATCAAGCGACAAACCCACTGAAACACGGCACAATCTCCAGATGTGTGATGATCTCGATCTCCTTAAAACACAAAGCAAAATCACTCTCTCATTATTACCCCACACCTTTTTAGAGGTGCGAGAGGAAATTGATTTTGCAGTAGCGGCCAGACTGAAAGAAAATATCTGTCAAATGGAGAAGAAGCCGAACCAGAACATGCGCCGGAAATGCTGGCCTGATAAAAAGAAGGAAAAACAAAATACTAAGACTATCCAATGCAGAACATACTATATATAGCTCAGTAATTCCAAATCGAGGGGCAGAAAAATACAACTTTTTAAGAATCCATGCCAAAAAATAGATTGAAATATCCTGCTTGTTACTTGAATTCATTACCTCCCACCATTTCCTCTTATACACATTATAAGGCTCGTTGGTGCATAGGATTGGATTAGATGGAATAACTCATAAGATCCAAGGTATGTTGAAGTAAGAAATAATGAAGGTAGAGGTGAACGGATTTTTCATTTAGTAGGGATTGGAGGGGATAAGTTATAAGCTGTTGATATCCTACCATTTTGGTAGGATTCATAGCGATAAGTTTCTTTCGTGAGTAATCCATATTCTACCTTCAACTTGAACAAAATTTCTTCATTTTTTCCCTTCAACATGCCTTAAAATCTGGCCAGTTAGCCTATCCAATCCTAGGCATCAAACCAGCCCAAAAAGCATAATGTTCTAATCATATTTAACTGAACTTTAATTGTTTATGTTAGTGAAAGATATCTTTTGTTCCATACCAACCAAAAGCAATAAAAAGCTATTTAACATATATCTGTAATATATATATATATACACACACACACATATATACATACATATTATGATACTTTTTGAATTCGTTTCCATAAAACAGATCACTCATTCAGATAGCCAGATGGGAAACGAGAAAATACTCAAACATTGCAGCTGACAAACATTATTAATTTTTATTGTTAGTGCCCAGAAAGATTGAACAACATTAAAAACTCCGAAAAGCCGGCAATCAAACACAACCCATTAGAGGAAACAAACCAGAAGTCAAAAACAAACAACAAGAACACGTTTTTTTCATCAAAAAATCAGATACCCAGAAAAGAAACGCAAAGATTTACAAATTTCAGAAGCGGAGATCTGACCTCTTCTTCTCCGTAGCCAGATTGTAGTGGAAGGCAGAGCTCAATGAGAGAGACCTTGGCTTTCTTCTTCTTGTTCTGCAGCAGCACAGCCACAAAGTTTGCAATTTTTTTTATTTTTGTTTTTTGTAATTGTGTATTTATTGGTTTGTAAGTATTACTATTAACGCATGGTTTCGAATAAACGGCGTGAGAGCTAAATGCCAACCCTAAGCTCCTCCTGGCTCTGATTTTATACACCCCAAAAAAAACAACGGCCCACAAAAATTATGGGAAATTATGAGCTGAGAAAAATTAAGAAATAAAAGAAGGACACGGAATTGGAGAAAAAATAGAATTAGATTCTGTATTTTGGTTTTATTTGTGTTGGTTAAATTTGAGGATTTTGCGAAGAATTTGTGCTTTAGGTGTTTGTTTTGTTAAATAAATGGGAGAATTTGCGTCCACACATGCAGCGAGGTGCAAGGGTCTTTGGTGTTTACCCGTTCTTTTTTTCTTTGTATTTTTTCGGATTTTATTTTCAAATTTGAATCTCTCATTTTATGCAAATGACATATTATATTAAATTTATTTAAATTACAATGAAAAAATTTGTGCATAAGAAAAGCATTTTATTCTACTCACCTTAATTATAATTTGGTATGTCAAAAAATGTGTCGGTTTGTATGTTTAAATAACTTTATTGATAAAAAAAACACGTTAATGCAATGTAAAGTATCATCCAAATTAGACCATCGTTTAATTGAAATTAGATTCTCCTCCTACCTAAATAATAATAAATTAGCTAAAATATCGCATTATTAAAGAAAAGATACTCTCATTTTTTTTTTCTTTCATAGAATCAATTTTCATATCACCTATCTCACTTTATATCTTCCTAGCAATTCTCACTACGTGGCACATCACATCTTGTTCTTTGTTTCACATTAGGAATCGAACCTAAACTTATATTAATCATAACACATTATTCTAATCTCAAAGACATAGCACGTGATTATCTTTTGGTTGTATAGTCTACAGGTGATTGATTGCAGCTTTTCTAGAAATATAAATGTTAAATAGATAGAAAAATAATAAACATTATTTTTAGCTTTTTACACACGATTGTTTTATTTTGTATGTTAATTTTACTAGATTTATTTAATCTAACGGGCATAAATTATCTTTTGGTTGTGTATTCTAAAGATGATTGTAGCTTATCTAGAAACATAATATAAAGCCATATTGTCATCTCTTATTACGTAGAAAATAACTAGAAGGAAGGTGATGGGGTCAAACTTCAATAGTACGTATTATTTAATGGTACATACTGTTGAATGGTTTAAGATTCATTTGGGGCCCACCGCAAATTAATCTGAAACATTCAATGGCTGTACCATTCAATGGTACGTACCACTGAAGATTTTTCCAAGGTGATGCTTCCAATTTATCATTTAATACGATCTGATTGTTCTCTCATTTTCGGTAGTTGATCTGGCCAGCCTTAGGTGTATGGCCCTTAAGTTTTATGTTGTGATCATAAATTCAATTAGAATTCAGTGCGCGTGGGCGTGGCTGTGCCTCCTCAACCTTATACTTAAAGAGCAACTTGCATGAAATAGTGTCACGTGACATCTTTGTTTAATAACATACGCATGATAATGTATTAGAGTATTTAAAAAGCTCATTAGAGATGCTCTTATTAAATTAAAATATTGTAGTGTCGATAAATTGATTCTCTTATTCTCCAAAATATCCCCCAAGACCTACAATGTAACAATGCTCTATTTCGACTCAACTCATTAATGAGTCTTTCGAGCATCTCCAATGGAAAAACCTCACAACCACTTTTGAGTGACCTCTTTAGGGCTTTCAGGAGAATATTCGGGTCCTTAAAGAAATATTGGTTTCAATGAGAAGTCCTTATGATATAATCCTTAAATTTAGGGACCACAAGGTTAAAAAAACCATTGTTAATTAACAGCCGTTGATCTAAAAAATCAAAAAATAACAAGAAGCCATCACAGCTGTTGGTTCTCAACATTAAAACAAACAAAAAAACAAAAAAGGCAGCATGTGCTGCGGGGCTCGCTGATGAGGCTGCGTCAGCACCTGTCGGCGAGTTCAAGCTTACCCGCGCATGCCTTGCGCGTCCATCCCAGCTTTTATGCATATATCACTTGGTGGGTATGTTTTCTCATTAGAAAAATGAAGACTGGCTACAGTGCTCGCAAGCATTGAATGCTCACACCAATCTCACCCTCTTTTCCCCCCTCTCTCTTCCCTCCTACTTCCTTTTAA
The DNA here is from genome assembly GCA_018257905.1 of Gillenia trifoliata. Taxonomy (NCBI): domain Eukaryota; kingdom Viridiplantae; phylum Streptophyta; class Magnoliopsida; order Rosales; family Rosaceae; genus Gillenia; species Gillenia trifoliata. Next base: position 7,010,256 of record CM031082.1, read on the forward strand.
TGGTGAGATCGGTGTGAGCATTCAATGCTTGCGAGCACTGTAGCCTATTCCCGAAAAATGATATGGGCCCACATCTCTCAGTCCTTACCCAGTCCTCAAGTATAAGGGCCCGTTTGGTGGAGAGAATGAAGCATCTTTTTCATTTTTTGGAAACGAAAAACACCAAAAACTCGTTTGGTAGCCTTTTCATAGAAAACACGGAGAACAAAACTCATTCTCATTTTCACCATTTTCTTCATTAAATCAAAGAACGTCTCATTGTTTTTAGAAAAATATTTCCCCTCCCTCCCTTCCTCCAAGGCGTCTGTCGACACTATCTCCACACTCCCTCCCTTCCATGCCAGGCACACCAGCACCAGCGACCCCAAATCAGCTCAACGGTCAGTTTGCAACTTCAAGTCCGCCGATCTGCAATCGCGACCTCTAGGGTATTCTAATACCCTTTGAGGTTTTAATTCACTTTCACAAATATCCTTTGGGTGAAAATTTGTCTATAAAAGGGCAAATTTATCCTTATAGTTAATTACTTAACAAAATAAAAAACTTTTATAAATAAATAAAAAATAATTAAATTAAATTAAAAATTACATTAAACATTAAAAAAACAAAAACAAAAAAGATAAATCCCACATCTTCTAATCCTCAATCTTCTTCTTCTTTGTAATTTGATTTCCATTGGAATCCAAACACCTAACTCTTGTTAGTTTTTTAACAACTACCACTAACATGCACTAGACCAACAAATCTTTTCCCCTCATTTCTAGCAACCCTCCACTCGATCTTCATTTTGGTTGAACAATCCCAAAGCTTTGAACAAAAGAGATGACAATGTCAATGAGAAGATTTCTCATAAAGTACAAAAATAAAATAAATAGAGCAAAAGAGATGGTGATGTCGACGAGAAAATTTCAGAACAAAAGAGATGGCGATGTCGTTAACGGTATTGCAAAACATGGACGGAAGCGATACCGGAGAACTGACGGTGCTCTTCAGTTTCGTGAAGAAAATCGATTCTTTTCGTCTTCTTCTAAGTCCGTTTAATCTCTCGGTACAATTTAAAGCTATTGGACAATATCTTATTTGTTCTCTTACAAGAATTCATATAATTTAAAATAAATCGAACATTCGTTTGTGCAATTGAAAGTCAAGAAAATGTATTCATAGATGATGAATGGATTCTATCAAATTTTTATTTTTTTTCCTTTAATGTTTAATGTGATTTTTAATTTTATTTTATTTTTCTTATTTTTTTATTATTTATTTTGTTAAGTAATTAATTATATGGGTAAATTTGTCCTTTTATAGACAGATTTTCAACCAAAGAGTTATTTGTGATAGTGAATTAAAACTTCAATAGGTGTTAGGCCCCGTTTGATATTGTTTTTTTTTACTAAAAAATGCTTCACTTTAAAGTTAAGCAGATAAAAAATGTTTGGCAAAAATGAAATATACTGCTTATTTTAAAAGTTATGACATTAAAACAGCAACTTTTAAAAGCAGCATGGAGGTTGCTTTTAAAAGCTGCTTTAATAAGCAGTTTTTTTTTAAAGCACAGCAACCCCCAACTGGCCCTTAGTGTAATGTTTCAAACCTGAGGAGATTTTGTTTAGTGTAATGTTTCAAATCTAAGGAAGTTTTGTGAAAACCTCAAAATTGTGTGATGAGTATTGGAAGAGGACATGGAATTGCAAATGAAGGAAAGACGACACATCATCAGAAACAGTCGTGAAAAAGCCTATGCAAGAAACCTCTACTTTACTTTCTAATTGCTTTTACTCATTGCATATTTATATGGAAGTTTGAAATTGTTGGGTTTGTTATTAGAAACTCAAAATGCTTATGCAATTTGAATAATGAACTCTCCCGTTATATGTAATTTTCTAAAGATAATTGCTTTGTTTTCTTGAAGTTAAAGCTGATGAAATTTTCTGGTGCAAATTAAACTCGTCCACTACATTTATAATGAATTTGGAAGTATTTAGGTCATGACTTACATTTTGTAGAATATTCTGCTTATTTTTGTCAATTTCATTTTCTACCAGCAAAAGAGTGACACCAATATATGGGTGGCACTTCCATACTCCGTCGTATCCAATACTACGAGTTTGAAGTGGGGTCCTTGTGGTTCCGTGCAATGTATTAGGCCGGTAGCCAGTTTGTTCATTGTATAAAATATTGTAACAAATGCTGACAATTTAAAAAAACAAATGCTGACATTTGATAACACATGGGCACCTACCTAGTGAAAGAGGGTTTGAGGTTAGATAGGGTTGGACTAGGTTCCGCCGGTTGCTATTTTAATTTTGTTGGATTTGGTTGATGTTGGGGTGGCGTTGGAAACCTAACTCACCCCCTGAAAACCCTGACATTGAACGGCGTTGGAGCATATAAGTTGGATGGGGTTTAGCGGTGGGTCACTTGACATCTGGTAAGTGAAACAGAACCGGAGTTTGATCGACTGGTATGAGGAAGTCAAAGATTTAGTATAGCAATTTGAACCAATATATGTACCCGTACTTTGTGATTGAAGGCGATGAACATCCCGAAACAAATCGCCCACCGGGAAGACATGACGTCTTCGTCTTCTACAATCGTTGAGCACGACGGTATTCAAGAGGTCATTGGATTAAAGAATTGGGCTGGGCCGTGAAGACACATCAGGCCCATGGCATACGCGAACAATTGGGCTGGAGTGACGTGGCAAGGAAATGTCCACACATATCTCAGGGGGTGTGTGAACCACAAATTTATGGTCGCTTCTCTTCCTTTATATATATCACACTACACTAGGGTTTCAGGTCCACTATAATTTTTATAGATTTTTGGTCATAAATTCATTTTTTGTGACGATTTTAAAAAAAGTTCAGTCGCTAAAGGTTGTTCATATTTTTAGTGACTGTTTCTGGGTATGAACTAAAAGTCTGTTTGGTTCCCATAGGAGGTACTAATGTGAATTAAATTTTCCTAATAATTAAAAAATACCAAAGCACATTACAAAATTCATAATAATTAATTTACACGTGTCAAAAATGCAAAAATAATATTCAAACGCTCGTGAACTCATCATCTACGCTTTCACAATGGTTACATCATCATTTGAATTTTTAAAACCCTACAAACCGTCATGAATAGTGTTTATTTGTTAGTTCAAATTTTTGAAAAATATATAGCAATTGATTTGCAAGTGTGAAAAAGGTATACAAACGCTCGTGATCGCATTCTTGGTGCTTTTTAAATGGTTACGTCATCGTTTAGATTTTTAAAACCCTTCAAAGCGTCTTCAATAGTGTTTTGAAAAGAGTTAAAAAAATTTTAATATTCATAATAATTAATGTACAAGTGTGAAAAATGTGAAAAAAAATATGGAAACGCTCGCAATGAGAAGATCTACAACTTTGGTGAAGGAGTCAACTTCAAAATGCGACACCATAATCCTTGAACCTTAGCTTTATATGTCGATTGTGGTTTACGTTTCCACTCTATTATTGTCATTGGATTTTCAAATTTTTCAGATTTTATTTGTTGAAAACATGATCTTTTAATGGATGCAGAAAGATGAACGATTCCGATCGTTGATATGTTACATCCCGTTCCGAAAAATAATACTATTTTATTCCTGTAAGTGTGAATTGACGATTTTGCCCTTGGTTGACTTTTTGGTTGACTTTTGCGTCGTAATTCGTACGACGTTTCCATTTGTATTTTCTTGACGTACTCGTCGATACGAACTCGTAGACGCGAGCGGGACGTCGTTCGGATTCCGAACGAATATTTTACGGGTGTTAGTTTTCGACGTTTTCCGTATTTTCAAATTTGGACAGTTTGGTGGTTGGGCTGGGGCCCAAATCCCTATTGGCCCATGTGGCCTTGTCCCCTGTCTGTTGACTCTGTCCCTCACTCTCTCCCGTGCTCTCTGTCTGCAAAACAAACAAAAATCTCCCAAATTTCTCAAGGCACCCCGTGCCCAAATTTCCATCTCACTGAGCCAATCTTTGGCCAGGTGAGATCACAGACCTCACCATCATCTTCATCGGCCTCAAAATACCCTGACTGGACCACTGCAAACCCAGAAACCAGGGAACCCAGATTTCTCAAATTTTCCGGCGAGGCTCGAATTTTCGACTCGGCCTTTTCTCAGTGAAATCGAGCCCAAAACTCATCAAACAAATCACCATTGTGTTCCTAGAAGTCCCAGGAACCTTGCTCAAGCTTTGGATGATCACGTTTGGCCAAGAATCGAAGAAATCAAATCGGCCTCCTTGCACCCGTGGCTTCCCTTCAATTTTCAGGCCACTTCTGGCCAGTTTTTGGCCCCCAAAATGGTAAAATCTTATTCTCCTCACTTCTAGCTTCATTTTGGTACTTGAATCGTCCAATTTGGCCTTGAAATGAAGAAGTTATGAAGCTCTGAAATTTCCCAGAAATTCCGGCCAATTTTCCCAGATTCCGGCGACGGCGCCGAAGATCGGAAAAAGGTTGAGGGTGACCGGCGCTGACATCAGAAAATCGGGTCAGACCGGTCCTGCTGATGTCAGCAAACCGTTAGAATATTCCGTTAACTCTAACGGAACAGTAACGGCGCGTGACCGGCACGTGTGGCGCGTGACCGGCACGTGTGGCGCGTGACCGGCACGTGTGGCGCGTGACCGTGCGTGGTGGACTTCCACCGGCGCGTGGCTGCTCGTGGAGGCGCGAGTGACCTCACAGCCGCGCGTGGCGGCGCGTGAGGCCAAATGGCAGCGTGTGGCGGCGCGTGCGGCGGCCCATGGCGGCGGTTTTGGGGTTTCCGACCCTGAAACTCCGTTTTCGAGTTTCCAAACTCCGTTTTCGAGTTTCCAAACGCCGTTTTCTTCGTATTTTCGAATACTTTATTAATCTTGGGTGTTCTAAAATAGGTTTTGGCGACCCGTGGCGTTCGCAGGACGTACGTTTGGACTTCCCGGCTTTGGTATTTGTGAGTGGGCCCTTTCCCTATATTATTTAATTGTGTTTTAAGTTTGGGAAATTATATTTGCTTATGCCTACACTATTAAATGATTTTAATTGGTTATTTATTCTCGTATTTTTTTTTGTAGACCTCTTACTTCGTAGTATTTACTTAGTGTACTAGATCGACTCGGTATATTTCGTTAGGCCATGGAATTACACCATTAAATTGGTGATTTCTGTATTATTTTTGTACGCGTATTGCTTGTATCGAACCAGCCTTATTTTAGGGGGTTTTAGGGAATTAATTGACATTGTGCCTATTTGTGACTATGGGTTTTATACCTATCTGACGGCCTTGGGCCGTATTTGGGTGAACCTTGGAAATGGTAATTCTCTACTGTATTTTGGGTTCACCTAGTTTGCCATTAAGTTGGTATTTCTATACCTTGGTACCTATGTGGCGTATTCTTGGTATTTCACGTATTATAGATATACGATTGGTATTTCGGGGTACGGCACCCGAGAATACTTTATATATTGACTATTTTGAGGTTTATCCCTTAAAGGGGAAATTACCCCACCTTGTTTTATTCAAAAATATTCCGTGGTATGTTTTCACATGCTCAACTAGGAATGCTTACACGGTGTTGTTGTACTGTCTGGGGCCAGGACCAGCTTCACGTGATTGTTCACATGCACCGATACGCTCGCTATGGATCCATAGCAGGTGCCAGCCTGTTCTAGGTCGCCTTGGCAACTCGAACTCGTTGTGATGCGCATAAGCGCCAACTTCACGTGATTGTAGTACATGAGCGTACCGTTATTTATACACCCAGCCTGTTCATGACAGAATACATCTGTATGAACTCGTGTGTTTGCCATACCTAAACGAGCGTTTATCTTATAGTTTAGTATTGTGATTTTACCACTGGTTTTCACTGATGCCACGGAGGCTTTTATTTGATTTACGGGTTTCCTGTATATCCTTATTTTACGAATTTTCGGGTAAAGTATTTTCTACCAAACGATGGCTTTCTGCCCGTTTCGGACGGTAAGTATATTTCCGTACTTACCTTGATTTTCTACCTACTATTGTAGTATGTTTTCCGAAATGGTTTTCCGAACAATTACTTGATTTTGACGGCGAGGGGTTACTATTTTCAGAAAGGAAAGGTTTTCACAAAAATAACTATTTATGGCCCACTCACCCTTTTGTTTTGCGCCCCTCCAGGTTTAGTGGCTAGAGCTGTTGAAGTTCGAGGCGGTGGTATGACAAGTGTTTAAATTCTTGGTAATTGTAAACACTCAGTTTCTGTACTTTGTACGACTATTATTGTATTAATTTCTTTCCGCCCGTACATTTGTGTACACTCTGGTATTCAATTGTTCAAATTATTTCTTATCACTTTCAAATTGGCTTTCGTCACCCTACGTGGTGTCGGCCAGCACATCCGACTTTTGGGTGTCCACGTGTACATCCGGGTCGGGATGTGTCATGATATCATATTCAAATTTTTACGGTTAGTGAAAATATAGCTTGGAGTTTATAAAATTTGTAGAAACTATATAACATCGACTCATATTTTAGTTAATCGCAAAAATTTGAATATGGTATCAACAATCGGAACCGTTCATATTTCTGCATCCACTAAAAAATCATGTTTTCAACAAAGAAAATCTGAAAAATTTGAAAATCCGGTGACAATAATAGAGCGGAAACGTAAAACACAATCGACAGTTAAAATATAAAGCTAAGGTTCAAAGATTATGGTGTCGCATTTTGAAGTTGACTCTTTCACCAAAGTTGTAGATCTTCTCATTGCGAGCGATCTATATTTTTTTTTCAGATTTTTCACACTTGTAGTACATTAATTATTATGAATATTCAAAAAAATATAGTGGGTGGGTTTCATTGAACGGGTAAAAGGCCAAGTAAAAGCCCACATCATATTTTACCGTCGGTAAAAGGCCAGGTAAAAGGGCAGGTATACAATCATCACCACTGCACCAAATCGTGTCGTCTTTCACCGCAAACCCATGGATGCCCGTCTTCAAACATCAGATGTCACAACATCTACCTCTACAATATGATCCCCAATCCGATTTCGCAACAGCATCGTAAATCTGCTTGCGGCTATTCAAATTCTGGGTTGCCCGACATCATTTCAGATCTCCTTCCAATTACGATAAATCTTGGTTGCACGACATCATCAGATTTTTTTCCCACTGTGATGAATTTGCTTTCGCGACCCAGATTCTTTGGTCCTCCATATTTTCAAAATTTTCTCCACACCAAATGGTTGCAGATTTCCTTTTCAATATACCCACTCGTCTTCGACGTGGCTATTGTACTGTTCAAGAAGTCCTAATGTGGCCCCAATTGTTGTCATCCCCCGTGGATCTCTTTTCCCGCATGGACTTTGCACACCTGTCTTCCACCTGCCATAAATGATTAGTTTATTTATGTCTTACCTAGAGCTTCAAGTCATTCCTGTTGTTCCTCTTTTTCAAGTGGGGCTTCCCCTTCCGCCGTTGGATTAAAAGGGAAGGAACATGGGCCATCGGATCTACGTAGTTTTTAAACCTACGTACGTAGTATGGAAGTGCCACCCACCTACTAATGAGTATTGTTTTGTTATATCAATTTCTATGTTTACTCGTCTTTTTGGAAAAATTCTTCAGTGGCACGTATCATTCAATGGTACGGCCATTGAATGGTCCAGATTAATTTGTAACGGGAAATGCTGCATTTAAGAGGAACCAATAGAATAAGCTATCAAATTAAACATGATGAGATCAACTTATTATTGCAACCGTGCAACTGCTTACTTGGAGTTGAGGTGGCATGAAATTGCCATTTGATATGTCAACTTATCCTTATGTTTTATTGCATTTGTATCTATGTGCTTATCAATTTCAACCATGTAGCTTCTCGCAAGCTGAAGAGGACTGTAGCAAGGGAATATCACTTGACAAAAAGGTAATAAAATCATTCCATTGCATGCATATTTTTCTACTCTTTGCTTTTGTAAATATTGGTCCAAGCACTACACACCAAATCATGTTATGCTTATTGTAACCAATTCTATTAGTAAAAGGGCAGCTGGGAGTTCAGTTTACCTTCTTCTACATTAGTCAAATATCATGCTTGATTAAATATTAATTTTGAGTTTGTGATTGATTTTTTAACCATAAATTAGTATGAAGAATCAGTAATTAGTATCGATTAATCTATTCATATATTGCTTTTGCATGATTTGATGAGTTTGATTAGTAGTGATTAAGTTTGAATTGCATGCTTAATTCTATGCTATCACTATGTTGGTTCTATGTTATTAATAACATGATACATATGTCGATAAGATTTTATGAACTTGAGTAAAAATCAATTTGTTATGAGTGTTTCTCATGTTTTCGCTTATTTACATTAATAGTGTAGAAAGTTTAGTAAAAATCAATTTAAAGGGAGCTATATATTATAAAAGATACAGACCTGCAAACAAAGTCTGCTTAATTAAGAATCAAACTGTTTGAGTTGGTGATAGTGTGGATCAAGTAGTGTCAAAAAGGTCTTCCATGTATATGATGATCGAATATGTGAACAATTTAGATCTTACATAAAGTATACATTTCAATTGAAGTTTACTTTCATAGAATTTGCTTCATCGGTGCAGCTAATGTTAAAATTATTTTAGTGGTTTGAATGAGATGATTTAGAACAGCTTCTGTATTCATTTCAACTACCTTTGTTTTAGTGGGTGTTTGATTTTCTTTTCTTGACTGTGTTTTGCAACACTTTGGAATGCTTTTACCAAGCTTAGATGCTTAATCAATAAGCAAGTGAAAGGCATAAGTTCTATATTGCAGGTTAGTTTTTTATCCATTTTTAAAAATCATATGCATAGTAGTTGATAGATATTTTGTTATTTGAAAGTTCTTATTGTTGTGGTTGTTGTGTATTAGCTTACCTTAATTATAAATTAGGGATGGTTGAAAAATTTTTAGAAATTTTATTCAAGCATATTTTTTTCTTTCTTCCCAACTATCAATCTGTTGTATGGGGTTTCAATTTTATTCACACGATATTCAAAACGACAAACTAGAGCACTTGCTTATGGCATCGTTTGATTCGTCAGACTGTATTGACTATTTCAATCGGATAGACTAATTTGTGCATTGGATATTACTAATTAAAGGGTTGTGCTATCTGCACACCATTTTTTACTTCTCCCACACCCCTTGTTAATTTCTGACCTTAGATCCTCTTCAATTAATTCGATCTGACGCCCGAAATTGAAAAGAGCGTGTGAGAAGTAAAAAAAGATGTGTGGATAGCACAACTCCAATTAAATAGTCGGGCGTTTGGTACAGTATCAGAGTAAAGACCGACTATTTAATATTATGTTTGGTATTGTACTAGTTAAAATCACTTAGGAGTGTTGTTATTTTTAAGAGAAATTTTGATGATAAAATTCAATCTATAGTAAAGCTGAAAAACAGCTGAAACACGGTTTCTAAGTACAATATACTTTCGATTTTGCCTCAATTTATTTTCTCTAATTTCGTTTCTGCCATGACTCTTAGTGTGCTTTCAAATTTGACCTCTCTTATTATCTCTTATTTCATTTCTACCATGGCTCATATTCTATGTCTACCATGGCTCTGTTGACACGTGTGGGTAGCTGGACTAGAGATCATCGACAACAGCTTTATTTAGCTGCTCCTCCTCAATCGCTCCATAATTCAGCTTAGGGGTAGGTGAAACCTCCCTTTTCTCTTAGAAAGCTGAACCACCGCGGCCATTCTTCTTGCCCAAAAATCACTATCATTTTGCTTGCACGAATCTGGTTCGGATTCGAAGAAAAATTTAAACCCAGAAAAAGTTGAGTTTCTTGGTGACTTTTCTAATTAGGGTTTGAATTTTTCATCTGTTCATCTCATTCTCTCCTTACTCTCTCTCTCTTCGTGACCGACTCTGGTTTTTTCGACGAATTTCCAGTCGAATCTGGGCACGACGTGGGTCAAGATCACCACCAATCGATTTATATTGAACTCAGGTACATCCTACAACAATAAATCTTGAGAAAATTTGAATTTTTTTTTGTATTTGGTAGATTTTTTCTTGAGTTTTGATTGTTGTTGCGAGCATTTGATAGGTTTTTCATTAATTTCAGTGATTACTCAGTATTAATTGGTTGTAAATAAATAAAAACTAAATAATTTTGTTTTTGTTGGGATTTTATGGGTTTTTTGTTTATTTGGCTGTTTGAAGTAGATGTTGAAGTGGTGTGGGTTTTTTTGACTCATTTAGGTTTCTGGGTTTTATTTGTTTGCTAGGTTTAATTCGATTCGATGCTAAGACACACGCACATTCAACTCTCTGTCATTTGCAAACTCTTTCCAAAGTTGTCTAATTTAGTTCACTTTTTAAATTTTATTTTACTTTTTCTTGATGTTCTATTTTATTCCCCTTTCGTTATTGGCTGATGGTCTTTTCTGTCTAAGAATTGAAATAAAGCAGCATATTTGATAGATTCAGGTATTGCATGTTCAATTTTTGTTCAAATTTTAAGGTGAATCAAAGGAAACCTTAACCTCTAAAATATTTCAACGAGTTTTCATAAAATTGCATGTTGTGTTCTTATGAGTAATTATTTAGTTTGGTTCAAATTTTAAGCTAAAATTCGATATTTTAGTTCTAATTTTCACTCGAAACCTAATTAATCTGAACATGCACTGGATACTGGATGATATTTATAGTATATCTATTTACAATAAGATTTTTCCATACAAAAATACTTTTATTTTCTCATGAGGAACTCCGTATCATTATATTTATATGAGGGCTTTATATGCAAGTAGGAATGCGATGACCATTGACGCACCTTGTGCATGAAAGTAGCAACAAAATGACCATTAGCTAGCACACATGTAGAATGAAAATAAAGATAAAGTATCTAGAGATATGAGAGACTTCATAAAGAAAAAAAAAAGTTTAACCATACATCATTCAATAACTTTTGTAATTACATAAAATGAGACATTGAAAGAAAATAATAATATATAATGAGATGAGTTGAATTGAAAGATCATCAAATCTAGTCATAGATTGAAAAACACTAAATATTAATATTTACTTTAGAAAAAAAAAATCCCTTTAAAAACACATTAGAAATTGTTCACAAACCAAAACAAAATACCGCATACGTAGGCTCACAAAAAGCCCAATAAACTGGGCCCATGTAATGAAGGTAGGGAAAGTTGTCGTAGGCTCATAATCAGGCCCATCCCGTTTTCTACCTCAAGCTTTAGCTCAAGAAAGAAGCTGTTGGCTTTCCGCTATGGCTTCAAAGCTGCTTCAACTGCGACAGCTCTCGAGGAGGCTTCTCAGACCTCCATCTTCTCCTTCTTCTTCTTCCACCGCCTCCAGGTCGTGCTTACATATTCTAAAAGCTTCGAAGTCTCCTAATTTCTCTCAGAACAGCCACGACGGACCTTGCCAATGAATAGCTTCCAGAAGCTTCTGTTCTAGCCCTTTGAATCTCGACGACGATACTAAAAACCCTACCCTCATTGATTACCAGTGAGTCCCAATTTTTTGTAAAAATTTTGAAGTCTGTTTGGTTATGAGAAAATAAGGAAAGAAAGTTTTGATCTTTTTCTCTAAGAAGTTGTAGGAAGCAGAAATGTTGCTTAAAATATGCAAACTTTATTTATTGGGAAATGCGCTAAATAGACCATAAGTTGTACATAGGTCGCGGTTTAGCGACTTTTATTGTCTATTTAGTGTCTCTCCAGTTTTATTTTTTATTAAAAGATTATAACCGGTTCTATTTGCGCATATTTTGATTTATTTATTTAAGTTAACAATTGCAAATTCTAAAGATATTGATTGTGTTGGAAATGGAATTTTAGCTGAAATTGTTGTTTGCTTTGAGGCGTAAAATGAATGTTGCTAATGAGTTGATGTGCATACAGTTCTGTACTACAGGAGGATGAATTTCACTGGCTAGCTGATTCTACAATACAAGATCTTCAGGAGAAATTTGAGGTATTTCTCTCATTTCGTTCCTTTTCGTGCTGAGTAATTCGATTTTCAAACTCATCATGCATTGTTTTCTTGTTTTGGTACATAACACATTATGTATTGTTATGCATTATGTTTCCATTAATGGTTCTACTTGTGCCCTTCATTCTCCCACGAGGAAGAATGTGTTGATGCCCTTAAACTCATCAATGGAAGAGACTTTGAGGGGGGCGGAGGAGGGTCTTTTTTATTTATGCATCTTCTATATGGGGAATCCAATCTATTGGAGCACATTTTTATACGTAATCAATCTCAGAAATCCATGTGCTCTGCATTCTGTGGGGACGTGAGCCTCACCAAGTTACCATCATACATGTGTTCCCATCATTCCTGCCGTGTCGTTGATGCATAACATGTTTCCAATCTGGTGGCCATTGACTTGTCTTTTTGGAAGATAACTACAATCCCTGTAGTTTTTGAGCCTTCTATTTGCAGAAGTGGAATGCATTACTATCCCAGCCATCTCTTTCATGTAAAATGCCATGTGAATTGTGATCTAAACGTAGACTCACGTAATCCCATGATAGACATTTTCGTGCTCTTTCTCCTACCTGCATCTAGCTTATGTACAGTCTTAGAAATCCACGGTCACGTTTCATCTCACTTTTTTGCACAAATTATTAATTTTTAGTTTGGTTTGCTAAAAGATTTATGTTCTTGATGCAGTGGTCCTCAGAGATTTGACCGGGATCGGAATGCTCAAGCCTGGGTTTATAGGAGGACGAAAGCTCGTTTATTGAAAATTCTAGAGAGTGAGTTGGAGGAACTGTGTGGTGAGCCCATCAGCCTTTCATAAACCGCCTCAAAAGTTAGGTAATATAGTTTCACTTGGAAATTAATTTCAGTACCGATAGTTTTTTTCCAGAACATATTTTGGAGTCCACAGTTAAATGTAATCTTATCTTGAGTAATTTTCTGAAAATTTGTTTTTGTGTGAATAAAAATATAAGATTTCAGCAACATGCTTAAGGGGAAGACAAGAACTTCATTTCATTCCTCCAGTTTTCTTTCAATGTAATTATCTTGTAATTTCCTTTTGTATTCTTTTTAATCTCGCTGGTTAATGTTAAGGGAAAATTTAGCAGTGCAACTTATGACTTACTTTCGATTTGTCCGACTTTCAATCACATATGAGCGGACGAAAATTTATTACATTTTCTTTTAGTTTTCTTCTCACTTGAGCGGGACGAAATAACCCTCAATTTGATTGAAAATTTGACAAATTTGACGGTAGTGGGTAGACTAGATTGGCGCGATTTAAATGAAATTAAAAGTCCAGTGGCAAACCGGAACAAAATGTTAAGTTCAATGGCAATGTTTTAAAAGTATTGTATGTCCTTGAGGTACTAGGGCACTTTATAAACCCCAACCCTCTATGATCACAGCCACAAAACTTGAATTCGACTTCTAGGCACAAGTGCTTTTCCTCATAGTGCTTTTCTGCCTAGTGCATGGCAAGCACCTCCTTGTTTCATGTATTAAACAAATAATGGATATTTAACAGAGAAAAATTAAGTGCTGTGAAGTCTCTTCCAAGTTGCAGAAGATTGAAGATAGAATTAAGAACTTACTTTTAGTTGAGATCAAGATTGAATGCAAGTGGAGAAGCAGCTTTTAGTTGAGATCAAGATTGAATAATCCTCGGATACTAATAAAATATTTTGATTGATACACAATTCTCGATTCCGACTAGAGTTTGAGATCAGATAACCCCTCTCAATTATTTACTCATCATGTGATCCAACATACGACATGTTTGAAACTGCTTCTAAAATAATTCAAAATACTTTTGGTTTGGTTAAAAGAAGCACATAAATACTTGCATTTTTATTAAAAATTTTGATGTGCTTCTAATATAATCTTTTTAAAAACATCTCCAATTGGGCATATATCTACAATTTTTGTCACATCCCGGATCGAGTCCGTCGTAGCACGATATTGTCCGCTTTAGGCCACGCCCTCACGGTTTTGTTTCCGGGAACTCACAAACAACTTCCCAGTGGGTCACCACTCCTGGGATTGCTCTAGCCCAAACTCACTTAAGTTCCGATGGAATCCGAAGCCAGTGAGCTCCCAAAAGGCCTCGTGCTAAATGGAGGTGGGCATGTACATATAAGGCACATCACCCCCACTCCATTGGTCGATATGGGATGTCACAATTTTTATATCCACCTCAAATGATGACTGAAAGTCTGGGATATATCTCCAGCGGTATACAAGAATTTTCCGTTAAAACTAGATCAACGCACTGGTTTATGAGTTGCACTGATGCATTGGGCAACTGAATTTGCACAGTTGAACTGTTACAATCTTAATCTAGCCTTTTAAACACCCGTATATCGTAAAAAACCCGAATAATTGAGCAGGTTACAACGTGCTTAATATGCTTTAATTGGCATCAAGGTCACACTCGTACTGTTTAAGATCGACCATCCTAGTGGTTGCTATTAAACCATGGCACTGGGCTGTAAGTATGTCAGCAAGCTAAAAGGGCAAACATATCTGATTCAATACTAAGCTACCATTCGTAAACAGCTTACTTTCTGCAGTCGGTTTATTCTCTCAAATATCCCTTTATCAATTTGGGCGGCGAGAAACGAAGTTAAAATTTAAATGAATCTCCATCGTTCAAGGTGGGGAAGGAAGCAAACATTTCACCAAAAATCTTGTGTGAGTAATTTTTTTAGATATTATTGATTGGTTAAGAATTTTATTTCCATTCTAATGGAGGAAGTTTATCTACAAGTGATCAATTATCTTGGTAAATACGATTTTTCTCGTCAACCAACTGCGTCAAGGCCCAAGGGTTCAAATATTCTCCCTTTCCCTCTCCTTAGTCTAGTTTAGAGTAAAAATATTGTTTGTGATATAAAAAATATAGATGTTTATTGAAACCATTCAATTTAGAATATTGTAAAGGAGCTATATAGATATAGATATAGATATAGATATAGATATAGATATAAATATAGATATCTTAATTTATAAGAATCATTAACTAGTCTTTCCAGAAGTGTTTATGTTAGTAATTTTAGCAAGAACATTGATTGGCTTCTTACATGATAGTTGCCCAAGCTCATGTTCACTAATTGTTAATCATTAACGGATGTAAATCTCACGATCTGTCAATTTAGAAAAAACTTAAATAAAGTTGTCTGACTAGTTACATGATCAGACACTCTCACGAAAAATCTGACCCGCTATATTTACCATCCAACCCCTACCATGCATACAAGCCTACTATTTATCAGAGTGGCCTAACCAGCTAATCGACCTGGCTAAAAGAGTCAAAAGAAAAGATAGAATCATAAAATAATCATGAAAATTAGAGTGTTTACGTGTTGTATCAGAGAACCTAATGAGATTCGAAAAAGATTATTCACTTTTAAATATTTTTTTTAATCAACGACTGACAATCAACGACGTTGATATCATTTCTGTTCTAATTTAAATAACATTTTACAGAAGAATGGGATGAAACACAACCCTCCCTTTTGTCACTCCAAGTGCTAGGAACATAAGCCCTCATTTGTCACCATCATGGTGTCATATTTCATGAAGAGGTCAGTAGAATCCTAAGATCAATAAAGCATGCTTTTGCTTTGGCTACTAGTAGAACAATATCTTCCTTCCTTCCTGGTGGTTTAGGAACTTTCAGGAAAAAAAAAAGAAAAAAAAGAGTACAACTGCAAAACCACCGCCACCACACAACCATTCAATAAAAACTGTAAACAATTCTCCACCACAAGATCCAAACCACTCGATCGAGTTCAGATCCTTTATGCCAATTTGCAAAAGGTTGTTATTATTCTTTCTTAATAATTAACAACCCTTAAAAAACGAACCAAAACAATGTATTAAAGAGTAATTAAGTAAATTAAGAAATGTGATTGGTTGATGAGCTTGTGGTGTCTGCTGAGATCCTCTCCCAACCACAACCTGGTTACTTGGAAGATTTATTCGTATTATTTTATGATAATCTCAGATTATTAGTCATATAATAAATGTTTAATCCGTGTTTTAGTAAAGTTATTGAATTCTTTGCATAAACGTTTGCCCCACTTGATGTGGTGGCCGGCCATAAACCTTGCATTAATAAACTAATAAAAATTACGGAAAAGATACTAATCTTCATGTTCTTCATTAATCAACTTTGTTTAAGGTCTTAAGCTAGATATTTGTTGAGATAAAATAATAAGCAAAAATACAAAGATATCCAAACCAGCTCCTAATAACAAATAAAGTTATGACATGGGCGTCTTATAGTTGCTCCTATCATGCTTAATCAATGTTTTGCTAAAACCTACTAGCTTGTAAAAACCAGTCAATCTCAAGTCCCATTCTCTCCTATTTTGTAGCGAGAAACTGCAGTAGGTTAGAGTTGTCTGATTAGAGTAGTTTTCATATTACGTGAAATAAACGTGAGTCAGGTAAAATATGACATGTCCCAATTTTTGTGAAAGTTACGAATGACGTAATTTAGACAAGAGCTGCTACGCCATGACCGTTGATGCAAATGATATCTACGACACGCGTCAAAATTTACCTGACTGTTGTTGATATGATACTCACGACATCCAAACGGTTAGATTTTGAGGGTAATATATGATAGGGATATCCCACGACACATGCACGGTCAGAATTGAACTGATCATTGGTGCAGCTTCAATACCCGCAATATATCGACGGTCACGTACGGGGGGTGGCAAATCCAAAATATCGCTATGAGTTGATGCCTGCTCCCTATTGGGTTGTGACTTGTGAGGTTATTATGGGTCATATGGCACATCCCTGGTTTGAATCACAACATAATGTGTTCGAAGGACAAACACATTATGCACCTTCAGATGTCCCGATCTGATGACTTCTTTACTTGCGTGCCACAGAAATTGGCCGTGGCATTTTCTGACAACTGCCATAATTCAAAAGATAAAGGCAAGAAAATAATTTATATGAAATAAATTTATCGTTCTTTTATATAATAATATATTATTATGTGTAAATTTTTTTCTGCATAACAATATATTATTAAATCAAAATGTTGTGGTCTGTTCCATTGCTTTTCAAAGACAGGCCATCAGGATTCACGCCACCTCCATTCTCCAATCCATCAACTGCAGCATGCGGCACTATTCTGAGTCCTCTCCTCTCTCAGGACTCCGTCTTTTCATCTCCACCACACATTATGCGCTCCCTTCTACTGCCATACATTCTCACACTCAAATGATCAAATCTATTTCCAAAAACGCGTCTATATCTTTTGGCTACAAATTGCTTTTGATTAAAAAAATTTCATCAAAACACTTAAGATTAGCAAAATTTTAAAATATGTGGCGCGTGAATCGCGTGACTAAACAAACTAAAACACGGTGACATAATTCAATTTTTTTTAATAATCCGGAATTATTGAGTAATTGCAAAATAAATGGTAAAAATTAACTCTAAAAATTCAAATCATAAAATTATTTAAAAAAATTAGACTACTTAATAGGCTAGACCAACCGACATAATCTTCGTACGTACAAATTTCATAAACAAATTTGGCCCGGGAACAAAGACTTGATTGATAATTCAGATTCAGATTAACGGCTGGATTAAGATAAAAAAACAATTAAAAGAAACACAAAATTCCATTTTAATACAAGAAAGAACCAAAAAAAAGGAAAAAAATACCTCCTACAAATTAACAAAATAGTGTAATTACGAAATAGTATCACGACATAAACATGAAGAATCGGAATTTTACATCAGCGAAAATAAGAAAATATTTAAAAAAAAATTGTCTGACTAATACAAATTTATCAGTCTGTTGTTAGGTAACTAAAAAGAATTATCCATCATAAACTACCTCATATCCGACGGCTACGAGGCTCCGAAGCGTCAAGATCGACGGCTTCAGATCCTTCATTAAAGGTTACCGATTGTCTTGCCGGGGAAATCTCCTCGCGGATTCAATAACGGGCGAGGACGGAGAAGCCGGCCGGTTTAGATCGATTCTCCGGTCTTTTCGAGGTCTCCATGAGTCAACCGAAGTGGCTCCGCCGTCGGGTTCGGACAGACCCGCTCGAGCTGCTTTAGCTGAGTCGCACCCCCGGTGAGGACATGAAAGGTCGAGATCGTCGACCTGTGATATAAAACGCACGAATCTTAGCCGTTGAAAAATGAAAGACGATTCGGAAATCAACGGAAACAGAGAAGTGACGTACCTGAGAGCGAAGATCCGACGCGGTTTCTCTGAATCGCTTCAACGAAACGGCGGTGGCGGATTCGTCAACATCTCTACAGCCATTGCTGAACGCGCTCGTAGACTGCTCGCTGCTCGTTGCGCTCGACGTCGGTGGAGGTGGTGTCGCCGTCGAAGACAACGGCACCACCTGATTATCTCCGTCATCATCAAAATCCACATCCTCATCATCGTCGTCGTCGTCATCGTCGTCTATTTCATCATTATCCGAGTCGAATTCATCATCATTGCCGCCCTGGCTCTCCTCGTCGTCGTCGTCTCTGCTTCCGTCACGGACAACGCAGCTCTCGCACACTGAAAACGTGTGGCCGAGCTTTTCGCCGGAGGCCTTCCAAGGGGTCGGAGACTGGCACCCGTGGCAGAGGAGGCTCCGGGAGTGGCGAGCCACCAGGAAATTGGCGCCGTGAACCTTGGCGTCGCAGTCCCAGCACAAAATCGCCTGGTCCGATTCGCAGAAGATTCTCGCGGGAAGCCGGCAGAGCTCGCAGTTCTTCATCTCTCTCTTGATTGCAAAGGACTCAGAGTCCGGTTTCAGTTTTTGGGAATTTTCTTTTCTCGCAGTTTCTTTTGTGTTTTCTCGGAAAATTTTATTCTCTCTCTTCTGCAAGTTCGGGATGGGTGGGAAAGGGAGAAGAAAGGAAAGGACCACTTGCAGACATTTATAGCAACAACCCTGCTTTTTATTTCAATTACGATTTTACCATTCTTGGAACATGTTTTTGACACATCAACTACTCAACTAATTAAATTTCAACTATTTAGAGCACGTTTATGCAACCATAATTAAAACGGGAGGAATTAAATTGAGAACGAGTCAGAATTAGATTTCTGTTAAAGTTATTTACTTAAATATTTTGGAATCGGTGTAGAAATAGTAATAATTTCATACAAGTTGTTTACTAATCTACTTGAATCGGAATGAAAACTAATATGATTACTAAAATACTCTTGTTCCAAATTATATTAATAAAAAAATTAAATACATTTTTCTACCAATATTAAACATAAGTAATTATAGCCGTCAGATTGGTTGAGATTAAATCTCTACCGTTGTTTTGAATAGAAGTTAGATGGATGGGTGAAGGTTCAGTTTAGTCTATCTCCTCCGCATCTGGATCTCGAACTCAAACCCAGACCAAACCACCACATCGTTGCTCTCCCCTCTCATTCTAAATGACGGCCAGCCACCACCAGCCATTTACTCTTGTCACCCCGACAGATCACCCTCCATATCTCTCTCTCTCTTCCAGTAAGATGTCGGAGTCGATTTGGATATATGGGGATGTTTGCAGTTTTGCGCAGGATTGTCGGAGTGGGTCTAGGCAGTGTGGGAGGAGGGTGTGGTGGTCTATGGACGGTTGGGTGGTCGTAAGATGGGAAGAGAGATGAAGATGAGAAGGGCAGTCTTAGAATTTTCAAAATATGTGAGGGCATTATCGGGAGCACAAATTTATTATGGATTCTTCCAACAACCTGAAACTCAAATACCACCTCCATCTAGGTAATCCAATTTCGGGAGATTTAGGAGTTCAATTCTAAATTTTAAGTGGACCCGATCAGTTTTCTGATTCTCGTTGAAATGCGTCGGGAAAAGTGTCAATTCCATTCCTCCACCTCTCATTCTTGTATCGTAAATGTGCACTTAGCCTAATGGTAAAAGAAAAGGAGGATATGGAAGGAATGAGCAATACAAAATACTCACTTGGTTTACGGATGATTGCACATATTTAACATTATCTTTAAGCTTGATAAAAGTGAAGGTAATGGAGATTTTTCATTCATCATCTCACTAGACTTTTATCTTATAAGTACATCGTATCAGTAGTCAAATGATGAAAACGAATATTGATCAAATTATAAACTCTGCATTTACAATATTGTCCTGTTTATTGAATACATATTATTTACAAGTGTTTTCATGTATCTAAAATTTACTCGATTGGACGAGGAAACCGGAGGGAAGGTGATTTCTTCAATTAAAGAATAACTTGTGACAAAATTCACTAAAATTTCTCACCAATTTCTTTTCAGAAACAGAAAAGAATTGAAAAGAAAGTGTTTGAATACCACAAAGTAAACAAGGGCATGAAGGTCATTTTCAAAGTACTAAACGCTGCGGAAATTCTTTGGGCGGTGTGTGAAAACACCACCAAAATAGTCCAAAGGTTTCAAAGGGGAGGAGGACCAAAGGCGGAGGCTGTGGTGCTCCGCGGCGCCAGGTGTCGGCTCGTGGGGGGAACAAAAGCTATGTGTGGTCTGTAACGGGGGGCGCTTCGGTCTTTTGCCTCCCTTGGTTGGTGCAGATTTGCAACGATATTTTTAAAAATCTGGTTGACATGTCGTCCAGGTGGCATATTTCAATGTGAGGGAGATTCTATTGCTTACGTGGTGGAATTTCAGCCTTCCGACCACGTGCGTCTGCACCTGAAAACTGATTTGATTATTCATTACGTGTACTGTGGGCCCCGACTTGCGCGATTTTCAGCCTTGCGTTTCGCGGCTGCGAATCATGTCCTCCATTTCCTATCCTATGCTTTTATTAAAATACTAGTCTCTTACTGCATATGTAATTTATTTTTTATTTAAAAAAAAAAAAACTGCCACTAAGTGGGGTAATTTTATTACGTTAGTTAGTTTTTTTTTTTTTTAAATTCTAATTATGGAAGGATATTTTTAAAATTATGAATGATTTACCTTTTTTGTCTTGTGGCTATATATAGATATAGATATAGATTATAAAAATAAAAAAATAATAAAAAAGATAAGATTCATCAAATTGACGTGCTCAACGGAGCAATCGCCAATAGCCAGTCGTCGGTTTAGGAAAAGCAGTGAAGATAGAAGATACAAATATCACAAAAAATCTATAGTGATCCGGAATATAGATAAATTTTTTTTTTAATTTTTGAATATAAGATGTATCCAACTATATATTAATGGCAGAGTAATTTTTCTACTGTCTCGTTATTAAGTGAATTTTTATAAACTAGAAACTCGTGACATGTTTAGTTACATGGTAGAAGTATTGAAATTATTATAATTCTTGAATTTCACTTTGTTTACGAACACACGTTAAATAAAAGAGATTGTAAATTTTGCATTAAAATTCATATTTCAAAACCTTAAAATAAGAAATCATAATAACTAGATGGCCAATTAATCCTATACAAATTCCTTATTTTCCTTTCCCAACTCATGATTTCCCCTTTTGAAGTATCTAGTAACTAATGAGAGTAATGGTTTTTATGTATGTTTGGTTACAGATCACAAGTGACTTTTCTAGTACGAAAATGCTGGGCCAAATTCAAAGTCCAAAGGCTAGTGGGCAAGAAAAAGACGTAGCCCACAGTTGGGTTCGAACATTCACCGCTGAAGCCCAGTCCAATAGAACTATCATTGCCGCCAAAATTTCACAAAATTCAACCTTTACCCTCAAGGTGCACTGAGAATTGAAAGAAAATTTTGATTTTCGGAAGGAAGAACAGCCGGCGACAATGGAGCTCCGGCCGATCGGATCGTCATCCTCATTCCCATGGTTTGCTTATTGACGACGGCGTTGGAGTGAGGTGGTGCGTATGGCCGAGGCCTGGAGAAGGAGATACTCCCTCGCCGGCCCTCACAGAGCTCTCGATTTCCGAATAGTATGCTCCTCATTAATCCTTATTCTTACTTACTAAAACACAAAAAAGTAAATGATAAGCAACAGTTACAAGGCCAAAATAAAATCCTAATTCACTAGGACAATGGCTAATTAAGTTTGCAGTCTTCCAAACAATCTCTCCGCAGTCCGCCCGCCCGCCCGCCCGCCCACCCGCCGGGGGGGGGCGGGGGACCCCCCTCCCGTCCTCCTCCACCTTTCCTTCCCGAATCCCAACCCCATTTCCTTTTAAATATTTATTTCATTTTTTATCATCCTATATGTTTATATTAAATCAGGATCAATGAATATTGGAATGAGTGACCTAACAGCATAGGATTATCCTGCTGCTGTGTTATTTGAAGCCATAGTATTGTGGATATCAACTCATCGGGTTGCAGGTCTTACTCATCGGGTTAGTCTTGTGTTCATCGAGTAAAAGCTAGGGTTGCAGGTCTTTATCTCCTCTAGCTAGCTTAGTGCCATGACTTTGGGTTAACCACCTGGACACTCATATTTGGTGGCTGTTTGTCTTGTAATTAGTTCCAAGACCGGAAATTAGGGCCTAGATTAAGGGTGAAGGTCCATGACTTGTTACTATTGGACCTTAGCTTGCTATGTAATCCTCTATATATGTCTCCTCCATTGTACTTACAATTCATGATGAAATACAAAATATCATAAGTTAAAATTCAACAATGAAGAATTGATATCTTTATCAAGTACACAGAAAACTTCAAGTTACTTGGAGATTGCAGTGCAGGCGGACAAAGGCAAAAGCAGGCCACAGGACGGCCAAAGAAAGTGAAATTTTTACGTAGGTTACTGGGTTCTTCGTGAAATTTTGTAGTATGTTTTTCGAATTTGTTTTGCACGATCCTTTCAGTTTGTTCTGGGGTTGCTTGGCCTTTTGGTTGTTGAGCCTGCCGAAGTAGAAGAATTAAGGTGCATGTTGTTTACCATTACCGGATCTCCAGTTGTGTTCAGTTTCTGAAAGCAGTTAATTTTGGCAGTTTTCTTTTGTAACTGACAATAACTTTTCACTTTTTTGCCTTCTAGTTTTTTACAATTTTGAGTTTCAATTTAAATTTCCACGTCATCTATTTTTTTGGTTTTTGAACCACGGTCCTAGACTTTGGGGTACATTACATGCAGTTTATAGTCAACAAGGGGTTTGATTTTTTTTTTCTTGATCGGTCTTATTGCACCAATAGTAGGAAAACAGGAGAACGACATCTCCATTTGATTTGAGATAAGTTTTTAAAACTTTTTGTGGTTTCAAATTTTCTTCTGAAACTTTGTACTTTTGAGATAATTGATTTGTTTTCATATTTTGTTGAAAGTTTGTATTCTTCTCCCATTTTGTTTTCTTGTTTTGGTTTTTTGTTTTGTATTTATTTTGTTTGTTTGATTTTTTTTCTGCTTAATGACACTTGTTTTTTCTTGTTGTTTTCTTAGTGGTGGACATGGCTGTTAGAATAACGTTTAGCAGTTGTAAGAATTTTGAACGAGATTAGATGATGGTTTTGCTTCATTAGAGGTTTGCTAGGTCCATTTTAAAATACTACTCTCACGTGAATATTAAGGGCAAATATAATAGATAAGTTTGCCAGGTTGGTTTTTGACTTTTTCCTTGTGAGTTTTGTTTTGTTTTGCCTAGTGATACCTTATTCAGGCAGTGTGTCTTTTTAAGACATAGCTTTTGTTTCTGATAGTCACGTTTGAGTTTTGGATAGCTTTTTTCGCTATCATATATACTCTCTATTGGTGTTTTTAAAGGGTTTTTATCACAGTTGGTGATACATCTCGTCCCTAATTATATTGTATTTTATTCCCCGATATTGTAAATTGACGAAAATACCCCTGGTGGGCTAAATGAGTCCTACGTGGACATTCGATTTTCTTGTCATAATTTTGTGCCTTTATGGTAATTTCTGTTTAGTACTCTTCACGACAAACCCGTGAGCGCAAGCGGGACGTCATTCGGACTTGTAACAGACAAGTTATGAATGAGGGCATTTTGGTAATTTTTGATTTGCAATATTATGGTTTCTGTGGATTGTTTCCCGTGGTTTTCTCACAAACCAGGGTGCTCTGCACCCTCTGAAAATGTAACCTGCAAAGCTTGCATGCCTTTGACTGCATGCAATTGTGTTGAATCCTTGTGTCCTTAAATTGGTATTCCCGTGTGAGATTTCACCACACCTCAACAACTCATTTCAGTTGTCTGCCACTCTGTCTCTCTAGCCTTACTCCCTTTTCCCTGTGTTCTGCAAATCCACAAACTTAAACAAAAGAACTTGCAAACACACCCACACATCCTACATCAGTGTTATCGATACCACTACCACTACCATCCCCTTTTCCCTTAGTTCATCATTCTCACTGTCAGACCAAGCCTAGCAGCCCAGAAACTCAGAACCTTGAAACCATAAAAGACTCCGGTGAACTTCAAAATTTTTCTACGAAATTTCGTCGGATTTGGACCTCGATCGAGCTAACTCTCATCACCAAACGACTTCTTGGAAGCCCTGGATCACATCCCAGGCCCTGCATGCACGATTAACCTCGGTTTCGTTGACTTTCAAAATTGGCCGAGAGTTTCGAGGCCTTTTCTGGCCATCTTTTGTCCTTGATTTAGGTAAAAATTGAATTCCTCATGTTCCTAGCTTCATTTTGGTACCTTTTTCGTCAAAAATGGTTGAAAAATGAGCAAGTTGTGATTTTTTGAAAAATTTCGGCGAAACTCCTCTCGGCGAACAGCGGCCGGCGGCCGGGAAGTGCAGAGGTGATCGGCGAGCTGACGTCAGCAAACCCGGTTGTGACGTCAGCAGGTTCGGTTCAGACTGGTCGGACCAGAGAATATTCCAAAGGTATATTCTGTTTCTAACTGACGCCGTGATGGAATATTCCTTAACGGCGACAAAATATTCTGTAACTCCGTTGGAATATTCCGTCAGGGTTAACAGAATATTCCGTTAAAGTTAACGGCACGCCGTTAACTTTAACGGCACGTGTGACCGACTCCCAGCGGGCGCGTGCAGCCTTGTGGTGGCGCGTGGCAGTGCGTGGACCACTTTTTCGACAGTTTTATGTCCTGAATTGAGCAAACAAAGGGGGAATTCAAGTCTTTTCCTTAGTATAATTTGAATTTGACTTGTTTAATGATTAGTATAGTAATTTCCCTTATAGGTGAGACCTATCTCGAGGAGTACCGAGGCCAGGCTAGGTACAGCGGCTATGATTCGGCAACTTACCAGTGAGTGGGCCCGTTTCTTTGAAAGTATATTATATTATATCTTTCAAATTGTGTTTTAAATGGTGTTTATAACTTAGTATAGCATGCCATGATTTATGAAAAGTTCAATGTTTGGTTAAATATCTTTATTTGAGTTTTAGAAACTTATTATTGGCATGACTATACACTTGTGACTATTTACTTATCATGCATACTTGCACGGTGTTAGTATTGTCCGGGCCAGGACTAGCTTCACGTGTATGTTCACATTGCACTGACACGCTCACTTTGGATCCATCGTAGGTGCCAGCCTGTTCTAGTTGCCTTGGCAGCTAGAACTCGTTGTGACGCGCTTAGCGCCAGCTTCACGTGTATGTAATACTAGAGCGTAATTATAACACCCAGCCTGTTCATGTGGTTACTTTCTGCATGAACTCGTGTGCTTGTATTTATCTGATAAGTAAACATATTTATACACTGCTGTTGATTATTTGACCACCCATATCCTTTTTGGGTGTTGTTCCCAATACTTGATTTTTTTGTTATACTTATTATTGTTAAAGAAGTATTTTGGAAATTACTACGGGTTTTACAGCAATGGGTTACTATTTTCCGAAACTCAGGAAAATTTTTATTAAACTTTACTTGTTTTATTAAACTTTACTTTTGGCCCACTCACCCTTCTTGTGTTTTTCGCCCCTCCAGGACTTAGGGACTAAGCTTGGTTGTCGAGAGCTTGTGGCACCCGCTGACTTACTTTTCAGTTAATGTATGGAATGTTGGAAATGTGCCCTAAAACCAATCATATGATGATACTTTACGGACATTTCACATGTTAAACTAATTTGGTTTAATATAAAGGGCATAGATTATTGTTTAAAGTAGTCTCATATAAATGTTATATGCTTAAACAATAAGTCCAAGGAATATGTGCTTAGTAGAATGTAATCTAAACAAGTTAGGTTCATGAGACCATTCTCGATCATAGACATATCCTAAACGTTCCTGATGAATGGGATTGCCAATTGGGCATTGACAGTCCGTTAAGATCAGTACATGTTATGTCTTCTCTCAGGGAGAGTGACTAGTCTCGAGTCATTGGTGTAACTGACACCAAGACAAGCATGTAGGTGCTCAGTATGGAATGAGGTCACTGAACGCGATCAACGATAAGTTTTCATGATCATGTCACATGAGAACTCATAGTTGGGATAATGCAAATTAGTCCTTTGACCTGAGGCATCACAGTTGTCTTGTGGTGAGGTCCTTGATCTTTGATTATGTCAATGTCACCCCATCCGAAGGTGTCCACGGCATAGTTGGGGTTAAGTTACTTAGCCATGGAGGCAAGTGAATGCGCAACAAGGGATCTCTAACCTTCAAACCGTTTGAGGGAGAATACTCTAAGATATGATTAAGAATCTCTGGCCAGAGTATGAATAAGATTTAGGAAGTCGTTCCAAATCATATTCAATGTAATCATATAAGTATTGGAATCACATTGGATAGTAGACATGAATAAACTATCAAACCAAACAATGTGGCCGAGAGTATTGTATTAGAGAAGGACCGTATTGCATTGCAATCCTAACTGAATAGGTTCTCCACCTCTTCTGATTAGCTTGGGTAGCCATGACATACTGCTAGGTGTCACTCATGGTTTGTGGATGCCCTATAGGTGTATATACACTTAAGGGAGAATTGAAAGTATGTTTCAATTCGGAATTGATTTGAAAGAGTTCTAATCCTCCACTGCCTCGCTAAAAGGAACCTAATGGATCGTACACCACGTAAGGTAGAGTTTGATGCAAAGAATGGAGATGAGTAAGAATAATTAAATGGTTTAATTATTTATGGCAATGATTAATTAATATGTTAATTAATCAAACGAATAAGTTCGTTAAAGACCTCGGGTTAGTTTTGGGCCTCAAGGCCCAATGGGCTTCGAACGTCAAGCCCATTGACTTAAGTTGTATGACAACTTAATGACTAATGAATCATTAGGGCCCAAACAGCCCATTGAACCAATATGGCCGGCCATTTGAGAATGTGTAGCAAACTTGCTTTAATTGCAAGTTTGCCACTACATTGTGAAATGCTATAAAGGAAGTTTATAACATTTCAACACTTAGTGGTTTTCTTTTGGGAGAATGGTTGAGCATGAAAATGCTCTCTTCTCTCAAAGAGGCCGGCTCCCTAGAGGAGAATAGCTAGCAATCTCTCTTCCTCTAGGGCACTCATCTTCTCATCAAGACTCTCCTTGGTGTGGAGACTTAGAGGTTCCCTACTTTGGGAACTTGGAGAATCCGATTCATCCATCATCATCCAAGCAAGGAATGAAGGCCCTCTCCATGGGTGATTAGCCTTTGCTTAGGCAAAGAGGAATCTACAAAGGTATATGATTTCTCAACTACAAGCTCAAGTTGCATTTTTAAAAGAAGACACACTGCTTGATTATCATTACCGAGCATCAAATATAAGAAAAAAGCACTAGCATCACAACTCCTAACTAAAATCAAATTACAACCAAGAAACAAGTAGTCAATAGAGTACGTCAACAATGTGGGCCTTGATAAATAAACATTTCCGTAGAAAATTACGTGGGACAAACTTTTGAGGCAGGAACAAAAGAACGCCGCACATGCCACAACTTCAACCAAAGTAAAAAAACTTTCTCATGCGCCTACTAACACATGATTTTTAAACTTTATCTAAATTATTGATTACTTCTTCTTTTACTAACACTCATGAAATTAGAGAACATATAAATCTCATATTACAACTTGTAATTCGATACTTTAATAAAAATTTTTTTTGGTCAAGATACTTTAATAATTAGGAATCATGTTAAATGGAGGGGGCCGATTGATTGTATATAAATTCCTTCTTTTACTTTTTTGATTTATGACTTCCCCATTTTAAACACGCCAATAGCTAATAAGGGCCACCTAGTAACTCACAAAATTGTTTTTTATTTTGTGTGTTTGGTTACAAATCAAATTTGCCCAAATCAAATGGAGTGCCTACACTAGCGCAAAAAACGCCGGACCAAACCCAAAGTCGACAGTTGGGTTCGAACCTGTACGGCTGAAGCCCAGCCCAACAGAACTATCGTTGCCGCCAAAATTTCTCAAAATTCCACCTTTACCCTCAAGGGGCACTGAGAATTGAAAGGAAAATTTGATTTTCAGAAGGAAAAACAAGGGTCAAACTTCAATGGTACGTATCATTCAATGGTATGTACTATAAAATGATTTAAGATTTATTTGGGACCCACTGCAAATTAATCTGAAACATTCAATGGCCGTACCATTGAATGGTACGTACCACTTAAGATTTTTCCGAAAAACAACCAGCGACAATGGGGCTCCGGACAATCGGAATGATCGGATCGTCATCCTCGTGCTCACGGTTCGCTTCTCGACAACGGCGTCGGAGTGAGGTGGTGCGTATGGCAGAGCTCCGGAAGAGGAGATACTCACTGGCCGGCCGCCGTAGCATTCTCGATTTCCGAATAGTATGCTCCTCATTACTTCTTAATCTTGCTTAGTTTACTTTCCCTATAAAAACAAAAAATTAAACTGCTTTGGTCTGTAAATTGGCCTTGAAATCGTTAGTTTTCATTTTATTTTTTATTTTCATTTGCATAATTGCCATATATCCCAAAATTCAATTCTAATATATTTTTTTTCTTGCTAATTGCATTCATGGGTAAAATCGAAATTTCAAGATAAAGTTTGGACTTGGACGCTGGATAATGTATATGCATTGTTACATGAAACAATATGGGCTTGTAGTTCGGGTGATTAATAGCATTCATTTTTTTTTCGAGGTCCTAGATTCAGTTTCTTGTTACTGATTGTGGTTGTATAAAAAAAAACCATTTAAAAAATAAAAGGGAAAGAGAGAAGTAAAGTTGTGGACACAAAGAAGAGAAGAACTGTACAAAAACTCGACGATCTTGACTTGAAATTGCAACAGCTAGCTACTTTTTTGTATTTGGTATAACTTGCACTAGCTACTTTTCAATCATGCAGCTCAATCATATTCTCTAGGATATTGGTTTATTACTTATCTATCATGTACTTGTTTACCTAAGAAGGAATATAAATGATACCCATTCCTTCAAATTCCATTCCTTGTTAGTAAACATGTCCTAAATGGTAACGGAAAAGATCACGAGATGATTTTGGTTGCAGTAGGTGATAGCAATTTTACCACACTCAAATTCCAGGCAAAAATCACTTAAAAATACTTGCAAGAGTACAAGGTTATCGTAGTATAGCAACTCAAGCAAGGTCGTTTCCACAGAGACTGATATAAATAATTTGTATTTAGTCTAATTCTTAATTAATTATTAATACAAAAGGATGGAAATCTGTGATCATGAATTAAAAGTAAAATTAAATGGAAATTCGCAGGAAATAAAATAATCGAAAATAAAGCTCGAAAATAATTATTAGGAAACAAAGATAAGAAACCCTAGAGTTCAGCCATCACCAATAACAATCCTATATAGTTCCACCAATTACTTATGAATTACACATGCACTTTGAAGGTTAGGTTTTCCTATTGCATATTCTACTAGTGATATTCTAGCTAGAACGTATATCAAACATGCAACCCGTCTGTGATATTCAGATCAAATATGAACATGCAAGACTCATTAAGTTTTGTGAAAACCTTTTGAAAAACCATGCAACCCTTAAGAGCGTGATATTCGCCTTAAGTGAACTTACAATTATCAACCACAAGAAGCCCTAGCCAATTTAAGGGTGATATTCCAACATAAATTGCATCCAATTACTTGTCTACACATCCTAATGGTGATCAAGCATTAAGATAAATAGATAGTTTAAACCGGTGATTGACAATTCAAAATAGCATGCATAATATCATAAGCAATTGAAAAGAAACTACATATTCATGTTAAAGGCTCAAGGCCTCACCCTAGAAAGAGAATTAGTTACGCATAATCGTAATTGAAATCATAAAATAAATTGATAAAAGTATAGAAAACACCATTGTAGAAAAGTTGAGCCGAGTTCTCCACAAGTTTTTAATCTCCAAATTCGTTCTCTCTAAAACCCTAGAGACTCAACTATATAAATTACTAGAAAAACCAAATCCTACTTAAAAAGGGCTTCCCCAAAAATCAGGAAACCAAAATAAAAGTAAATAAAATTACAGAATCCTTTCCTAACAAGGACTTTGACTGCTGCAGAAAATCCTTCTTTTGATCGACCAAATCAGCTCCGAATTAGGCCCATAATATATCGTTGGAAAGATAAAAACGTCCTCTACAACTTTGTAGAAGAAACCTCGGCCCAAAAACGTCATTCTGGATCAGTTATACGCCAAATAAGCCCAAAACGTGAATTTGGCCGAATTTTGCAATCCATCTTCAATTATTTTCCACAATCAAACGGCATAGAATTAAGGCTCGAAACTTTGACATAATCATCTTAGCTCCAAAACTCCACAATTTGTCCATTTAATGCGCAAAGCCGACTCAATCCATCCTATAACAAAAATATATAAAAAAGTATCAAAATTCTCTCAAAAACAAACATAAAAGCTAAATTGGAATACCATAAAATATAATATAATATCGACTGATCAGTAGGCTAGATAGGTTTAAGCCTACTGCTAATTCACTGGAGTTGTCGCAATCAAACAAGGCAACCGCCATGTGTCGGATGCAAGTGCAACCACCGGAGAGTCTTATTGGTCACCGGGGTTTGAAACTGCCTCACCTGCTTTCAACCAGGTGAAGCTCATGGATTCTGGGAACATGGTGTTAAGTGATGATCATGATCAAGAAGTAGACAACCAGTTTATTATCTCAAGAAAGTCCAATTCGTTACTGGAAAAGTCGAGAGCCAGGTAAGCTTTCCATCCCAGCCGAAATGCCTCCTGTAATAGCTTCACTAATATGCATCAAAGCTTCATTAATTTTCTTTAGGCTATTGGAAAATTTAGAGTAAAAAATTATTTTTGACTCAATTTGTGTCTAATGCACTAAAAAAGTTGGGGCCATATATAATTTTGGTGCCATACGTGGTCATTTTTCACTTTCAATATAACTTGTTAAAAGTGGGACTCCTATCTTTCGAAGATACAAAAGTTATATTTAACTTAATCCTTCTTTAATGCATAAGAGTAAAAAGTAGAAGTCAAATTTGACTCCCTTTGCATTGTATATGTTATAACTTGCACCATTGTATTTGGAATAAAGTATGACTTTATAACTTTTAACTTTTGCCTTTTGAATTGTAGGTAGTCTTATCAAAAATTTTTGGGTGCTTTGGAGTGCGGGGTACTCCGAATTTTTTAACCGTTGGATCTTGATTTTTATATTTTAAAATAAATATTTAACGGTTAAAATACTCAAAGTACGGGGTACTCCGGAATATGCAAGAAAGACCCGTAGCCTTATATCCTCCCCATATTGGTTATTGAAGAAGAGGAAATGCACAGAAGCCATTAACAAAAAAAGAAGGAAAGAGAGAAAGTGGAGGAGTGGACACAAAAAACAGATAGAAATGTACAGAACTCGACGACCTTGACCTTTCACATTGGGCCAACTACTCTTCAGTCATCCAGCATTTAACATTTTCTGCTCTGGACGGTATGTAAATTCATTATTCTCGACGATATTTGTTAATTAAGTTGCCAATCTGATGTTAATCTGAATTAGTAAAATGGGTTGTGGGACAAAAATGAGTTGTCTTAGAGAGTTATCTATTTGCATGTAGGTAATGTATGTGCTTGGTAGCAGTAGGCTCCTTAATGATGTTTCTCAGAGGGAGGTTAACAAGATCAAATTACGTCATTCCATGGTTTGCGAATCGCGTGCTGTTTTCCATCTTCGTTTCATATGCAGTAGCAGTCTTGTTGTGCTCATCTCACCCATTTTGCTTCGCTAGAGATACAATAACAGACGACACTCCAATTACCGAATCAGAAACCCTTGTTTCATCTGGAGGAAGATTTGAACTCGGATTCTTTAGGCCTTCACCTAAAGGAACTCAAAGATATGTTGGCATATGGTATCACCAACTGAGTCCAAGGACAGTGGTATGGGTTGCCAACAGAGAAAACCCAGTAGTCAATTCCACTAGTACTGGAAGTCTTGCAATCCAAGACGGTGACCTCCACGTGCTGGATACCACCGGAAACACTTACTGGTCAACGGGGGCTAAAACATCCAAGACTGTGACGCTCATGGATTCCGGGAACCTTGTGTTAAGCGAAGGCAATGATCCGTTGGCAATGAATATTCTGTGGCAGAGCTTTCAAAGTCCTACTGATACATTCATTCCTGGGATGAAAATGGATAACGGCTTGGAGTTGACATCGTGGAGAGGCAAAGATGATCCCGGAAGTGGTAACTTCAGCCTCAAGCAAGATCAAGATGGAGGGAAGAACCAGTATGTCATCTTAAAAGGGAAATCGCTTCCGTACTGGAAAGGTGGAGAGCCATCAAGTGAAACATTTTTCAGCTCGGATGAAATTCCTCCTGCAGTTACTTACTTATTATCAAATTTGAGTACGAAATTCCCCGAGATTTACAAAAACCCTTCTCGTAATAATGTAAAAATTCCTCCACCATCAGGTTACAATTATACGAGGTTGGTGATTAGTATTACTGGAAATATACAATATTACAATTACACAAAGCAGTGGAAATTGATTTGGTCTGCGCCACAAAATCTATGCAGTGTGTATAATTTTTGTGGGAAATTTGGCACCTGTAACATTAATAATTGGCCGCTGGTTTGCAAATGCTTGCCGGGTTTCAACCCCCAGTTTGCAGAGAAGTGGAATGCTGGAGACTTTTCAGGTGGATGTAAAAGAGAGTCGGAAATATGTGGAAAGAATGACACCTTCTTGAACTTGACGATGATGAAAGTGGGAAAACCAGATTCATTGAGTAATGTTGATAATGAAACTGAATGCCGGAACACATGCCTAGACAATAGCCAGTGCCAGGCTTACACATATGCTGCAGCTGCAAACAACACTAGAAGGGATTACGCTACTTACGCTACTTCTGCCTTGTGCAGGACATGGTTGACAGATCTAAATAATCTTGAAGAAGAGTATGGACGTGATGGCCATAACCTCTCTGTTCGAATTGCCTCGTCTGATTTAGGTATTGCACTTCTCTTTTAAATTATGATGGAGTATATGCAGTTGTTAGTCTCTTTTGTCAACTAATTTTACAGAGAAAATAGATGCACAAGAGTGGCAATTTAAAGCACCTCACTTATAACGAATTTAACATGACTATTATGTATTATTATCGCGTACTAGAAACAAAATCTAAAAAATTAAACAGTCAGTGATTTTTACTATGAACATAATCGCAAAAGCACAAGGTTATTAAAGTGAAGATAAATGAGGTAATGCAAATTTCGTAGTTTGTTATGACAGTCAAGAAATTTCACCTTGTGCAGAATCAACCGTAAGAGACTGCAAGCCTTGTGGCACCACCACAATTCCTTATCCCCTGAGCACTGGACCGGATTGTGGTGATCCCATGTACTTTTGTTTGAATTGTAACAGCTCCACAGGCCAGGTTAACTTCCTGGTTAACTTCCTGGGACGAAATGGCATCTTTAGAGTTATTAGCATCAACTCAAGCACACAAAGATTTATCATCAAAGCCCAAAACAAGGATAATTGTGATCCTAGAAACAGAGTCAAAAGTCAGATGCTCAACCTGTCACCGCCATTCAATGTGACCAATTGGTGCAAGGTTGACTTGGCCAATACTGCTGCCGTAGAGTTGGGGTGGGAGCTGCCGCAGGAACCAACCTGCACAACATCTGCAGACTGTAGAGGTTGGCCACATTCAACTTGCAATCCAGCAAGAGATGGAAAGAAAAGATGCCTTTGCAATGCCAGTTTTCAGTGGAATGGCTTCAACCTTAATTGTACTCAAGGTGAGAATGTCATAATTAACTGAGAAATAAGCTAATTATATGATGATAATTCACATGTATAATTTCCTCTTGCTTTCTTGTAGCAAGTAATCTTCAGCAACCTCCAAAACCGACATTATTAGAAGGGCAATCAAGAAGCAAATTGCCATTGTCTCTGATACTGATAGTTCTGGCGGCAGTGATTACAAGCGTGTTTTTTCTGGCGTGCGTCATTTCTATTTATATATGGAGAAGAAAGATAACCAAGAGACAAGGTAACTACTTTACTGTATGCACTCTATGCATGAACATCTGCATAATTGGTGCTATTGAAGGTCGCATGAGAATAATAATCTTCGATTCCATGTATCAGATAAAGTAAATCGAGCACAACTTGATAGTGAAAGACGAGTCCAAGAGTTGATGGACAGAAGTGAGTTCAAGGAAGAAGATGAGACAAGTATAGATGTACCCTTCTTCGATTGGCAAAGGATACTGGAAGCTACAGATAATTTCTCAAATGCAAACAAGCTTGGACAAGGGGGCTATGGGCCCGTTTACAAGGTATTTTCCATTTCATTACAATTCAACCACCTTGGCAATACTTGTTTGCTATTTTTCCCAAGAAATTTCTTTATCACGAATGTTTATGTATTCTGGTCAGTTGTAAATTTATGCGTAAGGGATTTTGTTGCCAGGGAAAGTTTCTTGGTGGCCAAGAAATCGCGGTGAAAAGGCTATCAAGGGTTTCGGGACAAGGCTTACAGGAATTTAGGAATGAGGTGGTACTGATTGCCAAACTTCAACACCGAAACCTTGTTAGACTTAAAGGCTATTGCATGAAAGGAGAAGAAAAGATCTTACTCTATGAGTACATGCCTAACAAAAGTTTAGACTCCTTTATATTTGGTTCGTTCTTGCTCCGATTTTCATTGTCTTTTACTGCATGATGACATATGGTTTCTTGATTGACTTAACTACGACAGCTACTAAATTTTTCTCTAAATTGGAAAATGAAAACTTCGCAAGATCATACAAAAAGCATGTTTCTCAACTGGGAGATGCGTTTTAACATCATTTTGGGAACTGCTCGAGGACTTCTTTATCTTCATCAAGATTCCAGATTGAGGATCATTCATAGAGATTTGAAAACCAGCAACATTCTCTTGGATGAGGAGATGAACCCCAAAATATCTGACTTCGGCTTGGCGAGGATTGTTGGAGGCAAGGAAACTGAGTCGAACACAAACACAATAGTTGGAACTTAGTAAGTTTTGTGTGGATTGTTTAATATATTTCTGTGCCTGCATAAGTTTCTGACTGTTATAATATACGTTTTGATGCAGTGGTTACATGTCTCCGGAGTATGCATTAGACGGAACTTTCTCAGTGAAATCTGATGTCTTTAGCTTTGGTGTGGTTCTTCTTGAGATAATCAGTGGAAAAAAGAACACAGGATTTTATCAATCCAAACAAACATTCAGCCTCATAAATTATGTAAGTGCGTTGAATATTTCGTATCCATTTTTAACCCTGTTTTACCCTGAACGCTATTTTTGAATTTTACTATTTTCTCAGGCATGGAGACTATGGACAGAAAACAAGGTGTTGGATTTAATGGACAAGACTCTGGAAGAAAGTTGCAATGAAAGCCAGTTTATCAAGTGTGTCAATGCCGGACTCCTATGCATACAAGAAGATCCGAGCGATCGCCCCTCCATGTCAAATGTTATCACCATGCTCGACAGTGAAACTGCAACCTCTCCAGCTCCTAAACAACCGGCATTTCTCATGAGGAGAGGCAACTCCAGCACAGCTTCTTCTTCTAGTAAGCCAGAAACTATTTCTGAAATAACCACTAGTCTAGTAGAAGGTAGATAATTAAAGCACGGCTGATGCTCTTATTTTTTACTCTTTTATCTTTTTTTAAGTAAACTTCTGACTTTCACGTCTCATATTTTTCTCTGCACATTTAACGCTTAACGCGGTAATTGTAAAAGCCTGCCTATAATGTTTCTGGTCACAGAAATTTGACGTCTTTGCCGTGTGGCTTGGGACTCATCGTGTATTCTTTTCTTTCGTTTTCTCAGATTGATCCTTGACTGAGTTCTTGATTAACTTATCATGAAATCAACTTGGAATGAGTGTTTCTTTCTTTCTTTTTATGAGTTTGGGGATTGGATCCCGTGGATTTCGATTATATAAGCGATTTATGACCAATGATAGGTTTAATATAAGGAAGTTCAGATAGGTATCATTTTCCGACCAACCAAATACAATTCTTAATCCCACTCTCACATTCCGACCAACCAAATAGATATCATTTTCTTAATTGGAATGTTAATTAAACAGCGATTGTGGAAATCAATTGCATCCAAAACAGATTTCTTAATTGGTTAACTATACAGATTGAATTTCTGCGTTAATAAGCTCGATGATTCTTTGCATAGATCGATCATATTCCTCAGCAGAGTTTGTTCGCTGACATCTATTGCGTTAATAATAATATCTTAATTGGAAGGGTTTCAAAGCTAATAGATCATCTTGTTTTATATTTCAAATTAATTAATATGCAAAGAATAATACCATTGAAATTGGAAACAACAATAACAACTAACTGGGGAAACAAATTTGTTAATATATGCATGGTAGGCTTGGTAGCTGCATAATGCATCAGAATCTTACTGCCGTAATGGTGCTTAGAGGCGAAATTAAGGTCCTCCACAAGGCCGAGCAAACTGTCACTTCTGTCCAATTACGTTTTGTGCGGAGAAGATGGTCTCCGATATCTCTCATCTGGGTTGGTGGATTTGACATTTTGAGAATAAGACGTTTGAGACGAGGCAATACTGGTGGATAATGGCGATTTTGGAAATGTTGCAGGAAATTGAGACCCTTATAATTCCTAAAAAAGAATAACATAATTTGGCAGCAATGAAACTGTTGAAGAAAATCTCTTAGAGCACGGAAGTTTTCGCTTGGCTTGTTGAAGGCAGGTAACTCTTCACCCCAAAGATCGCAAATCATGACTTGCAACTCAAACAGTTTTGGAGCTTTCACATAAAACTTGGACTTCAAGTAACAACTGCGGATTAATTCACGTAGATTTGGAGCATTGATTATGGCCTCTAGGCTCTCATGGCCTGCATAAAACTGGAAACTTTCCATGTGCTGAGCACGGATGTTGATGTATTTCAAGTTGGTCGAGTGATTCAATGCCACAGAACAAGGGAGGGGAAATTCTGATGAAAAAGTAAAACATTTGAGATTCATAACCTCATCGACCGAGAGTTCATCAGCCTTGAAATCCTCAACTTGCAAGGACTTGAGAGTACTGGACTTTGAAATATAAACTAGGACGTTGGGGGATTCAAAAGTACATGAATTTAATGACAAATATTCAATGGAAGGACACTCACCCATTAGGAAGTCTAGAGCATAAGTTTCCAGATACACATGTTTTAGGGCCATAGTTTTTAGAGAGGGAAGAAGCTTTGCACGCGTAGGCTCATCGTTAGCAGCAGCAGCATCAGTATTGTGGATGTCCTTTATTCTAACATGCTCTAACTTGAGGGTAGTTAGAGATTTTGCATTAACAAGGGTCGTTCGCGAGAACAAGTGTCCGAAAACTGATTTGAAAATTCTAAGGCTGACATCTACCTCTTTAACGGTTCTCTCAAACACAAAATTCAACCGCTTATCTACTATAGTGGCATCGTTTCTATACACGTATCTCACCATGCGAAGCCTGAATTTATCTACTACTACAGTGGCATCATGCCGCCTCCCCATCATGTCTTCTTTCTCTCGGTACTCCAGATACCTACCTTTTCAAGATATTGTTGATGAATTTTTTAGACTAATTCTCACTTTACTACCCCTAAGTATTGTAAAATTTATACTTTGATACTCTTAGTTTTTTTCATCTCACTTTCATACCTAAAGTTGATTTTTCTGCTACTTTAATACCTCTGTTAGTATTTCTGTCAAGTATTTCATCAATTGATGTCGTGGCATTATTTTGGCCTACCAAATTTGCCACGTGGAGTAACAAATTAAATAACTGTTAAAAATAACTTAATTAATTAATGAAAAATTTAAATTGAAGAAATTCATTAGTTAATTATTTTTTAATATATATTTAAACTTGTCACTCCACTCCACGTGGCAAGTTTTGTCACTCCACGTGTTTGGGTATATGTGTATATAGATATGTTTGCAGATCTTGGGTAGACCTTGAAGCTTTTGGAATCCTTATGGGAGTTGGAAAACCTGATGAGTGTTTGGGTTTGGATAGACCTTGAAGCTTTTAGAATCCTTATCAAAGTTGAAAACCTTGAACAAATAGGAAACCAGTAGATTTCAATGTGAATTCGATCGGTCCTGAGAGAGGATGATGTCGGAGATCAAAATTAGAAGAGGAAGAAGATGATGAAGAATGAAGGAAAGGGGCGGGCACACAGCAGTTGGCTATTGGAGTCTGGCAGTTAGTTTAAGGGAACTTTAATGAAAAGGGCTTGAGCATATTTTTTTTTTTAAAAAATTAAAAACACTTTAAAATTTTTATTTAATGAAAAGGGTTTGAACTTTAACAAAAGTTTAATACAATATGTCCTAAAAAATAAAAATTCACGGGCTAAAAGTAAAGCCCAACACGCAATATCAAAAATGTTCTTCCATCGCTTGCCCCTAACAGAAATTAGCCAAAGTCTGGTAACACAATTTCTCATCAGATCCCAAAAGTCAAATAAACCCAAAACAAAAATTAATTTTAATTTTCATTTTCATTTTTCTTCCTTCCACCGCAAACGGTTACAACCATCCCCTCCCGCCCAATTAAAACTCATGTTCTACCAAAATTAATTCAACCACCCACCATCATTAACTTCTACTCTCCTCTTAAAAAAATTTCAAAACTCAGTTTTATCAAATCTCCATTTCCCGTTATTCATAACCTACCTTAAACCCAGATTTCCTTTTAGAAACAGTGCAAGCATTGTTGATATTTCAAACCCAAATTTCATCAAACTCATATTTCTCTGTATAATACCCCAAAAAAATCATCTTCATTTCCGTTTTCATAACCTAACTTCTCAAACCCAGATTGCTGACCTGTTTAACTTGGTTTTTTTTTAATTCTATAAATAGTGGCTGTTTGAAGTTTTAGAAATAGTAGGTTTGAATAAACTGTCACATCAAATATTTCTAAAATTAAACACTGTCACTATTTTTAGAACTTTAGACTGCCACAATAATTATTTCTAGAATTGAACACTACCATTGCCACTATTTCTAGAATTTTAGACTGACATTGCTACTATTTTTAGAACTGAACATTGTCACTGCCACTATTTATAGAACTTTAGAATGTCACCGACACTATTTCAAGAAGTAAACACTGCCTTAGCAACTATTTCTAGAACCGCCACTATTTTTAGAACTTTAGATTACGGTAAAACTGTTTGATTACGGTAAAACTCACCTCCAACAACAGTAAAACGGTGGAGGAGACACGAGGAGGCTACACTTTGGGAGCCGGAGAAGATGACAGAGGTTCTACGCAGCCGGCTGTGGGGTAGATGTTGGAACGGATTTGAGCTGCGGCCAACGAATCTTGGATTAATGTATCCAAAACTCAGAGCCGAAAGCAACAAATTACGAAATGAAGGTATTGAGAAAATATCAAGCTGGACTTGAATTTCTCCACAAACCCATTGTTCTTAAACCCATCGAGAAATTCCCACTTTTCGAACTCTTTCAATCCGTCTTCAATGCCCGAATTGGTTCCCAGTCCTTGTTAGACTGTCTCTCATCATCCTCCCCCTCACCCTCTCCCTTTCACTCACGACTCACCCCAAAACTCACTAAACTTCAATGGCCTTCTCCTAATACCCCTATTAAATTCCATAACCCCATCCCTGTCCTCCACCTCCGACACCAACGCATTCTTTATCACCGACAAATCAATC
The DNA here is from genome assembly GCA_018257905.1 of Gillenia trifoliata. Taxonomy (NCBI): domain Eukaryota; kingdom Viridiplantae; phylum Streptophyta; class Magnoliopsida; order Rosales; family Rosaceae; genus Gillenia; species Gillenia trifoliata. The sequence goes on from CM031082.1 coordinate 7,050,290, forward strand.
CGGATCCTCGACCTGAGGCTCCACTTCTCTAGAACCTTCTTGTTGAAATCCGGCGACGACGAGTACACCCTCCGAAACTCAGAAAGCTTCGACCTAGGGCTGCAACTTCTTGACGAAGTCTATCTCGGTCGGCTACGACGCCAATGACCGAACCCACGCCGATGAGGACGCAGAGTTGAACTTGAAGAAGTTCTCGAGCTCGCGGTCGAACGACGTCGCTAGGTTCTTGAACTCGTTGGCCTGGTGCTTCATCAATTGGAGATCCTGGTTCTTGAACGACGTCGCTAGGTTCTTGACTTTGAATCAAACCAGTTCCAGTGGCAGATTACTGCTCATTTTTCCACTGCTTTTCTGTGAAAAATTTCTTGCCATCCCACTTCATTATTGGCGTTCTCTCTACACACTTTTCACAAACCCAAAACAAAACACCAGTTCAGAAGATGAAGTATCAACCATTAAGGGTTCGACGTTTTGCGTATTTTTGGAAAACAATCCTTTCCTCCTACGGATTCAAGCTCAGTAGTTTGCAGTTTAACATGTGTTTCTTTACATTTGTCAACACGTTTACTGATTTTGTTGCTTACGATCTATAGCAGGTAATCAATAGTCCTGCAAAACAAATCTCTCTATTGCTATTCTCCCTCTTTCTAATAAATAGACTTATGGATCTCATGTTCATTCTCATATTATTTTATTCAGTTGGTTTTCCAATTTATACAATTTTTGCCCTGCATTACAAGACTCGTATTTTTGCCATGCACCTTTGACAACATTCCAGTTGGCTTTGTGAACCTGTGCAGGGAGTCATTGCCCACTGATTTGCAAGATATTGTTTTTAGTTTATTGTTGTGCACAATATGCTTTATTCCCTAATGGTGCTGAATTGCTAGCCTTTCTGTCTTTATTTTCCTCTGGATTACACCATAGGCTCAGTAACAATGACGTAGGTGGGTTTGCTATACAGAGAAACATTGCAGATTTCGCAATGTTTGGCGCGCAGTTTTTCCACTGATGCTGTAATGTTTGGCGGTTTATCTCGCAATTGCAACAGCGAAACATTGCAGCAGCAGTGGCAAAACCGTGTGCCAAACCGCATCTCAATGGATCAGCAAGGGCAAACCCGCGAGATAAATAGAGCAGCTGGGGCAAAGTTGCATCTCAGTGGAGCAGCACCCAAGACTCTAGCACAACCTCAGCCAACAAAAACAGGGCCTCTAGCAATCGATCGGTTTCTTCATGACTCTGAAATTCATGGAAAAAATTAAACATGATCAAAACGCTGAGAGCCTAAATTACAAAACCGTAACCATTTCAAAATGCTGAGGGCCCCAAGCTCCTCTTGCAGCAACATAAAATTTATCAAAAAATTCAAGGAACACATTACTAAATAATTATAGAAAGCTCAGGGCCTAAATTACTAAACCCTCATTCATACTCGATGATCGAAAGACACATTTATTCAACATCAAATAGTTGTTAAAAATGATCAAAAACTGCAAGCCTAAATTACTAGATAGTCATATTCATACCAAGATATCAAAATACACATTCATTCACCTTAAACACTTAAAGATGATGAACGCATCAATATCACTAGAGAAATCGCTTAAAATTTAAAATTTCAAGAGAATGAAAATCGGAAAAGATAAACCCTAACTATTTCATTCAAACTATGAAAGAATCGTGAGAAATGAAAATCGAAACACTTATAAAGATGATGAATCACCGGAGAAATCGCTTAAATTTAAAATTTCAAGAAAATGAAAATTGGAAAAGATAAACCCTAACTATTTAGTTCAAATTATGAAAGTATCGCGAGAAATGAAAATCGAAACACTTATAAAGATGATGAAAGCATCAAGATCACCAGAGAAATCGCTTAAAATTTCAATAGAATGAAAATCGGAAAAAATAAACCCTAACTATTTCATTCAAATTATGAAAGAATAGCGAGAAATGAAAATAGAAAACAAGATCGCAGGTATAACACAGAAAGAAAACACCAACCTTGACATTGCAGACTTGGAAATTTGGAATTGATGAAACGAAGATGGCAGATTCGATCGAAAGCACTGAAAAAAGGGCCCCGTTTCCCACTGCAAAGTAAAAAGCAGAAGTTAAACACTGAAAAAAATTACCAGGGTGAAAAATTAGTCATGAAAAAAAACCAGTAAAAGCAATCGTTGGTCGCTAAAAAACGACTTGTTGTGACGTTTTTGAGTCGTTGGGTAATGGGCTTACCAACGAAGAACCACCGAGTCTCGAACTATTGCCCACGCAGGAAGCGGCGGTGTGAGCCATGGCAGATGATGCGATCCAGCCATGCAGGGGGATGGGATCCAGCCATGGAGGGTGCATCGAGGAATGGCACATCGCCGGGGTGCATTATGACTGGAAAGATGAAAACTTTGGGTATTGGTTAAGGCGAGATATGAGGGATGAGAGAGAGATGGAAAACAAATCAGGAGAGATGTAGTTTTTGAGTGGCTGACAGAGGCGAGATGAAATTTTAGGTTTTGTAGGGTTTCGGAGTGTACGTCTCAATATTGGCTTCACGTGTGTGGCTTCCCTTGAGGTGGAGGTAATAAATTACTCAAATTCTCATACGTGATTACAAGAAGAAACCAAACCACTGAATTTAATGTACCGTCTCAATCCTTATGCAATTAAGCATAATATACCTAGAGCATTCATATGTAATATGCATATAATAATATTTGGGTTGTAATTATAATAACATGTACACAGGAAACTTGTCCATGGTTGTGTGAAGAGTTGCATTATAACGATGACTCAAATTGTCTTAAGACCGTTTAAAGTGGATTGGAAAATCAGTTTGACTCCTATAAAATTAGGAATTAAATTCCTAGTGTAGTAGGTCGGAAAGATTGAGTTTACTTCCTTTGGGTTCTATTCTTGAGTTTTATCTCTATATGGGACTAGTGAGTTTAAATTTTACACTAAATAAGCCTAGGGTTGTCTTTCGGAAGAACCACGTTTCCAATTTTTGATCCGAAATTTTGAAATCGAATCGAAACACAACTTTTAATTTCAAAATTTTTAGAATTTTCAGAAATTTCTGAATCAAAGTGATCTGAGAAATTTAGGAATACAATTCGGAAATTCATATATATTACAAATTTTTGAATACTCTCAATTTTTTTGTACATGTAATTTTGTAGTATACTAATATGGTTATTATTCATTTTAATATATAGAAGTGTTACAATGAAAAATTCACAAAAGAAAAAAGCTTGGGCATTATAAAAAATGATGGTGAAAGAAGAAATCATATGTGGCATTTGGATAAAGTCCAACACGTTCAAAGTGGACTTGTAAAGAGCCATGCATGCTTCAAATTGAAAATAGTGGGTTTAATCCTACATGAATCAAGGAAAAGATCTGATCATATATATATTTGAAACCTATTTGAAGTATCGAAGAATCAGATGGGTTTGTTTTCCACGTGCTTCAACTTGAAACTGAAAAAACAAAAGGGGCCATTTCAATGGAGCAGATCTCTCATATCCCAAAATAAAAGGGATTTTGATTGGATTGGTTTCAGTTGGATTTCAAATTTAAAAAAAAAAAAACAGAATTCCCTATCCGTTTAAGCTCCTATAAATGGAGAAAAGAAGATCAAGTCAGGAGAGAGCGTAGAGGAATGGCTGCTAGGGCTAGAAGGAGAGAATGGAGAGAGGAACGGCTGCTGCTGCTATGACAACAAAACGAGAGAGAGAGAAATGGCCAGTGAGGGCCACAAGCCGAAAAACTGACAAACTGTACAGCTGAAGGCAAGGTCTGAAGCAAGGAGAATAATTACACCGGGCAAGCAGCAAAGCCAGCGTCGCTGTACAGCTCTCCTGGCTCATCCGCCTCATTTGTTCCATGTAAACATGGTTCAGTCACTCTAACATGAACATGTAATGGATTAAATCATCACTCATGTTTGTCTCTCCTCCATTAAAGGGAGATTCTGCACAAGAAGTTATTTGGGTACAAAACCCTAACAAGCTACAGAAGAAAAAAAGAAGTTAATTCTCTCTCTCTCGTTTCAAATCAATGGGTATTTCACCCATGGAAAAACAAATGGGAATTTCGTCTGCGCTAAAGGGGTGTTTAACCCACGATCATGTTTTAGGTTTTTGACCCACATCGAGCAACGCTTGAATATTAAATCCCACAACAACAAAGCTCAGGTCATTAACCTGCATGAACCAACCGTGAGTGTTTAATCCCGCAACAAACTGGAGTACAAAACTGTTGTCGTTCTTTGATGTCGAGTTCGTCCTGTCAAAGGCTAAAAATTAGCTTTGTCTTCTCACGGGAGTTCAGCCCTCTATTTGAATATATGGGTAAATTCACCCTTGACAAAGAAATATGGGCATTTCGCCTACGATTAAATTCATTTGGTGATTGAGCTTACCAATGAATTTTGGGTATAAAATCCTCAAATGAAAATATGGGATATAAATCCCACCTGTTGGTGTGTCGTGGTGATATCAGGAGGGCTCTTTCTTGGCCATATCATGTGCTGAACTAAAGACCAGAAAAGGGAAAAAAGGGTCTTATCACAAGAAGACTTGGGAATAAATCCCACATGTTCAGAAAGCTCAAATCCCGCGGCCTTCTCGATGCTGTTGTCAGCCAACAACAAGAAATGGAGATAACTTGAGTGCATTACAGGACTCACTTTTTCCTCCTTCATGCGGAAAGAGAAACAGCCAGCAAGACGAAAAGGACTGAAACAACACTGCTTCAACGTCTAGAGTAAAATCCTAGCATCGACAATGCCCTCAAAGAAGAAATGCCACAAGTCAAGCTCAAAGGCACAAAGCCAAATTCTGTTAAAACCAAGTACAACGACAAAGAACTTTGCAAAAATAAAACACTATTGCTCTCAGATGTAGGAGAATTTCTTATTAAATTCAAGAACCATCATGGCTATTAAATAGCCTTACATCAAAACAGAAAGGGAAATAAACTACCCACGACTTTACAGCCCTAGAATCGTGGTGCATGACTAAATCAAAACAGAAAATAACTTGTCCCTTAATAATAGGGATTATTATGCAAAATTCAAACCACTGCAAACCTAAAAACAAGGAAACCCTAACCCTATTAGCTAGGAGATCCTAACAACTTTAACAAATTCAAGTGTCAGTAATAAATTAGCGGGTTTATCACAAAAATGTCCGTTAATTTTATTTACGATAAAATGGTACAAAACCATTACAATGGGTCATTCACCCATTCAATCAAACTTTCGAATTCTCATGAGTCAAATTCATGTTGAGTTCACCTATTATCAAACACAAATTCCAATTAGTAGGTCATTCACCTATTAATTATCCATTCTCTGAACTACGTTGATTTGATCCCGCTAAGGGTACGTAAGCAGTATAATACTAAATTTAAGACGCAACTGCAATCAAATCTAAATCACTAGTTTCATCCTAAACCAAATTCATCAAAACACTTTTGTCTTATGAGCTACATGTGGTTTGATCTCTCACAAAGAGAGTATGTAGGCAATCTAGTACGAAATTCTAGATGCAACCGCGCCCCCCTCAAATAAATTTATTTTCAAACTACGTTGGTTTGATCCTGTTAGGGGTACGTAGGCAGTCTAATACCAAATTTTAGTCGCAACCACAATCCAAATCGAATCTCTTGTTCATTCCAAACCAAATTCACTCAAATACCAAAGTCTCAAACACTTTCCTTTATTTTAATGGGCCATTCACTCATTAAAATTCTTTGAACTACGAGTGACTTGATTCCTCTCAAAGGATACGTAAGAGCACTTCCACCCGTTCATGGAGAGCAAGGGCAAGTGATTGCCCTTCGAACACAATACTTGCCTTTGTGCAACTTCACCCGTTGAGCAAGGGCAAGGAAAAATATTATTTAAATTTTTTTTTTTAATGTTTTGTTGGCCTTATCCGGGGCTTGTGATTATCCCCAGATATTTTCGATGACATTTTCAACCACTCTCGTCACGACACGTGTCATTATTTAAAAAAAAAAAAATTGAACAGATTTTTGATGAGATAATTCAAATAATTTAAATAATGTAATTTTTTTCGTTGAAAATAAAATGATTGTCTAATTCAAATAATTTAATTTCAACTACAAAGTAAACCATAACATTACAACAACTATAATTAATTAAAAAGAATTTGGAAAGTGGAAAACAAATATAGGAGGATGTAGGAAAAATAAATATTGAGTTGTGGTGTGGTGTGGTGTGAGGAATGAAGAAGATGGTTGGGCCCTTTTTAACTGTCGGATTAATCTTGACCGTTCGATTTTTTTAATCATTAAATGAAAGCACCAAAACCTGCCATGTGGCAAACGGTAAAATTTTGAAATTTTTTTTACCATTGGAAATCCAACGGTCCATATCATAAGGCCTTTGGAAATCCAACAGCCAGAAAAGAGCCACGTCATAGAGGCATAGGGGACCTGGTTGGAGCTGTTGCTGTTAGGCCCATCGTTGCAGGGCTTGTCGGCCTTGCCTGCTGGCACAAGGTCGGGCAATTGTTGCTGGGGCAGTAGGTAAGGCTTCATGTGGCCCACCACTTGCCCTTTGAATATTGGGACCGCTGGAGATGGTTTGTTGGGTTGGAGGGCAACTTTCTTGCCCATGCCTCTGCCTTCTGCCCACTGCTGGAAGTGCTCTAAGCAATTTGGGGCTCGACCCGAGTGCAGTTGCAAAATCAAACAAAATAACATCTTTCTCATTATGTTTCTATATGTTGGAATCAAAGGGTGTTCCCTTGTAACAATGGATTGTAATTAAGAGACACTTCGTCTCAAATGGGTCTTACCCAAATTAATAAAACCCTATTGTTTAGGTAATGGTGGTGAAATTGTGTTGGGAGACGCATTTTCTCTCAATAAGAAGTATGTTTAGTATAAAAACAATGAACAAAATATATCCAAAGTTAGCAATAAAATATCAAAGTTGATAACAAATTACGTAATTTGGGTAAATAACTATAAGAAATCAGAATATTTTAGAATTTCTTCTTTTTTTTTGGAATAAGTTCGGAACATTTGGTAGTAAAATTCTGTCGTCTTCGGATTTGATGAAATTGTACCTACAAAGTGCTTGGCTGTAAGCCTATTTTTGAATGCTGCCTTGAATCTCTTAACATAGTTGTGGATTGACTCCGTAAGACCCTTCTTAATGTTGAAGAGGTGGTCGGACTTTTTCTTGATCGAGCGGTAAGATGAATATTCCTTAGTGAAAACGAAGGAAAGTTTGTTGAAGTTCGGGATAGAGCGTGGTGCCAAAGTGTGGAATCAGTCTTACACCTCGCCTTGCAGAGTTGTGGCAAAGATCTTGCACATGAGTGCGCCATTATTCCTGTAAATGACCATCACGCTGCAGTAGTGTTTGAGATGTCTATCTGGATTGAATCAAATCAGACCCAAGTAGTTTGCAGACATCGTGGGCTTAAAATGATACTTCTATCCTGTGCACGCAGAAAAACATTTGTATAAGTCTAATAGCTCATTTGAAAATACTTTTAAAATGACTGAAAACGTTTTTAGAGAATATTTTTGGGTTCTAAAAGCACTTCAAATGCTTTTCCAAGATTCACTTGCATTATTACTAAGGATTGGTACCAAAAACATTTTCACCAATAACAGTTTCAACAATTTTAAAAGCACTTCCAAACAAGTCATAAACCGCCTAAGAATGCATGTAGGTCTCTAAGTCTCATTTACCGTCCTAAACTTGAGATTGTGACAACGATCATCAGCTGGACTTGATATTCGATAGCTTGAGTAGAACCAATCCTAACATTTAAGACTCAACTTACACACAAAGGTTTAGGCTACAAAAATGCCAATTACAATAGATATGTACTAACAACATGCATTTTTTGGTGTTCTAGTTTTGTTATATTTATACATAAAAATCATAACATTGCATTTTTATTTTTATTTTTGAAGTAAGAAATTAAATTAAATACAAAATCCCCTCGTAATTTCACTAACAGGTTATATTAGTTGATCGCCGTTAATATTACAATTGATATTGGGACAATTGACCGCTTTTCTTTGTAGACATGAGACAAGATCCCCGTTTATTAGATTGGCTGAATAATAGTCATGTCAGTAATAATTCATAATTTATTTTTAGCTAAGACACTTGCTATTCATAAAATCTCATTTTATTTTTATATTTTATTTTGTCTCACTTTATCTTTTGTATTTTTCTTTTTATGTCTCATTTTACTCTATTTCATTAATTATTTTGAGAAAAACATTAGTTTACTAACGTGGTAGGGGCTCTTGGTTTTTTTAGCAATGAATATAGGTCCATGTCAAATAAATTGTTACTTTTAATGACAATCTGGCCAATGAGGGAATCTTAGCGGGAGGTTTTGAGTTTTTTTAAAAATTTTTTTTTTCACGCCAAGGTGATTTTTGGGTTTTTAGATGTTTCAAATTTGAAAACAAGTTGAAAAGACCAAATAGTCACTGTCACGTCAACGAAATTAATGTCTTTTCCAACCAAGTTGATAGAATGAGGTAAAGTGAAACACAAAAAAAAATACAAGAGGTAAAGTGAAATAAAATAAAGTGTACGAGGAAGTAAAGTAAGATTTTGTAAAGACTACAAGTGTTATAGCTAAAAATAAGCTATAATTCATCATAGCCGTTGAAACAAAATAATTATAATTATATTACTTAAAGCCTGTATTAGCTTTTGCTTTGGCTGGAATTGGATAGTCATCTCATTAATTGTTGAAATTGCTTTGGCTGAATAGTCATGTCAAACAGTAATTCATTTCAATCTTTTGAGAGTTGGTAGGTTAAGCTTTTTCGTTTCAGCTATATGTTTAACCTACTTTAGATTCGTTGTTACATAAACTTTTAAAATTTACACTTGAATGTATCATCTATATCTAAAATTTGGGAGGGAAAAGAAAGGGAGTTCGAGGCCCATACAGATCCGCGTTTCAGCACGGTTGGATGGGGGATGGGTTTTTATATATGGCATGCACACTTTGTCTTGTGACCTTTAATATGCAATTACTAAATACTAACACTATATATGAGGATGGGTTTTATATAAGCATGCACGGTTGATCCGCGTTTCAGCACGGTTGGATGGGGGATGGGTTTTTATATATGCATGCACACTTTGTCTTGTGACCTTTAATATGCAATTACTAAATACTAACCTAATGCCAAATTAAATTACTAATACTAAGGTGTAAGGCTATCCCCTTAACCTTAAAAACCAAAATTATTTCCACTATTCATTCCCAACATGCGACGGAGCATATATAGTTAATAAAATACGTAGGTGTATTATTCGACAACTTTGTTAAAATAACATTTTTAAAAATTCGGCCAATTCTTTAAATTTAAATTTTCATTAATTTAAATTATTTATTTATTTTTTATTTCTTCAATAATATGTTAAAATTACATATAAAAAATGTGAATTTTATATGTATTATTACACTCCCAAAATGCATACATACATGTATAATATGTGTAAAATACATACAATTTAACTAACCATTAAATTTCATCTCATGTTTGCATCCGGGCTAAAAATGAGTATGGCCTATTTTTCTTGGGAAAATTGAGCAAGTGAGACGAAGTAAAAAGCAACTGATATTGGGCAACATTCCAATGCTTTGCAGCAGCATAGGTTGATCCAAAACAGATAGCCATGACTAAAAATTATGATTATTTGGTGTTAAAATCAATAGCAAACCGCTACTGCTAGATGCATGCAATTTTTTGGTGTTCTAGTTTTGTTATATCTATACATAAAAATCATAACAGATAGAAAGATATCAAGTGCAAAACTAAATGTTTTTAACCGACTGAGTTACAAGTCACTTTACTATGAATAGTCATCAAATTGAAATGAAAATAACAATACTAATAAGCTTAAGAGTTAAGAGAACTAAACTAGATATTCCATTGCCAACAAAATTGTTAGTGAAGTTGGCATAGTGGCATGTACTTTATATACTAATCGATGATCGCTTTAACAGAATAATTAATTAGTATATACAGTAATTCTTTCGAATTTTACTACGCTAACAGATAACACTGCTTAGAGATGCCATCAAAATTGAGGGCTTCTGCATGCTTCCGTGTGTCCGCTCTAATTGTCCCATGTGTCCATTGATCACCCGTTAACTGATCACCATGTGTGTTTATCATTTTCTAATCGAGAATAAGGATTATTAAAAAGTAAATTGTTTATCCCTTATCTGAATAATCATGTATAATTCCCATTTCTGACTTTTAAATAAATATGTCGTTTGACTCTTAACATTTAGTTAGCATGTTATAGGATTAACATGTGGAAAAACATATATGTATTACTTGTTTATTTTAGAGAGATTTTTTCAAATAGCAGATATTCAAGTCGGTATTTCATGTGTCATAACACAAGTGGAGAGATGATATATTTTTTTTTGTCCTTTCATTTCTATTAAACACATAAAGTACCGACTTGAATACCGGCTACTTGAAAAAATTTCCCATTACATAGAATGGTTATCGGAATCATCCTGATTTTTGGTTTCTCATGCACCTACTAACATCTGATTTTTTTTTCTTCTAAATTATATATTCCTTCTTCTTTTACTAACACTCATGAAATCAGGGGACATGTAAGTCTCATATTACAATTCGTAATTCAATACTTTAATAATTAAGAATCATTTTAAATGAAGGGTCCATTGGTTGTATATAACATGATTCGTTCTTTTTATTTTTTGATTCATGACTTTCTCATTTCAAATATGTAAGCACGCCACCTAGTAACTCATAAAATGCTTTTCTGTGTGTTTGCTTACAAATCAAATGGAACAATACTTGGCTGCTGCCAATTCAGCAGCAGCAGCAGCTGCTGACAACCAATCCCGTGTAGACACGTGTCCAAGTTTTTCTTTTTTTAAATTTTTTTAATCAAAACTTGGACACCTGTCCACACGGGATTGGTTGTCAGCAGCATCAACTGCTGAATTGGCAGTAGCCAAGTATTGTTCAATCAAATGGAGCGGGCTAAACGTGCCTACACTAGCACCAAAATGTCGGGCCAAACCCAAAGTCAACTGTTGGGTTCGAACCTGTGCAGCTGAAGCCCAGCCCAAGAGAACTGTCGTTACCGCCAAAAATTATCAAAATTCCACATTTACCCTCATGGAAAGAAAAATTTGATTTTCAGAAAGGAAAAACAGCCAGCGACAATGGGGCTTCAGCCGATCGGATCCGATCGGATCGTTGTCCTCATGCTCACGGCTTCGCTTTTCGACGACAGCATCGGAGTGCGGCTGTGTCGTATGGTCGAGGCCCAGAGGAGGACATACTTAATCGACAGGCACAGCCGCCGCAGCAAATAATCCGGCCTTTTTTTTGGCCTTTTTGGTGTCCTTACTCCTTATATTACTAAAATAATTAAGATGATTAAGCTAAAACAGGAAAATAACACGGGTCGATTTTGGTCTTCATGGGTCATTATCATCATATTATTAATATAATATAATTAAGAGAAAAAAAAGAGTCTCTCTTTCTCACAAAAAGAGGAAGAAAAGCAAGGATTAAGGGGGGCCACAAGCAAAAAAGAAGAAGGTGACAGGAGTGAGATTAAACAATATCTTACCCTCCTTCCTTGACCTGGCTGTCCTCCTGCCTTTGCTTTCCCAATAATTCAATCTGGTCTCTGATTAAGCACCACACCATTCAAATTGCATTTTATTATACTAATCTCCTCTCAATTACAAAAACAATTTACATAGAACGGATTCACTACCACATGGGGTCCCGATCTAATAAAATATTGTCACGTGGAGAAAAACTTGCACATGACAATGCATTATTGGACAAGGAACGCTACGTGGCGGGGAATTCGTTCCATGTAAGTCATTCTTCTCAATTACAACAAAAACACTATTTTGGAGAGAAACTTATTAATAACGGGATGTCTCTTGCCACATTATTAATATTCCATAGCAATCTCACGTTGTCAGGCGTTTTAGATTTCTCACATGACAGTGCGTGATTATCTCAAATACAGCCACAATAGTATCCAATGCATGAAAGTCTCCTTAGAAATTTTTGAACATCATGGATAGCGAAAAGGGTGAGTAGGAGCAATTGTGAAAGAAGTTGAAAATGGCGGGCATGAGCAATAGCGATTACAACTCTTTATAAGCCATTGCAAGATTTTTTAACTTTGTGACATGAACCATTCTTCACATCCTCGCGGATATCCTTGTGTGGATCCACTACTTTTTCTGACTGTTGAACAAGATTGACCTAGTCACCTTCAGATTTAATCTAGCAACAAATTTCACTCAAATCAACCAATAATTTATTGGCACACTGCTCACAGCTTGCAAAGGTAACATGTAGCCATCTAGGGGTACTTTTGAGAATATGGAAAACAGCATCACGTTGTGAATACCTAGAGCCAGACACTGTAAATAACTTAATGATTAGTTTTTCCACTGTATGCCTCCTAGACTAAGACAAATGTTCTAGCTTAGACACTTCTATCATTATGGTGATCGAAAGCAAGATCAGGAAGTTAATCATCATTAGCTGGTCTGCTAATCACATGTTCTTCTGTATGTCCTTTCTCTACTCTTTCTTGTTATGCACTTGTTTCTTGTGTTGCATTGCTAAAGATACCATGATACTTGGCAGTTTGGTTAGTGATGACCAAGGTGATACTATTGTTTCATCAGGAGAGAGATTCGAACTCGGGTTTTTTACTCCTAATGGAAGCTCTCAGAGTAGTAGAAGATATGTGGGAATATGGTACTATGGATCGAATCCGAAAACTGTTGTGTGGGTTGCCAACAGAGACAAGCCACTTTCAGATGCTGCTCATGGTGTTTTTGGTATTGCAGAAGATGGAAACCTTAAGGTGTTGGATGGCAGCGAGGTAATGTACTGGTCTACAAATCTTAACAGATCATCTTCAGACAGGACAGCGAAGCTCATGGACTCTGGAAATCTTCTTGTTGTGAGCAATGAAGATCAAGGAAGAATTCTATGGCAGAGTTTCGAAAATCCAACCGACACATTTCTTCCTGGCATGAAAATGAATGAAAATTTAGTACTTACTTCATGGACAAGTAATGTTGATCCTGAAACTGGGAATTTCACATTTCAGCAGGATCAAGAGGGAACGAACCAATTCGTTATCTGGAAAAGATCGGTGAGGTACTGGAAAAGCGAAGTTTCTGGCAATTTCATTAGTTCAGATGAGATGGCTTCTGCAGTTCTTTACTTGCTATCAAATTTCACCTCTACCTCGGTCCATAATGACTCTGTGCCACATCTCACGTCATCGCTGTACAATGCTACGAGACTAGTTATGAGTTCTTCGGGCCAAATTCAGTATCTGTTGTGGGATTCTGAGAAGGTTTGGTCTTTGATCTGGTCAGATCCTAGAGATGGTTGCAGCGTGTATAATACGTGCGGTAATTTTGGTAGTTGCAATAGCGAAAATGGTTTGGTTTGCAAGTGCTTACCTGGTTTTAAGCCTAGTTTGCCGGATAATTGGAACACTGGAGATTATTCAGCTGGTTGTGTTAGGAAATCAACAATTTGCAGCAACAATGCTGTCAGCGACACGTTCTTGAGTTTAAAGATGATGAAGGTGGGAAACCCCGATTCGCAATTTAATGCCAAAAGTGAGATGGAATGCAAAATAGAGTGCCTTAACAACTGCCAGTGCCAAGCTTATTTCTACGAGGAGGTTGAAATCGCACGAAGGGGTGGGAGTAGTAGTTCTACATGTTGGATTTGGTCAGAGGATGTAAGCAATCTTCAGGAGGAGTACGATAGCGGCAGGAACCTACAGGTTCGTGTAGCTGTTTCAGATATAGGTACGAATCTCTTACATATTTCAAAATATTGGAGTTAAAAACCAGACATTATTTGTTATGTAGTGTTTTTAGATTTCAAGGAATTATATTTTTGCAGAATCAACATCGAGGAATTGCGAAACTTGTGGTACAAATCTGATCCCATATCCCCTGAGCAGTGGACCAAAATGTGGTGATCCTACATACTATAGTTTTATATGCAACACCGCCACAGGCCAGGTTAGCTTTGAGGCACCTAGTGGCACCTACCAAGTCACAAGCATCAATCCGGATACACGAAAGTTTGTCATCCAAGCCAGAAATGCAGAAAACTGCAGAAATCAAAATTTCCTGCAGCTCAATCAATCATCTCCCTTTCATGTGATCAGCAGGTGCAATGCTGATCAGTCCGACTTTAGTTCTGATTTTTCATTTAAAAGACATGAAGTTGAAATTTCATGGGGTCCGCCAATGGAACCGCGTTGTTCTTCATCAACAGACTGCAAGGAGTGGCCCCAGTCTACTTGTAATGCTACTCGAGAGGGGACGAAAAGGTGCCTCTGCACTGCAAACTCTAAATGGGATAGCTTGAGTTTGAATTGTACTCAAGGTAACCATACTTACACCATGTTTGATTGCAAGTTTTTTAATTCAGAAGATGGTGATTGCCTTTTATTGTCTATTTTTTTGCAGAAGTTGGTAACGGTAAGAAAACTGGTGAGCGAGGAAAAATGACGTTGGCTCTAATAGTTGTAGTAACTTTTATAAGTGTAGCTGTTCTGGCTATTCTCTCAAGTACCTTCATTTATGCTTACTTATGGAGAAGAAGACGGGTCAAGCGACAAGGTAACTAGAATATATCCACCACATGAATTACGTTATCTACGGCTTCATTAGTATGAATTCTCGGAGTTTGATGGAGTTAAGTCTTTGAATTCAGAAAGCAGGGAAATCCTTCAAAAGAATTCGGTGCTTCACTTTTATGACAGTGGGAGAAAAGTTAAAAGTTTTATCGAATCAGGCCGATTTAAAGATGATGATACAGAAGGCTTTGATGTACCATTTTTTGATTTGGAAAGTATACTGGTTGCTACAGATTGCTTCTCCAATACAAACAAACTTGGACAAGGCGGTTTTGGCCCTGTTTACAAGGTAACATCCCTTTATTAGGTACACGTCATGGTATAAATCAACTAATTTTTGGTAAACAATGGACTGTATCTGGATTGTACTATCAGGGTAAGCTTCCCGGAGGACAGGAAATCGCGGTCAAGAGGCTCTCGAGATGTTCAGGACAAGGCTTAGAGGAATTCAAGAATGAGGTTCTGTTGATTGCCAAACTCCAACATCGAAACCTGGTTCGACTTTTGGGCTATTGTATTGAGGGAGATGAAAAGATGTTAGTCTATGAATATATGGCTAACAAAAGCTTGGACTCATTCATATTTGGTTAGCCTCTAATTTTATTTATAGAGTTTTTCATTTGCAATAATCTATCTATATTACGGCTTGACAGAGACTAACTTACATGTAATGCTTATTGGATGGAAAACAATACCTTGCAAAGATCGAAAACTATGTGTGTCATTGAACTGGGATATGCGCTTCAATATCATTTTGGGAATTGCTCGGGGGCTTCTTTATCTTCACCAAGATTCTAGGTTAAGGATTATTCACAGAGATCTGAAAACCAGCAACATTCTTCTGGGTGAGGAGATGAGCCCCAAAATATCTGACTTTGGTTTGGCTAGGATCTTCGGAGGCAACGAAACTGCAGCAAACACCAATAGAGTGGTTGGAACATAGTAAGTTTAAGTAGATGTTATTTAACCTTTTCATCCCAAGTAGTTATAGCTCAATATTCAATTAACTAACTCAATTTATAATTCTTGTATTGCAGTGGCTATATGTCTCCGGAGTACGCATTAGATGGGTTATTTTCGGTGAAATCAGATGTCTTCAGCTTCGGTGTAGTTGTAATTGAGATCATCAGTGGGAAAAGGAACACCGGATTTTTTCAGCCGGAAAAATCTTTGAGTCTTCTAGGCTATGTGAGTGCTTGAAACATATCATATCCACCTAATATTATTGTAATCCATCATTACACCTTACCTTTTGTAAATTAATACCAGGCATGGCATTTGTGGAAAGAAGAGAAGGCATTGGATTTACTGGAGCAGACACTTCGTCAAAGCTGCAGCCAGGATGAATACTTAAAATGTGTCAATGTTGGGCTGTTATGTGTACAAGAAGACCCGGGTGATCGCCCGACCATGTCACAAGTAGTATTCATGCTAGGGAGTGAAACTGCAACTATTGCAACCCCTAAACAACCCGCCTTTATTGTTAGGCGGTGCCCTTCTAGAAGTAGCCCGCCTTCTTCCTCAAGCAAACCAGAAACATTTTCTAACAATGAGTTAACCGTCACGTTAGAAGATGGTAGGTAGCCAAAGCAGTTCTTGTGTGTCCTCTCTTTATCTTTCATTGTTATCAAGTTAAGATGAGTGCATCAGCATTGAATTTCATGATGTACTTCTTCTTGTCCATCTTCACTGTATTCTTTGCTTATAATCTGGTTACGTGTAATATTGTCTGTGCTGTAATATTTACAAATTACAGCAAATCTAATGTAACTTATGGAGCTCTCGAACATTTGGCGATCTAATATGTGTCAAAATCAATGCTGGCGAGTTATTTCAATGCTGAATTAGGTGGTAGAACTTTGAAGTCCGACTTTTGTCCTCCAATAGAAGGTGATCTCATACTTTGGACCTAAGTGGCTTGGGAAATGGCAGATATGGAGATCATAAATGGTATCAGCCGCAGCCCTTGTTGTCCCAATAAATTTGCATAATTATTTTCGTGTTTGAAAGGGTTTTATTCATGGTGGTAAGTAGCAGGCGCTACATATCTGCTGTGAAGTAAAGCAGTTATAGTTAACCTTTTATTTAGTTTCCAAACATGAACAAATTTCTTCTTCTACTTCTTCCTTCTGTGTCTGTTTGTCTCTGAATGGAGTGGCTCTCCCTCTGTCTAGTTTTGTTACTCTTGTATCTTGTCTTGCCATTTTGTACCAGCCAAGAAAATCTATCGGTGCAAACCAGACCTTGATTTCTCCCCCATGGGGACCTTTGCACTAGGCTTCTTCAGTCCTGAAAATTCTACCAAACACTTCCTTGGTACTATCTGGTCATCTAATACATCAGTACCTGTATCTGCAGTGAATGCTAACAACTGGTTCACTAATGGATACCGGAAACCTTGTTCTGAGATTTGGAGAAGACAATCTGTGGCAGAGCTTTGATCATCCCTTTGATACATATTTGCCCCGCATGAAGCTTAGCTTGAACAAAAGGACAGGCCAACGAAGGCGCCTTACATCATGGACATCATCTGATGATCCACAACCCGGAAAGTTTACCTTAGGTATTGATCCTAAAGTTCCTGGCCAGGTTTTTATCTGGAAGGAAAATCCTCCACATTGGAAGAAGTGATTTGTACATAGGCAAGCAGACAAACACAGCCTTTGATGTTGATGGTGAAAATGCTCCATCTTCGAATGGAACCGCGCATTTCCTTACTTATAACTTTGATGCTGATGAGGTTTATCTTACTTATGGTGTCTCGGATAGTTCGATAAAACTGAGGGTCGTGTTGAATCCAACTGGGCAGGTAGAGCTGCTTATGTGGCTGGATTATAGCAGAACATGGTTTGAATGGTGGAGAAAGCCTGCTGATCAATGTGATTTTTATGCTCAATGCGGTCCATATGGTGCCTGCACCGAGAAAATAGAACCCCCTTCATCACCATGCAAGTGTTTAACAGGTTTTAGGCCGAAATTCCAAAAGCAATGGCATGTGGGAGAACGGTTTTCCTTTAACGTAACAGCATGGTCAGGTGGTTGTGTTAGCGAAAAGGCATTGGCGTGCGATAAGGGACAACGGTTTTCAAAGTTTGAGAGGATGAAACTACCAGATCATGCTGTTATGTTAAGAAATAAGAGTAGGAGCGAGTGTGAATCTGAATGCCTTCGTAACTGCTCTTGCACAGCTTATGCTTATGCCACTTCAACACAACGATATAGTATGAGTTGTTTGATATGGTTTGGTGATTTGATGGATCTCGTAGAGAATCAAACTTATTTCGGGCAAGATGTTTATGTTCGTGTTCATGGATCCTGACAAGGTATGCTTGGTTAATTTCTTTTGCTATTTTGCTATTTTGCTATTTTGTTCATGGATGTGCCAATTAAAGTAATTCCTTTTCTTTTCTTGGCAGTTGGTAATAGTTTCTTGAAAAAGTCCCATGTAATTGAAATAGCCTCAGCAACAGCAGGATTGATTACAATAGTTTTTGGTTATTTCTTGTGGAAGAAAACCTTGGGAATAGAAGGTACTGCTCTCTCTCTCTCTCTCTCTGTGTCACACACGGGCTCATGCGCGTATGTGTTCTCTCTCTCTGTGTCACGCACGTGCTCATGCGCGTATGTGTAGGCAAACGAATTCTAGTTATTCAAAGAAGCGATGTTCTAACAAATATGAGTGAAACAGGGAGCAAAGGAGGAAGAATGAATGAGGCTACAAGCAATGTTAGTGCTGGAGGTGGAAATAATGATACAGAACTTCCACTCCACTTTAGGGAGAATATTAGCTGCTACAAACTTCTCTGAAGCTAATAAACTCTGAGAGGGAGGATTCGGGCCGGTTTATAAGGTGAGAGTTTTGTAGTATTCTTGATAAATATGATCATCTCCTGCTTAAGTTTGATTGTTAAGGAATGTTTCTCTTTGCTTGGGGAATTTTTCAACCTTGATTTACAGGGGATTTTTCCGGAAAATGAAGTAGCGATAAAAAGGCTGTCGAAGAAGTCAGAACAAGGACACGAGGAGTTCATGAATGAATAGCCAAGCTCCAACACACCAATCTTGTTAGGCTCCTGGGTTGCTGGATTGAAGACAAGGAAATGATATTGATCTACGAGTACATGCCCAATCAAAGTTTAGACAAACTTTTGTTCGGTATATATGCTCACCACTTCTAACAGTGATTGCTTCATGTTTTTTGATTTCTAGGACATCACATTTGATTTCCTTTGTTCATTCTACCTCATGTTTTGCCCGATCAGATCCATCTGAAAAAACAAAACTGGATTGGGGCAAACGCTCTCGAATTATAGAAGGTGTTGCTCAAGGAGTACTTTATATCCACAAGTTCTCTGGATCGAAGATCATTCACAGGGACCTCAAAGCAAGTAATATACTGTTGGATGGAGCAATGAACCCCAAGATTTCCCACTTTGGAATGGCAAGGATTTTCGGGATGAACCAAACTGAAGCAGATACGAATAGGGTTGTTGGCAGTGGCACATAGTAAGTACAAAAGCACATGGTATATCACCATTTCATGTGAAACCTTATGCAATTGTTTCTGTTGCTCACTTCTCTGCCACCATTCGTGCAGCGGGTGACATGTACATGTCGCCCGAGTATGCACTCTATGGCCATTTTTCCGAGAAATTGGATGTATTTAGCTTCGGAGTGTTATTGTTGGAGATTGTAAGTGGGAAGAAGAGTGCTGATCTTTATCGTTTTGGACGTTCACCGACTCTTGCCCGATGGGTAGGTACTAAAATTATTTCTAGTTTTTACCCTTGCTTCCAGTTCAAGTAACTGAGCAGTCATGTAAGATGATGGGATTAGGCATGGGAGTTATGGAAAGAAGGCAGAGGAATGGAGGTGTTTGATGAATCGGTAAGGGAAACATACCGGCCGATGAAGCGTTGAGGTGTATCCATGTGGGGCTTTTGTGCGTGCAAGAAGATCCGGCTGATCGCCCAACAATGTCATCGGTAATTCTTATGCTGCAGGGCATTGAAGCTGCATTACCTCCTGCCTCTAAAGAACCTGCCTTTTCAACTCATAGGAATTCCGGTGACGTTAGCTGTTCCACCAATGCTGACACCACCATTGGTTTACCAGAACCCCGGTAGCGATTCAACATGGGGAGAGAACCAAGTTCGAATCTCCCTACCCGTTGCTATAAAAATAACATGATCATTAATCTACGCTGCTAATACAAACACTTCTGTTACTGATTGTTGAGAAATTCAGATGTGACTTATGTGAATGCCAAAATTTGTATAATGATTAGTGTTTGGTGATCTAATACGATGATGTACAAATTTGACCCAAAGGGATGGACATAATTTTGCTCACCCCTTACGTGATGGTGATGCTAATTACCTCATTTAAATGTGTTTAAATTTCAAAATTTGTGTAATAGATGGATTAAATCTAAAAGAATGCATGTGAGCAAAAATGCACTCCAAAGGAATGTATGTGTAACCAACCAACCGGTGAATCGAGCCCGTCATTTTTATTACCTCGTTTAGAGATCATCTTTAAAAAAATTTACAAAAATTTGAAATCATTTAGCCATCTAACTATCACACAAACGGATAAACTACATAACATTTTCAATAAAACAACGAAATGTAACAAATTTTCACGGTGATAATCAAAAGATTATTCCATTAATTCCCATTTTGCTAATTTTTGCCGACATCGCACCATTAAGTTGTATCACTATTTGCAAACCAAATCCCATGAGATTTACAGCAATCCGACCTTAGCTCAGTTGGTAGAGCGGAGGACTGTAGTGGGTAATATGCTTTCAGCCATCCTTAGGTCGCTGGTTCGAATCCGGCAGGTCGGATTTTAGTTTTGGTTTAACTTTTTTGTTTCTTTATTTCAATTTAATAAAATATCCCTAGTACAGTTGAAGTTCAAACAAATCCAATTTCAATTTAATAAAACATCAATGTTTCACCTTGTCAGAGTTAATAATACTTGATTGACACTAACAGAGTATTTTTAGCAGCATTTTTGGACAAAATTCCGTGATAACCAAGATTGCCCGCCAACTGTTTGATATTATGACTGTTAGAAAGGAAACAGAGGAGGAAGAAAAAAAAAACGACACTTTTCAAATCTCAAAAATCCAAAATTTGCTTTTCTAACTTTTTCCTCAACTGTTGTGTCGTTTTAGCACCCCAAACATGCCTACTCCAGCAACGTTTCAACACGGTCATTCAAGTTGCAGTGAATCCGAGGTACGCGTGTCCATGACTATGATGTCTCTTATGACTTTGTTGGGTTTCCATATCTTTGTCTGTGACAGAAAAAAAGAAGAGAGGATGTTTGTTTCTTTACATTGAATTGTTTGAGATATGCTAGCGAGGCCAATCATAGCTTTTACATTGGCAAAAAAATAAAGTAGCCCACAGTGGGCAGCTCACTGAATGCGATTATAAGATTTAGTTTTAGTAGCATCACCGTCTAATAAATATTTGTCACGTGCTTAAAAAAAGTATTATTCATTCAATAGACTATTGACACATGATAAATTAGTGACATGAGAGAATCTGTAGGTGGGTAGGTAATGAGTGTATTTGATGCTTTTTGTGCCACAGTGGAAGGTGATCATACTCACTTTGAACCCAAGTATATGGTGGACTCACATTGTCTTTATTAAATTGCTGTCACTACCGACATTTGGACTTAAACATTTGATGAAATAAAGGTTGTTTAGAACACTTGATGCTCATTTGCAATAGTGTATGCACTTTCTCTAGTTTTCGTGACAAGTTATTGTTGAACACTTCTTCCTCTGTCTGTCTGTATCTGAATGGGTTGACTCCTTTGTGTTTTTATGTTTCTCCTATCTGTTTGTACAAGCCTAGACAACCTAGTACCGGGAAAATCTCTCGGCGCAGACCAGACCTTGATTTCTTCCAGTGGAACATTTGCATTAGGCTTCTTCAGTCCTGAAAATTCTAAGAAATTCTTCCTTGGAATATGGTACAACACAATCCCAAAGACCACAAAAGTATGGGTTGCCAACAGAGAATCCCCACTTGATTCTCCGGGTGTTATGACGCTTAGCGGTGATGGAAATCTTGTAGTGTTAGATGGGATGACTAGAAAACTAGTTATCTGGTTGTCTAATGCGTCAATACCAGCTTCTGCAATGAATGCCACAACTGCTGTACTGATGGATAGTGTAAACCTTCAACCAATATTTGTAGAAGACATTTTGCCTAGCATGAGGGTTTAGCCTGAACAAAATAACAGGTCAACAAGCGCGTCTGACATCGTGGGCAGCACTTGATGATCCACTACCTCGAATGTTCAGCGTAGGCATTGATCCGAAAGCTCCCAGGCAGCTAATTACGTGGAAGGGCAATGCTACATATTGGAGAAGTGCTGTATACTTGGGCAAGGAGTCAAAAACATTCTTTAGAAATCAAAGCCGAGGCTTCTTTTACGTTGCTTACAATTTTGATGCTAATGAGATTTATTTTACTTTTGGTGTGTCGGATAGTTCAGTAAAACTGAGGGCTGTTTCGAGTCCAACTGGGCAGTTCAACCTGCTGCTGTGGATGGATAGAAGTAAGACATGGTTTGAAGCGTGGGGAGAGCCTATAAGAAAGGTTAGCCTTGGAGGTGGAAAGACTGATACCGAACTACCACTCTTCTGACTCTTCAGTTTAAGTAGTATATTAGCTTCTACAACATACCAATCAAACAAGTCAAAGAAGTCAGGGCAAGGACATGAGGAGCTCATGAATGAGTTAACGCTTATAGCCAAGCTCCAACATACCAATCCCGTTAGGCTCTTGGGTTGCTGCATTGAAGACGAGGAAATGATATTGATCTATGACCAATGGTGGATTCAGAAATTTTTCCTGGGCGAGGTATAAACGCTTACAAGTTGTTTTAGATGACAAAAGTCATTTAAAATTAAATGACACATTATCATTTTACGAAAATAAAAAGGGTTAAGTCAAGATAACTACCCAATCTTTAGAGGTGATTTCAAATTGGTCTTAATCTTTTAG
Source organism: Gillenia trifoliata (assembly GCA_018257905.1). Taxonomy (NCBI): domain Eukaryota; kingdom Viridiplantae; phylum Streptophyta; class Magnoliopsida; order Rosales; family Rosaceae; genus Gillenia; species Gillenia trifoliata. Next base: position 7,073,060 of record CM031082.1, read on the forward strand.
AACATTCCAACGTTTTGAAAAGTGGACATTTGTTAGGTTCACTAGCGTTACGTGATGATTTGGACAATTATTAAAGCGGGCTTTTACTCTCAAGTAAAAATCCGACGCAGTTTAGCTAAGCAAATTTACAGCTTAATTTGGTTATAAAAAGAGTCGATTTGGGGAATTAGAGTTCCAAAGAAGACAATTTGTAGAGACAAACTTTAGTATTTGTCCACTTGATCATTTGATGCTAGAAACATCATTACTTAATTTTGGTAAAGTTATCACTGAACACCGATGACCTAACAAATATATAATTTTTAAAACGTTAGGTAGTTATTTGGAATGTTTTAAAAGGTTTAGACGTATTTGAAATCACTCCCAAATGTTGGATAATTATCCGTATTTAACCCAAATAAAAACAACATTACAACTTATAATTTACGAGTGTACACGGCGAGTTTTAATTTTATGTAAATGAAGCTATTATTTATCATTTGAACTCTTATAATTATAATTTATTTTTACTTTTTTTTTCGTTGAATTATATTTCATTTTTACCAAAATAAAAAAGTTGTTAAACAATATGCATGATAAAGATGACGTGTAGGCCATAGAAAGTCAATCAAAGTCTTCAAACAGAAAAAAAAAAAACTCAAACATAAATGATTAGAAAATCAATCAAAGTCTTTAAAGATTGTGTGGTGTGGGCCATTGAATGCCTTTTCTAAAGGGGTACGTGACTTCAAAGTTGAAAGAAATTGTTCCGTTTGAACACGACGATGTCGTTCCGTTTAAGTGGCTGGACCAAACCACGTCGTTTGGTCCAGGGTTATTTAAAAAAAAAATTGCTTCTCTCTCCTCCTGAATTGGCTGTCGCCGTTGCTGGTTTTGCCCTTCCTGACAAGGTAGTTTCAGGCAATTTGGGTGAGAAAAATGGGATTCAACGAAGGTGTTTTTCGGGGGCTTGATGGGCAACTGCCCACCCTTGCCACCCTATATACACACACACACACACACACACGTATATACATGTATATGTTAAATTTTAGGCATTGTAATTATTGAAACAAGATATACAGAGGAATGGAGGTGATTGATGCATCAATAAGTGAAGCATGCATGCCCCCTTCAACCTTCATGAAGCTGGCCAACTTAGGAACTCCAGTACTGTTCGTTCTTCTCAACAATTCCGCGACCATTACTATGCCGGAAGCTCGATAGAGGTTCACTATTTCCTAGCTTAACACATTTGAAGTTGGATGAATAAAAAAAAAGTGTATAAGTAATCAATATTCCCCTCCAGCAAGAATTGTTTAGTGCTCCAAAGTACGTGTTAGTTCAAATTTTTTAACTACTAAATTTTGATTTTTATATTTTAAAACAAAAAATCTAACAGTTAAAAAATCCGAAGTATATGATACTCGAAGAAAATTCCCCTCCTATCCTCGAAACTCACCCCCTACTAAATCTGCAAAAGTGCTTTTCCAATACTTTTCCTGAGGACTGCATCATTTTACCATGTAGGAATAATACTTGATTGTGCTAGTACTAGTCTCGCACACGCCTACTTTATTCATGACCCTTTACGACTTGGTTCGCAAAGTCGTGTATTTGCTTCAACCGTTTGGAAATGGGAGTGCATGTAAGCCCGTCATAGCGCTCACATTGTTTGAAAGGTTGAACATGTTTCTTCTGCTACGAAAAAATTATGTACACAATTTATGCAACATCTGTCATCTAAAGTACGAATATTAAAATGTTATATTGACCATTTGAAGTGTTCTTTTGTTAAAATTTATATTCTATTTTTGTTATTTAATGTCTCCACATTAAAATTTTGAATTTATAAATATGCACATTTTAGTTCTTCCAATTATAAATAAACTTAAATGAGAAAACATTAAAAAAAATTAGTGACACATAAGAAAAATATGTAAATACATAAGTATACAAAAATGACTGTACCGAAATACATTAAATTGATTTGTTAGTATTGAAATTTATTATAATGAGTTAGTGTAACTAGATGTTTGTACCGAAATGTCAATACCAAATTATATTATATAGAAGTTTAGAACACGGCTTTTTTTTTTGGATAAGTTTAGAACACGTCATGCTCATTTGCAATATGGTACGCAGTCTCACTAGATTTGGAGACAAATTATTGTTGAGCACTTCTTCTTCTTCCTCTTGTCTCTCTGTCTCTCTGTCTCTCAGTATCTGAATGGGGTGGCTCCTTCTGTCTTGTTTTCTTTCTTTTATCTGTTCGTACAAGCCTAGACAACATAGTAACAGGCAAATCTATAGGCGCAGACCAGACCTTGATTTCTTCTACTGGAACATTTGCATTAGGCTTTTCCAGTCCCCAAAATTCGGATAAATTCTTCCTTGGTATATGGTACAACACAATCCCAAAGAAGCTGAAAGTATGGGTTGTGTTTACACTGAAAAATACCCGTTGGATTTATCGGGCTTAATTGGGATTACAGATTGATGGGCTGAGCCTAAAGCGAAAGGCCCAGCCCAAGTCCAAAGGAACTGAAAAGGAAAAGGAAATATCTATTCCTGGTAGAGCACTCAAGTGCCTGTGCCTACCCCGTTAAGAACATTCAATGCAAAGATATTGGCGGCATGGGAAAAGCAAATCTTCAGAGGATGACTAAGTCTAGATGACGATTGCCAATTGAAGCGACAGCAGCCACGTAGGGCACCCAGCTGTCCATATGAGCTTTGAGCCACGACTTATAACTGAGTGTTGGGTTGGGTCTGACCTAAAGGCCCAACCCAGGCTAGTAAAACAAAACAGAAAGAAGTCTGAACAACATTTAATGCAAAACACTGGGCAAATTGGAGGGAAACAGACTACGAATAAAGAACTCTTTCTCAGTGGGAATAGGTTGATCAGACCAGATGATGTTCTTCTTCGCTAAGTCTTTAAGAACAGAGAGCAGTGCCGGCAATGACGTGGACTCCTGAACATTAGTCTTTGAAAAATACTGAAAACTAAAAACATGATGTTAGATTACATATTGATCATTTGAAGTGTTCTTTTTTATTAAAATTCATATTCTATTTTTTGTTATTTAATGTCTCCACATTAAATTTTGAATTTATAAATATGCACATTTTAGTTCTTTCAATTATAAATAAACCTAAATGAGAAAATATTAAAAAATTAGTGATACATAAGAAAAATATGTAAATACATAAGTATACAGAAACGACTATACCGGAATATAATAAATTGATTTGTTTGTGAAAATTTAAAATGTTCTGTATCAAAAATTTATTATAATGATAGTGTATCTAAATATTTTGAAACTCTAAATGTTTTGTACTGAATTATATTATTTGTAGTTTAGAACACGGTCTTTTTTTTTTTTATAAGTTTAGAACACGTCATGCTCATTTGCATTAGGGTACGCATTACCAGATTTGGAGACAAATTATTGTCAACACTTCTTCTTCTCTCCTCTCACGATCGTTTCTCAAGATCAATGCGGTGGCTCCTTTGTCTTGTTTTCTTCTTTATCTGTTTGTACAAGCCTAGACAGTGGCGGATCCACCCTTGTGGCAGCGTGGGCAGCTGCCCACCCAGGAACAAAATTCTTGCTCCGGGACCCAATTCTTGCCCACCCGTAACTCAGAATATTTGCCCACCCGTAACTGAGCATACAGAGGGCGATCCGCCTTTATTAATTGAATATTTGGGCTGGGCTGCTGACCAGTGGTCATGGCAGCTCGGGAGTGGACGACGAGGAGTCCCTGTGGTGGACTCCAGTAGTCCTGTACCGGGTAGAGCCTCCTGGGCAGTCGGGCACTGGCTTCACAAATTTTCTTCAAAGCTTGGCATTCCAGGAAGAAGATTTAGCTTTTTTTTTTAACCCTGACCAAAACGGTGATGTTTTGGTCCTTTGTTTAAAAAAGAAAAATGACATGCAGCTGGCTTGCCTTTCAATAAAACGACATGTCGCTTTTTTAAAAACCCGTGATCCCCAATTTTCATCCCGAGCAAAGAAAGAAAAGGAACCAATCAAAGACAAGACCCCATTTTCATTTCCTGACTCAACCCCCCATTTTCACCTCAAATTCATCTTTACTCAAATTTTTTCATCTCCACTTCCTTCCTCAATCTCTCCGCGCCACTCATTCTGAGCCCGCCATGAACAAGGCAATTTAGGTAGAACACTACACAAAGTATGTATAATTTAACCTAAATTTTATTCCTTAATTTCAAAGTTTCATACAAAATTTCATTATTTGTTTCATATGGTTTCTTCATTGGCTTGATTGTTTTCACTTTGACTATCCCCTCTTATTAGTTTCTTGCTAGTTTTGATAATAAATTGGTGATTATGAATTTATGCTTATTTGAATTATAATTTTCGTGGAATATGATGAATGTGTTTTGTTAATTGTGATTTTGTAGTTAAGAGAGTATTTGTGATGTTTAAAATTGATTATTAATTAAAACGTTGATTAATTGATAGGGGTTTGTATTTCATTGGTTAATAGTGGCTATGGAAAGATTTTAGTTAAGAGACCAACGCCACCACAAAGTAGTTCAATTAATCCGGTAGTTCCAAGAAAACCGAAAATAGATGAAATCTTAGCTAATCTTCCTGCAGACCTGACTTCTGACCTCCCATGTCAGAGTATGATCCCCAATTTTTGAGATGAAATTGAAGGGCATATATACAAATGGAACCTTGTCGGACCAAAAGATCATGGGACTTCCCACAAACTCAAGGTCGCCGGTTTCTCCCAAAGTGGTTTGACGAGTATGATTGGTTGGAGTATAGCATAGCAAAAGGATGCCGCATTTTTGTTTTAATTGCTATCTATTTAAGACTAACTTTAGTAAAGGTGGGAGTGATGCATTCACTAGTAAAGGCTTTAAAGGTTGAAGTATAAGGGTAACCACAAGTTCATGTTGGTGTTGCTGGTGTCTTCATAATCAAGCTACTCAAGCTCTTTTAGGATCTCATGAATCAAAAAGCAACATCTTCAAACGGCTTTCGTTACAATCGGACTTAAGCTCGAGGCAACTATCGTGATTTGCTTGAATGCATCAATTGATTGTACTAGATTTTTTGTTGCGATAAGTCTCTCTTTCGGGTCAAGTGATGAATCGTTAACATCAAACAATAGGGGGAATTATATTGAGCTGTAATTTCTTGCCGATCATGATGAGAAAGTTAAGTCCGTGGTGTTGGATCATGCTCCCGAATCTCAAATTAGTGGCCTTGCCAACCAAAAGACCTTGTCACGTATGCCTATGAAACCATTAAAGTTATCACAATGGATATGGAAGGCAAATTCTTTTCTATGTTGGCTGACGAATCCCTGATATTTCAAATTAAAGAGCAAATGAAGTGTAGTGTTTCTTTGCTATGTGGATGACAATGGTCAAGTAATTGAAAGGTTTTGGGAGTCTGGGCATGTTAGTGATACCACTGAGTTCTTCCCTAAAAAAGGCCACATGATCAATTATTTTCTACATCTAAATTGAGCATGTCTATGCTACGCGGCAAGGTTATGATGGAGCTAGTAATATGAATGGAGAGTTCAATGGCCTTAAGAGCATCATTTTGAGAGAACATCCTTGTGCATTTTATGTTCATTGTTTTGCACATCAACTTCAACTTGCACTTGTGGCCGCTGCAAAGGGAAACGTGATGAGATTGCCATATTTTTCACATGGGCCAATGGTTTATCAATATTATTGAGCATCATGTAAGCGTCGATGCACTTAGAGAGAATAACAACAACAAGAACTAGTGGGATGCACTTGAAAATGATTGTTCATAAATCAAGCGAGGCTTAAATCAAGAAACTAATCTCAAGCGACCTAGTGATACACGGTGAGCCTACATTATGATACCTTACTTAGTATCATTTCCTTGTTCAAATCGGTTGTGGAATGTGCTTCAGTGATTATAGAAGATCGTAACAATGAGTACTAAGGGTAAAGCATTAAGGACAAAAGAATATATCCTATCTTTGAGTTTGTCTTCCCTATTTTTGATGAGATCTATATTGGGAGTCACAAATGGTTTGTCACAAGCATTACAAAGGAAAGATCAAGATCTTGTCCATGCAATATTAGTCAAAGCTTGTGGGGCAAACAAATCACAACACATGAGGATAATGAGTTTGATGAATTGCTTGAGCAAGTTTCTTGTTTTTGTATGTGTCATGATATTGAGGTTCCTATAGATGGATGGGGGCATTTGTACTGAGGGAGATCACGACGTAGAGCTCAAGGTATTACAAATCTCCATCATTATCAGGTGGGATTATTTTATATTGCCATTGATAAAGTACTTTTGGAGTTGAATCACCGCTCAATGAGGTAACATCGAAGTTGCTTATTTGAAGTACATGTTTGAGTCCTAAAATTCATTCCGAGCTTTTTGAGCCAAGTTGGAAAACTTATTCAGTTTGCCAAATTTTATCCTCAAGACTTCTATCAAACATATTTGAGCTTCACATCAACTTGAATATATTCAAGATGTGCGTATGAGTAATGAGCTCTTTCAATTGGAAGGAATTGGTGATCTTTGCAAAAAAATGGTGGAGACAGGGGAGACACATGCTAAAACACATAATCATGTGTATAAGCTTATTACATTGGCTTTAGTGTTACCGGTTGCAACTGCTACAGTGGAGAGAGCTTTTTTCAGCTATGAAAATTATCAAGTCCCTTCGCAACAAAATGGGGAGATCAATGGCTAAGTGCGGATAGCTTGCTTGTTTACATTGAGAAAGATAAGCTTTATTGAACATAACGAAACTAGATCACGGAACGTTTTCATGATATGAAAACTCGTCGTGACGTTTAGTTTGAAATGATAATTGTATTGTTTTAACTTTTTAAAGTCTTTGTTATCTCTTGATGCTTATATTTCGCCCACCTAAGAAAAAAATTCCTGGATCCGCCAACGAGCCTAGACAATCAGTACCAGGCAAATCTATCGGTGCAGAACAGACCTTTGATTTCTTCTCTACTGGAACATTTGCATTAGGCTTCCAGTTCCAAAATCTTGGATAAATTTTCCTTGCCATATGGTACAACACAATCCCAAAGAATGAAAGTATGGGCTTGCCAACAGAGAGTTCCACTTGATTCTCCGGGTGTTTTAATGCTTAGCGGTGGTGGAAATTCTTGCGTTAGCTGGGCTGACTAGAAAATTAGTTATCTGGTCATCTAATTTTACCGAATGCCACAACTGCTGTAATTGAGGGATAGTGGAAACCTTCAACTGATATTTGGGCAAGACATTCTGTGGCAGAGTCTGATCAACCCTCTGACACATTATTGCCTGGCTCAGTTTAGTCTTTACAAAATAAATAGCAACAAGAGCGTCTGACATCGTGGGCAGCAGCTGATGATCCACGGACCCGAATGTTCAGTGTAGGCCTTGATCCGGAAAGTTCCAGGCACAATTATCTGAAGGGAAATGCTGCTATATTGAGAGACGTACAGTTTACTTCAGCAAGCGTACAAACACATTCTTTAGAAATCATGAGACTTACCTTACTTACAATTCTGATGCTAACGATTTACGTACTTTTGCGTCAGATACTCCTAAAATTTAGAGTCGTTTTGAGTCCAATTGGGTAGTTGAATCTGCTGGATGTGGATTGATAAAAGTAAGACATGGGCTGAAGCGGGGATTGCCTATTAATAAATGTGATTTTTTATGCTCGATGCGTCCATATGGTGCCTGTGATAAAAACGGTAATCCCTTCTCTCGTCACAATGCAAGCAGCTTGAAGGGTTTTAGAATGAGTTTCGTAAACAATGGCTATGAGGGACCAATGGCCCGTGTGGTTGTGTTCGGGAAAAGGCACATTGACATGCGATGAAGGGGGAAGGGTTTTCAAAGTTTGAGAATATGAAACTACTGATCATGCTATTATTTTAGGAAGGCAGTGGGTGAGTGAATGAATCTGAATGCCTTCAGAAATTGCTCTGCACAGCTTATGCCCATTCAAATGTGACAGAAGGAGGTAGTACAAGATGCTTGACATGGTTTGGTGACCTGACGGGACCTTGTAGACAATCACACCTCATGGGCAAACTATGTGCTATTCGTGTTCACCCTCCTATCAAGGTATGTTAGTTTGGTTTCTTTCACTATTTTCTGAATGCATGTATCAACAATATACTGAGCAGATAATAGTAGTTAGCTAGAGAATGGATATTACTGGGGCCACATATTTGTCTATTGCAGGTAAGGGCTTGTGTTAAGCAGTTCCTTGTAATAGCGATAGTCTCTCCAATGGCAGGATTGTTGGACAGTAATTTTTGTCTATTTTGTGGAAGAAAACTTGAGTCAGCGGCTGATACCACACGCACGCTACGCACACACACACCATCTCTCTTTCTCTCTCTTCTGACATTTGCAGGCACCAATTAGAACACGGAGTCGATCCAAACAAATGGTGCTCTCTAACAATACGACTCAAAACAGGAGCATAGGAGGAAGTACAGTGAGGCTAATAAACTCAGAGGTGGGAAAGAATGATACAGAACTACTGCTCTTCAGTTGAAGAAGGAGTATCTTGACTGCTACAAACAACTTCTCTGAAGCTAATAAACTCGGAGAGGGAGGATTCGCCCTGTTTATAAGATGACCCTTCCATTGTGATGCTAGTACATTAATTGTTCTTCAAATTCCTCCTTAATAATGTTCGAATTAAGTTTCATTGTTAACAAGTCTAGTGGTTTTTTATTTGCGGGATTTTTTCATCCTTGATCTACAGGGTTTTTTTACTGGAAATGAAGAAGTTGCAATGAAAGGCTGTCAAAAAGTCAGGCAAGGACATGAGGAGTTCATGAATGAGTTAACGTCATAGCCAAGCTCCAACGTACCAATCTCGTTAGGCTCTTTGGTTGTTGCATTGAATGAGGAAATGATATTGACTACGAGTTCAAGCTCAATCGAAGTTTTGACAAATTTTTGTTTGGTATATGCTCATCACTGCTAACATTAACTCTTTCATATTGTTTGGGAATCACATTTCATTACCCTTCTGCAACATCTTTTTCCAACTTTTAAAGAATTTCACTAAAACCATTTTCCTCATGGTTTGTGTATAATCAGACCCATTTGAAAAAGAAAAACTCGGATTAAAATCGTCTTCGAATCATAGAAGGTAGATTGCTCAAGGAGCACTTTATATTCAAGGCACTGCATTGAAAATTATCCACAGGGATCTTGATATGATTTTTACTGTCTATGCAATTCGGGTCAAAATCACATGAAATAATTTGTAAGAATACAAAGGATATTGTAGTATAGATGCTCATGCAAGGTCGTTTCTCCTCAAGGACTATTTGGATAATTTAGGTGAAACAATTCCTAATTAACTACTTAGAATTTAAAATTGAGAAAAGAGATTTTGATTTTAGGTAATATAAAAAGAAACAAAATTTTAATTAAAAACAAATATGATAAAAGAAAAGAGTTTTAAATACCAATTTATAAAGCACTAGGTTCCACCATCACCTAGCAATCTTATGAATTTTTACTGATTATTTATGATCTACACATGCTACTTTGAAGGTTATTAGTTTTCTTAATATATATTCTCCTCGTGATATTCAAGCAAGAACGTATATCTAATATGCAATCCGTCCTGTGATATTCCCGTATCAAATATAAATATGCAAGACTCATTAAGTTCTATGGAAACCTTTAAAAAACCATGCAACCCCTAAGAGCGTGATATTTCGCTTTAGGCAAATTACAATTATCAATCACAAGAAGCAAAACTCAATCCTCCGTGATATTCCGATCGAATTGCATCCAATTACTTGTCTAAACATCCTAATGGTGGCTACTATCAAGACAATTAGATAGTTTAAAACACCAGCGGATCAATAATTCAAAGTGTGCATGCAATCAATCATAAACAATTAAATAAAATTACATATTCAGCGCAAGGCTTAAGGCTTCACCACAATGAAATTAGTTACGTGACATTCATAATTAAAATCATAGAAAAAATTATTAAGAAGAAAAGAATGAAAACACCAAGGTAGAAAGTCTCCAAGAACCCTAAAGTTGAAATAATTATATGCGTCACCCACAATTGTCAACGGATAAGTAATATATAACGCTTATGCTGATCCCACAAACCCTAAATAATAGTCTTTCGCTCCAACTAGAAACTAAATAATAATAAAATAACTTAGAAAATAGATTTCAATTAATCTAGAAGAATCTACACAGAAACTGTCCAACCACGTTTTAGCCTCAAATCTCCTCCAAATCCGGCCCAAGATAGCTTGTTTTAAAGATAAGAACGTTTGGAACACAACTCCAGAATGCCACAAATCCATCAGAGGTCGTCTTGGGCTCCAAAAACGCAATTTAAACCCAAAAACGTGACTTTTCAGCACCGCGCACTGCTCCTTTATTTTGTTGCCAGAAAATAACTACTTGGCGGAAAAATCTGATATTTTGATAGGATCACGCTCAGAGACTCACGGACTTCCTCCAACTGGAATTACTCCAAAATTCGTCCATTTGATTATGTTTTGCTCCAGAGGAAGTTGAAAGTCCTATATTGAAAATACAATTCAAAGTATCAAAATTCTTCCAAAATATTGACCAAAATATACTAAGAATAAGGATAAATATATAAATATAAAATCTACTCATCAAAAATCATTCACAGGGACCAAATTTTCAGACTTTGGGATGGAAAAAAATTTCGGGATGGAACATAGTAAGTTGCAATGTTAAACCGTATGCAGTTGCTACATGTCACCTGAGTATGCACTTTATGGCCATTTTTCAGAGAAATTGGATGTATTTAGCTTTGGAGTGTTGCTCTTAGAGATTATAAGTGGAAAGAGGAATTCTGCTTTTCATCGTTTTGAACAGCCGCTTACAAGCATGATTGAATGAAAGCTTCGATCACAAGCATGGATGGCTTATTTTTCAAATTTGCAATTGAATGGAAGCTTCGATCACAAACATGATTGAATGATTGATGGGTTTGTTTATATGTTAAATTTAGGCATGGGAGTTATGGAAAGAAGGTAGAGGAATGGAGGTGATTGATGAATCAGTAAAGGAAATATGCCGGTCGGATGAAGCTCTGAAGCGTATCCATGTACATGTAGGGATTTTGTGTGTCCAAGAAGCTCCAGCTGATCGACCAACAATGTCTTCTGTAGTTTTTATGCCAAAGAACCTGCTTTTTCAACGCAGATCGAGGAAGTCCAGTGCTGTTGGTTCTTCTTATTCTCAAATGTCTACAAGTTTTTTCCAATAAGGTAGCCACCATTAGTACGCCAGAATCTCGATAAAGGTTCAATACGGTTTCCTTTAATCTGAACTAAAAACCGTGTAAGAATTTCTCCTTGCTTAAGGCCTTATTTTCTTATAATCTGTTAACTGTAATATTTTTCTTAATGATAGAACTTCAATGAAATGTTGGATTTCTGATATTTTTCATTTAATCGGTGCTTGATTTTTGGTTTTTCCAGCCTCCTAAATATGCCAACAGGGTTGTTGGAAAATAGTAAGTATATATTGCACATGTTATCGTTCATGTACTAAACCTTATGCGATCACCACTACTGCTCAATTACTTTTCTGCCATTTCTCTGAGAAATTGGATGTATTCAGCTGTGGAGAGTTGTTGCTAGAGAATGTCACTGGAAAGAGGAGCTGTTCTTTCTATCGTTTTTGAAGATTCAGTAACGCTTGCTGGTCTAGTAAGTTTGAGAAATTCTAGTTTATGTATTCCTTTTTTTTTTTTTTTATGCCTTGCCAGCTGCACATTGTTTGAAAGGTTGAACGTGTTTCTTCTGCTACGAAAAAATCACGTACAGAATTTATACAATTACTGTCATCTAAAATAAGGATATTTAAAGGTCATATTACGTTGGACTTAGTCATAGCGTTTACATTGTCTGAAAGGTTGAACATGCTTCTTATGCTACGAAAAAATCGTGTACACAACTTATACAATCACTGTCATCGATCTAAAGTACGAATGTAAAAAGGTCATACTATGTTGGACTTAAATGGCCAGCATCACATGTAGTTTTTGAAGATAGTAAAATGAGGCACGATACACATTTCTGATTTGATGTGAAACTTTCAAGGGATTTTTGAACATTAGTCCTTGAAAAATATTGAAACTAAAAAAAACATGATGTTAGATTACATATTGATCATTTGAAGTGTTCTTTTATTAAAATTCATATTCTATTTTTGTTATTTAATGTCTCCACATTAAAATTTTGAATTTATAAATATGCACATTTTAGTTCTTTCAATTATAAATAAACCTAAATGAGAAAATATTAAAAAAAAATTAGTGACACATAAGAAAAATATGTAAATACATAAGTATACAGAAACGACTATACCGGAATATAATAAATTGATTTGTTTGTACCGAAATGTCTGTACCAAAATTTATTATAATGAGTTAGTGTATCTAAATATTTGAACCGAAATGTTTGTACTGAATTATATTATTTAGAAGTTTAGAACACGGTCTTTTTTTTTTTATAAGTTTAGAACACGTCATGCTCATTTGCAATAGGGTACGCAGTTTCACTAGATTTGGAGACAAATTATTGTTGAACACTTCTTCTTCTTCCTCTGACTCTCTGTCTCTCAGTATCTGAATGCGGTGGCTCCTTTGTCTTGTTTTCTTTCTTTTATCTGTTTGTACAAGCCTAGACAGTGGCGGATCCACCTTGTGGCAAAGGTGGGCAGCTGCCCACCCAGAGGAACAAAATTCTTGCTACTGAATTCAATTTTGCCCACCCAGAACTCAGAATATTTGCCCACCCGTAACTACATACAGAGGCGGATCCGCCTTATTAATTGAATATTTGGGGCTGGCCACAGTGACCAGTGGTCATGGCAGCTCGAGGACGACGAGGAGTCCTCTGTGGTGGACCTAGTAGTCTGGTACTGGTAGAGCCTCTGGGCAGCTGGGCAGCTGGGCTTCAGCCTTCAGGCTTGGCATTCGCGAGGAAGAAGACGAGCTTTTTTTTTTTTTTTAACCCCGGACCAAAACGGTGACGTTTTGGTCCTTTGTTTAAAAAAAAGAAAAACGACATGCAGCTGGGCTTGCCTTTCAATAAAACGACATGTCGTTTTTTTTAAAAACCCAGATCCCCAATTTTTCATCCCGAGCAGCAGCAAAGGAACCAATCAGCACAGCACCCCATTTTCACTCGACTCAACCCCCCATTTTCACCTCAAATTCATCTTTACTCAAATTTTTTCATCTCCACTTCCTTCCTCAATCTCTCCGGCGCCACTATCTCTAAGCCCGCTCATGAACAAGGCAATTTAGGCAAGAACACTACACAAAGTATGTATAATTTAACCTAAATTCTTATTCCTTAATTTCAAAGTTTCATACAAAATTTCATTATTTGTTTCATATGGCTTCATTGGCTTGATTGTTTTCACTTTGACTATCTCTTATTAGTTTTTAAGGTTTTGGATAATAAATTGGTGATTATGAATTTATGCTTATTTGAATTATAATTTTGTGGAATATGATGAATGTGTTTGTTAATTGTGATTTTGTAGTTAAGAGAGTATTTGTGATGCTTAAAATTGATTATTAATTAAAATTTGTTGATTAATTGATAGGGGGTTTGTATTTTCATTGGTTAATAGTGGCTATGGAAAGATTTTTAGTTAAGAGACCAACGCCACCACAAAGTAGTTCGACTAATCCGGGTAGTTCCAAGAAACCGAAAATAGATGAAATCTTAGCTAATCTTCCTGCAGACCCGGGACTTCGACCTCCCATGTCAGAGTATGATCCTAATTTTTGAGATGAAATTCGAAGGGCATATATACAAATGGAACCTTGTCGACCAAAAGATCATGACTTCCCACAAACTGATGGTCGTCGGTTTCTCCCAAAGTGGTTTGACGAGTATGATTGGTTGGAGTATAGCATAGCAAAAGATGCCGCATTTTGTTTTAATTGCTATCTATTTAAGACTAACTTTAGTAAAGGTGGGAGTGATGCATTCACTAGTAAAGGCTTTAAAGGTTGGAAGTATAAGGGTAAACTACAAGTTCATGTTGGAAAGGTTGGTAGTCTTCATAATCAAGCTACTCAAGCTCTTTTAGATCTCATGAATCAAAAGCAACATCTTCAAACGGCTTTCGTTAAGCAATCGGACCAAGCTCGAGGCAACTATCGCATTTGCTTGAATGCATCAATTGATTGTACTAGATTTTTGTTGCGACAAGGTCTTCCTTTTCGGGGTCATGATGAATCGTTAACATCAAACAATAGGGGGAATTATATTGAGCTTTTGCAATTTCTTGCCGATCATGATGAGAAAGTTAAGTCCGTGGTGTTGGATCATGCTCCCGGGAATCTCAAATTAGTGGCTCCTACAATCCAAAAAGACCTTGTCAATGCATGTGCCCATGAAACCATTAAAGTTATCACAATGGATATGGAAGGCAAATTCTTTTCTATGTTGGTTGACGAATCCCGTGATATTTCAATTAAAGAGCAAATGGCGGTAGTGTTTCGTTATGTGGATGACAATGGTCAAGTAATTGAAAGGTTTTTGGGAGTTCAACATGTTAGTGATACCACTTCGGAGTCCCTAAAAAAGGCCATTGATCAATTATTTTCTACATCTAAATTGAGCATGTCTATGCTACGCGGGCAAGGTTATGATGGAGCTAGTAATATGAATGGAGAGTTCAATGGCCTTAAGAGCATCATTTTGAGAGAACATCCTTGTGCATTTTATGTTCATTGTTTTGCACATCAACTTCAACTTGCACTTGTGGCCGTTGCAAAGGGAAACGATGAGATTGCTATATTTTTCACATGGGCCAATGGTTTAGTCAATATTATTGGAGCATCATGTAAGCGTCGTGATGCACTTAGAGAGCAACAACAACAAGAACTAGTGGATGCACTTGAAAATGATTGTCTTATAACCGGGCGAGGCTTAAATCAAGAAACTAATCTCAAGCGACCTAGTGATACACGGTGGAGCTCACATTATGATACCTTACTTAGTATCATTTCCTTGTTCAAATCGGTTGTGAATGTGCTTCAGTGGATTATAGAAGATCGTAACAATGATACTAAGGGTGAAGCATTAAGGACAAAAGAATACATCCTATCTTTTGAGTTTGTCTTCCCCCTATTTTTGATGAGATCTATATTGGGAGTCACAAATGGTTTGTCACAAGCATTACAAAGGAAAGATCAAGATCTTGTCCATGCAATAGAGTTAGTCAAAGCTTGTAAGCAACAACTACAACACATGAGGGATAATGAGTTTGATGAATTGCTTGAGCAAGTTTCTTGTTTTTGTAAGGAATATGATATTGAGGTTCCTATGATGGATGAAGCATTTGTACTTGGAGGGAGATCACGACGTAGAGCTCAAGGTATTACAAATCTCCATCATTATCGTGTGGATTATTTTATGGCCGTCATTGATAAAGTACTTTTGGAGTTGAATCACCGCTTCAATGAGGTAAATACTGAGTTGCTTATTTGTATGGCATGCTTGAGTCCTAAAAATTCATTCCGAGCTTTTGACAAGGAAAAACTTATTCAGTTTGCCAAATTTTATCCTCAAGACTTCTCTATCAAACATATTTTGGAGCTTCAAGATCAACTTCGAATATATATTCAAGATGTGCGTATGAGTAATGAGTTTTCTCAATTGGAAGGAATTGGTGATCTTGCAAAAAAAATGGTGGAGACAGGGAGACATAAAACACATAATCATGTGTATAAGCTTATTACATTGGCTTTAGTGTTACCGGTTGCAACTGCTACAGTGGAGAGAGCTTTTTCAGCTATGAAAATTATCAAAAGTCCCCTTCGCAACAAAATGGGAGATCAATGGCTAAGTGATAGCTTGCTTGTTTACATTGAGAAAGATGTTTTTGCTTGTATTGATAACGAAACCATCATGAAACGTTTTCATGATATGAAAACTCGTCGTGGACGTTTAGTTTGAATGATAATTGTATTGTTTAACTTTTAAAGTCTTTGTTATCTCTTTGGATGCTTTTATATTTCGCCCACCCAAGAAAAAATTCCTGGATCCGCCACTGAGCCTAGACAACTTAGTACCAGGCAAATCTATCGGTGCAGAACAGACCTTGATTTCTTCTACTGGAACATTTGCATTAGGCTTTTCCAGTCTCCAAAATTCGGATAAATTCTTCCTTGCTATATGGTACAACACAATCCCAAAGAAGCCGAAAGTATGGGTTGCCAACAGAGAGTTCCCACTTGATTCTCCGGGTGTTTTAATGCTTAGCGGTGGTGGAAATCTTTTGGTGTTAGCTGGGCTGACTAGAAAATTAGTTATCTGGTCATCTAATGCAATGAATGCCACAACTGCTGTACTGAGGGATAGTGGAAACCTTCAACTGATATTTGGGCAAGACATTCTGTGGCAGAGCTCCGATCAACCCTCTGACACATTATTGCCTGGCCTGAAGCTTAGTCTTTACAAAATAACAGGCGAACAAGAGCGTCTGACATCGTGGGCAGCAGCTGATGATCCACGACCCGGAATGTTCAGTGTAGGCCTTGATCCGAAAGTTCCCAGGCAGCTAATTATCTGGAAGGGAAATGCTACATATTGGAGACGTACAGTTTACTTCAGCAAGCGTACAAACACATTCTTTAGAAATCAAAGTGGAGACTTCTTTTACCTTACTTACAATTCTGATGCTAACGAGATTTATTGTACTTTTGGTGTGTCAGATATCTCCGTAAAATTTAGAGTCGTTTTGAGTCCAATTGGGTAGTTGAATCTGCTGATGTGGATTGATAAAAGTAAGACATGGGTTGAAGCGTGGGGATTGCCTATTAATAAATGTGATTTTTATGCTCGATGCGGTCCATATGGTGCCTGTGATAAAAACGGTAATCCTCTCTCGTCACAATGCAAGTGCTTGAAGGGTTTTAGGAACGAGTTTCGTAAACAATGGGCTATGAGGGACTGGCCCGGTGGTTGTGTTCGGGAAAAGGCACATTGACATGC
Organism: Gillenia trifoliata; assembly: GCA_018257905.1. Taxonomy (NCBI): domain Eukaryota; kingdom Viridiplantae; phylum Streptophyta; class Magnoliopsida; order Rosales; family Rosaceae; genus Gillenia; species Gillenia trifoliata. Next base: position 7,090,098 of record CM031082.1, read on the forward strand.
GATGAAGGGGAAGGGTTTTCAAAGTTTGAGAATATGAAACTACCGGATCATGCTATTATTTTAGGAAATATGAGTGCGAGTGAATGTGAATCTGAATGCCTTCAGAATTGCTCTTGCACAGCTTATGCCCATTCAAATGTGACAGAAGGAGGTAGTACAAGATGCTTGACATGGTTTGGTGACCTGACGGACCTTGTAGACAATCACACTTATGGGCAAACTATGTATATTCGTGTTCACCTCTCCTATCAAGGTATGTTAGTTTGGTTTCTTTCACTATTTTCTGAATGCATGTATCAATTAATATACTGAGCAGATAATAGTAGTTAGCTAGAGAATGGATATTACTTGGGGCCATGATATTTGTTCATTGCAGGTGGTAAGGGTCATGTTAAGCAGTTCCTTGTAATAGCGATAGTCTCTCCAATGGCAGGATTGCTGACAGTAATTTTTGTCTATTTCTTGTGGAAGAAAACTTTGAGAAATAAAGGTATTGATACCACACGCACGCGCGCACACACACACCATCTCTCTCTTTCTCTCTCTCTCCGACATTTGCAGGCACCAATTAGAACACGGAGTCGATCCAAACAAATGGTGCTCTAACAATACGACTCAAACAGGGAGCATAGGAGGAAGTATGAGTGAGGCTAATAAACTCAGAGGTGGAAAGAATGATACAGAACTACCGCTCTTCAGTTGAAGGAGTATCTTGACTGCTACAAACAACTTCTCTGAAGCTAATAAACTCGGAGAGGGAGGATTCGGCCCTGTTTATAAGATGACCCTTCCACTGTGATGCTAGTACATTAATTGTTCTTCAAATTCCTTAATAATGTTCGAATTAAGTTTCATTGTTAACAAGTCTAGTGGTTTTTTATTTGCGGGATTTTTCATCCTTGATCTACAGGGTTTTTTTACTGGAAATGAAGAAGTTGCAATGAAAAGGCTGTCAAAAAAGTCAGGGCAAGGACATGAGGAGTTCATGAATGAGTTAACGCTTATAGCCAAGCTCCAACGTACCAATCTCGTTAGGCTCTTGGGTTGCTGCATTGAAGACGAGGAAATGATATTGATCTACGAGTTCAAGCCCAATCGAAGTTTTGACAAATTTTTGTTTGGTATATGCTCATCACTGCTAACATTAACTCTTTCATATTGTTTGGGAATCACATTTCATTACCCTTCTGCAACATCTTTTTCCAACTTTTAAAGAATTTCACTAAAACCATTTTCCCTCATGGTTTGTGGCAATCAGATCCATTTGAAAAAGAAAAACTGGATTGGGGTAAACGCTTTCGAATCATAGAAGGCATTGCTCAAGGAGCACTTTATATTCACAAGTACTCCAGATTGAAAATTATCCACAGGGATCTTGATATGATTTTTACTGTCTATGCAATTCGGGTCAAAATCACATGAAATACTTGTAAGAATACAAGGATATTGTAGTATAGATGCTCATGCAAGGTCGTTCTCCTCAAGGACTATTTGGATAATTTAGGTAGAAACAATTCCTAATTAACTACTTAGAATTTAAAATTGAGAAAAGAGATTTTGATTTTAGGTAATATAAAAGAAACAAATTTTAATTAAAAACAAATATGATAAAAGAAAAGAGTTTTAAATACCAATTTATAAAAGCACTAGGGTTCCACCATCACCTAGCAATCTTATGAATTTCTATCAATTATTTATGATCTACACATGCTACTTTGAAGGTTAGGTTTTCTTAATATATATTCTCCTCGTGATATTCAAGCAAGAACGTATATCTAACATGCAATCCGTCTGTGATATTCAGATCAAATATAAATATGCAAGACTCATTAAGTTCTATGGAAACCTTTTAAAAAACCATGCAACCCCTAAGAGCGTGATATTCGCCTTAGGTGAAATTACAATTATCAATCACAAGAAGCAAAACTCAATCCTCCGGTGATATTCCGACCGAATTGCATCCAATTACTTGTCTAAACATCCTAATGGTGGCCAGTCATCAAGACAATTAGATAGTTTAAAACAGTGATCAATAATTCAAAGTGTGCATGCAATCAATCATAAACAATTAAATAAAAATTACATATTCATGCTAAGGCTTAAGGCTTCACCCTAGCCAATGGAAATTAGTTACGCATATTCATAATTAAAATCATAGAAAAAATTATTAAGAAGAAAAAGAATGAAAACACCTGAAGGTAGAAAGTCTCCAAGAACCCTAAAGTTGAATAATTATATGCGTCACCCACAATTGTCAACGGATAAGTAATATATACTGCTATGCCATCCCACAAACCCTAAATAATAGTCTTTCGTTCCAACTAGGAAACTAAATAATAATAAAATAACTTAGAAAATAGATTTCTAATTAATCTAGAAGAATCTACACAGAAACCGTCCAGCCACGTTTTAGCCTCAAATCTCCTCCAAATCCGGCCCAAGATAGCTTGTTTTAAAGATAAGAACGTTCTGAACACAACTCCAGAATGCCACAAATCCATCTGAGGTCATCTTGGGCTCCAAAAACGCAATTTAAACCCAAAAACATGACTTTCCAACACTGCACACTGCTCCTTTATTTTATTGCCATAAAATAACTACTTGGCGGAAAAATCTGATATTTTGATACGATCACGCTCAGCGACTCACGAACGTCCTCCAACTGGAATTACTCCAAAATTCGTCCATTTGATTATGTTTTGCTCTAGAGGAAGTTGAAAGTCCTATATAAAAAATACAATTCAAAGTATCAAAATTCTTTCAAAATCTTAACCAAAATATACTAAGAATAGGGAGAAATATATAATATAAAATCTACTCATCAGATCTCAAAGCAAGTAATGTTCTTTTGGATGGAACATTGAACCCCAAAATCTCAGACTTTGGAATGGCAAGGATTTTTGTGATGGATCAAATGGAAGCAAATACAAACAGGGTTGTTTGCACATAGTAAGTTGCATGCTTTCCTCGCGTAAACCTTATGCAATCCCTTGGTGTTGCTGACTCCTCTACCTTTAATTCATGCAGCGGCTACATGTTACCTGAGTATGCATTGTATGGCCATTTTTCAGAGAAATTGGATGTGTTTAGCTTTGGAGTGTTGCTCCTAGAGATTGTAAGTGGAAAGAAGAATTCTGCTTTTCTTCGTTTTAAAGATCCATTTTCTCTTGCTGGATGGGTAAGTAATATAACTCCTACTTCATATTCCTTATATTTTAAGCGTTGCAAGATTGATGGGTTTGTTTATATGTTAAACCTACAGGCATGGGAATTATGGAAAGAGAGTAGAGGAATGGAGGTGATTGATGAATCAATAAGGGAAACATGCCGGACCGATGAAGCTCTGAGATGTATCCATGTAGGGATTTTGTGTGTCCAAGACACTCCAACTGATCGACCAACAATGTCTTCTGTATTTCTTATGCTGGCCAATGAAGCTACATCACTTCCATCTATCAACAAACCTGTTTTTTCAGCAAACATGAATTCCAGCGCTGCTGGTTCTTCTTCTCAAACATCTACAAGTTTTTCCAATAATGTAGTCACCATTAGTTTGCCAGAAGCTCGACAGAGGTTCAATACGTACTGTTTCCTTTTCTCTGAACTAAAAACTGTGTAAAAATTTCTCCTTGCTTGTTAAGTGTAATATTTTTCATTTCGTCAATGTCAAAACTTCAAAGTATTGTTAGTTACTTTCCTAATCAATGTATTATTTCACCATGTGGAAATTAGTACTTGATTTTTGGTTCTAGTCTCCTAGACATGCCTACTCCAGCAACTTTTGCTACAAAACCATTTTTAAAGAAGACGGAAGGTTTTTGGGATGAATCAAACTGAAGCATATCGTTCGTGTATATATGCGATCACTACTACTGTTTAATACTTCTCTGCCATTTTCTATGAGAAATTTGTTGTTTTCAGCCAAAGGAGAAATTCGTGTGCTTCTTCTGTTATGAAAACATACCATTGTCATTCAAAGGAGGGATTTTTCCGAGTACTTGATAAACAAGTCAGTACTCCACTTGTCATAATATAAGTGGAGAGAGATATATTTTCCGTGTCTCTCCACTTGTATTGTGACTCGTTAAGTACTGATTTGTGTACCGGTTACTTGGAAAAATGTCTCCTTTCAAATGTCCAAAGTAAGAATGTCAATGGATCCGAGCTTCCTCTTAGTAATAGAGGAAGAAAGGTCCTACTACTTTGGACTTAAATGACAGGCTAAAATGACCAGATGACTAATAGGTCTGGCTAGCACATGTAGTTAGCTTCTGAAGATAGTAAAATGAGGCGCCGCATGATCCATGTTTGTTTACACACATTGCCACATGGCCAGTCAAAGAAAGACCCTTTCCCATTTTACTCCATGTAAGCCTTCTCCTTCTCCATACATATTGTAGCTCTCCTCTCCATGTATAGTGTAACCCTTCTCATACATAGCGAAATACATATAAAAATGCACACCAGTGGATGGAGGTGAACCACTCAAATCCCTTGGGTATGTGTGTGAATGCAATCTTAGCAAACTCTCCGACTTTGACCCGCTCGAAGTCCTTCGTTGACCATGCTAAAAACACACGACAACGTTTGGTGATGTCTGTGGGAATCGACACAAGAATTCATGTCTGTTTCTTTCCTTTCAATCTCTCAAATTCTTCTTACTGTGAAATCACAGAGAACCACTGCCAAAATCAATTTTTAGTCCAAATAGCTTCTGATATTAGGGGTACTTTGGTGTTTTCAGAAAAATATGTGTAGGTAATTTGGGTATGAAAAATTCAATTCCGATTTAGCCTGGTCCAATCTGACCTCCCCCTCCGGAATTCGATTCCTTCAATATCAGGAATCGGACTCCTACTTTTATGTGGGACCAGCACTACTATTCATTCTACTTTGGTTGATAAACAAATAATGAGTAATTCGGAATGGAAATGAGTCTCATTCCACCCATTCTCTTTCCGCATATGTAAACACAAGTGGTAGGTAAATAATAGGTATATTTGATGTTTTTTGTGCCGCGGCGAAAGGTGATCATACTCACTTTGAACTTAGGTGATCATACTCATTCATGAGAAAGTATATATCGGACTCAAATTGTCTTTATTAAATTGCTGTCACTACCGACATTTTGGACTTAAATATTTGATGAAATTAAGTTTCTTTAGAAGTTTACAGCAGATGATGCTCATTTGCAACAGGGTACGCACTTTCACTATATTTCGTGACAAATTATTCACTAAACCAATTTCTTCTTATTCCGTTTCTTCTGTTTTTGTGTCCCTGACTGGAGATAGAGATCGAGTGGCTCTTAGTTTCTCTTGTTACATTACTATTCTTATCTTTTACTATGCCGTTCTGTGCCAGCCAAGGAGCTTTAGTACCAGGACAATCTGTCGGTGCAAACCAGACGATGATTTCTCCCGCAGGGAAATTCGCATTAGGCTTCTTCAGTCCTGAATATTCTACCAGACACTTCCTTGGTATAATGTACAACAGAATGCCAAAGGCACAAATAGTATGGGTTGCTAAAAGAGAATCCCCACTAGATTCTCCGGCTGTTTTCATGCTCCGCGGTGATGGCAATCTCGTGGTGTTGGATTCCATCATGAATGGGAAAGTTATCTCGTCTTCTAATGCATCAGTACCTGCTTCTGCAGTGAACGCCACGACAGCTATACTAACGAATAGTGGTAACCTTCATCTGATATTTGGAGAAGACATCTTGTGGCAGAGCTTTGATCATCCCTCTTTGACACGCTGTTGCCCCTTCCTAAGAATATGTCGATCTCTGGAAACTTAGAATCGTCCTAAAAAAAAAATGTTAAAGAAATAATCTTAATAAAATTTAATATATAATTAAATTTAAAAGTAAGTGATATACTTTTACCTCTCGCCAATACTCCAACCTATAGGAAAAGGGCTTCGTACTTCATTAATTGGAGAAGTTTCTTTTTCGACCTATTTATCTTGTTGGCATTAGATCTCTTCTACCCAAGCCAAAAACTTGTGCAGAGCATATATTGGGAATAAAATTATTAAAATATCATTATGCATACCAAAAACTTAGGCACCTGAAAATGTTACACAACCACTCCCAATCCTCTAGCTTCATCAATTCCCTTGGAGACCCAGCCTTCAACTTGGGAGCCGGGTGCCGCGTCTTGGAAAGTCTGAAAATGGTGGTGGAGATTTGCTCTTCCACTTGGTGTACCACATCGTGAAAAGCTCTTCTGTGTAGGCTGGGTGGTCCCGGTCGGCTTGCTTGGTTTTGAACATTTAAAGTTCAGAGCTGCAAATATCAAAAATAATAGTAAAATATTAATAATAATAATAAAGACTTCATTTATAAAAGTACTATTAAAATTTGAATACACACTCGTGACAACTCATGCCACATCACCTTATTCTTCTGCCCTGACACTTTTGCCCAAGTTTCCCATAGGGCAATGGGTTTCCGCATGAAGCACGTATGTCGTGGACCAGGTGCTATGTTGAGTGAGAGCGTTGAAGCAAAGAACGGTGTCGAGGATCACAAGTGATGGTGATCCGGCATTCCACACGTGTGACGCCGCGGAGCTTGCAGGCTGTCTGCAAGGTAGCTAGTCTTTTTCTTTGCCTTAAAAATAATAAGCATTAATGGTTAAAAACCCTACCAGAAAAATCGATAGCTCTAAGAATAGAACATCTCTCATAACACCGCAAACAATAATACAACACATATCATCAAGCTACATTTTCAACTATTATATTCATATATTATTCACATCAAACCAATATTTGCAGCATGCAATCAATTATAAACATCAACAAATAATTTTAATATGCAATTAAATGGGAAAAAAAAAAGTAGAATAAGGGATTGGAAAATTTGCTTTCTGTCTACTATCCCTTATCCTTGACTATGGATGTTGAGAGTCCTGAGAGTGCCTAGTCCGCTGCACGATGTCGCGGTGGAGCCCAGTGGCGCTCACTGGTGCATGTGTCACCAGACTGGACTGTCCCGGGTGCCCCATAGGAGCAGGGGCAGCCAGGTGTAAGCAGTGTAGGCTCCACAAGGTGGAGCACTGCGGCGAGGAACAGGATGTCGAAGGTGCACTAGGAATTGGTGTGATGCGTGAAGCTCAAACCCGACATCTGTCAATTGACCCAATTAAATTGATTTAAATACAAAGTCTACAATGCTTATTGAAATAAATTTGGAAAGTTTCACACTAGACACACACATACCAACAAAAAACTTATGAAGAAATCCATTTAATTTACTGTCTAAGGCTCAGACAATTGACAAAAGAATTCAGTTTACCCACAACTATTTGTACTTATTTGTACATGCTGGCCTTTATTGGTTTTCCTGAGAATTCTCTTTGGACCCCAAAAAATAAATAAATAAATAGTTAAAATTCTGTAAGTAAGCGAAATTTAAAATTTTGTATGAATACCGAAACCGAACCGAAAAATACCGAACGCAATACCGAAAATCCAGGAAACCAGAAATGCCCCGAATGGTTCGGTCCCGATACCGAAAAATACCGAAATTTGATCGGGTTCGGGACTTCATATTACACGTGTATTTGGTAATACCGGAGCAAACCAAAATATTAGAGTTAATTGTCATCAGGTGGATTTGTTCAAGTGGATTTTTGGATTCAATCTCAACCCGTTGGTTTTGAGATTGTTGAGTGGGATTTGCTGCTTGCTGCTCCGATCCCATTGATCCGGCTGAAAGCAACAGAAACTCTTAACCTCAGCCCTACTCTGGACCTATGTTCTCAGAAGCACCTAACACAAACACAAACTCTCAGAGGCTCAAGTCCGACTCTTAGGTAGCTGGAGCTTTGCAGCAATTGTTAGTAGAGTTCTTTCCTCTCCGGCTCTTCGTGCTTGGGGTTTGGGTTTTGCTTGCGGGATTTTAGTTTCAATTTGCGATTTGGGATTTGGGTTTTCAATTTGGGATTTAGGATTTGGGTTTTCAATTTTGGGATTTGGGATTTGGGTTTCAATTTTAGGATTTGAGATTTTGGTTTTCTGTGTGTGTGTGTGTGTGTGTGTGTGTGCATTTGTGCGTGTGTGTGTATAAGGTGTGTGTATTCTGTTGCAAGGTTGAATAGCAATGTGTGTGTGTGTGTGTGTGCATTGTGTGTGTGTGTGTGTGTATGCAGTGGTGAGTGTGTGTGTATGCAGTGTGTGTGTGTAATGTGTGTGTTCTTTTTTACAAGGGTTGAATATCAATGTGTGTGTGTGTGTGTGCATTGTCCGTGTGTGTGTGTGTATGCAGTGAGTGTGTATTGCGCAATGTGCATGTGTGTGTGTGTATGCAGTGAAAGTGTGTGTGTGTGTATGTGTGTGTATGCAGTAGTGTGTGTGTATGCAGTGAGATGAGGGATGAGACTATTGAGGTAATGTGGGAGGTTAAGAGAAAATGAGAAGGCCTCTTAGTTTTCCCAATGACACCTGCTGGAATCTTTCCTTCAAAATCTATTACTTGAGGATTTATGAGTCTTAGAAGATAAGGGTCTTCAAATACTTCAACTCAACTCCTTTTGCAACAATCGTGATTGAGTATTCATATTGAAAGTAGGCTTTATTATTTTGAGTTGGCAGCCGACGAGACTTCAAGATAAGTTTGATTGGTTTTATTTACAAATTTCGCGAAATTTCAGTTCTCCAAAATTGTTAGGGCAACATACCGGAGAAACCATTGTGAGATAGATCAATGATGCACAAGTTTAGGAACTCATGGTTTGGTTGCAGGCTTTCCAATTCTCCATGAAATTCATTGTGCTGCAAAATGAGCCACGCATAACAGCAGTAGTTCCCTAACCAGGAGTGTAATGTGTGTGTATTCTGTTTTACAAGGTTGAATAGCAATGTGTGTGTGTGTATTCATATGTAGATGAATTAGAATTTAGAGTTAATATGTGTGTATGTATTTATATGTGAATGGATTGAATAATATGGGCCAAATTGTCTCAAAATCTGTTGGGCTTTTTTTGTTGTACATTTTTCGGGGAGGCCCAATGCGAAACCAAACAGGCCAGGCATAAAAGTTTGGTTTGTTAGTACTCTAAACCCCTATCATGAGCTGGAGTTTCGGTATTCGGTATCTGGGTTTCCGGTTCGGTTCCCGAACCAGGCAACACCGTAAACATTCAGTTTCCATACAATTTTCTCTTCTTTCATGTATTTTCTTCTATTTTTCTTATTTTTAAATTAATTAAAAAACATTTTAGATTTCTTGGTAGTCCCTATTAAGAAGTCTTTAGAAATCCATCAAGAGTAATAAACAAAATCACAAAATCCTCAAAAATGGACCTAATCTAATTAAACAAACACAAATTAAATGAGGAAATCTAATCAAATAACATCGTAATCTAGTCAAATAAACCTCCAATCTGCAATCCCTAAACCTAATTAAATTCTAATATGAAATTTAGAAATTAAGGAAAAATAAAATTGAGGGGTGATGGAATTACCTTTATTTCTTAGAGGAGAATGAGAGAGAGGTCAGGAGGTTTTGGAGTCAGTCAGAGAGTTGGGTTCAGAGAATTACAGTGAGAACGGAAGGAGGAGGGAAAGAGCAGAGTGAGGGGTCGGAGGAAGTGAGAGAGGGAGTGCCAGTAGGGAAATTCGATTGTGAGGGGACAGACAGACAAAAGAGACAAGGGGAGATAGAAGAAGAGAGAAGAAAGAGAGGGCTTGGGTCTTAATTTAACACGAAGGGTTTTGTGCGATGAATCTTTTTTGTTGCGCAAAAATCATTAAGAGTTTAAAACCCCGGCCAATTTTTGTGGCTTGCTTTAAAATTTTAGAGTTCGCATGACGAGAAATATAAAAACATTTTGTTATGCAACACATCATTAAAAAATTAAATCCTCCCAGCCCAATTTTTGTGGACAGCCAAAAAATTTTAGAGTTTGCTTTTAACAGAAATCTAAAACCATTTCGTTACTACAATCAGCGATAAAAAATTTCAAACCCCCCCAATTTTGTGGACAGCCAAAATTTTTTAGATTTTGCGCGATGAAATCTAATAACATTTCAAGTCGCCCTAAACAGAGCTAAAGGATTTTTAATTAATTCTTTTAATTCTTTTTTGAGCTTGCTAAAATGACTTATTCATTTGAATGAAGTAATTTTCTCAAGGATGATCTTGAAGACAACTCTAAATATTGAACAGTTCAGATTTTAAAATAAAATAAAAAAAGGAGTGAGAAATCTCAATTCTTTCATTTATTTTTCATTTACAAGGATTTACATTTTTCTCGACACTTCGAACTTAATTTGAATAAGAACTACTGTTACATCATCACTACTATTGTATTTTATTCTCAGTTGTAATTTTACAAAGAAAGTAAGCATTTGAGCTATGTGGAATCCTAAGTAGAAATTTGAGCTCTCTTCATATTTTTGTTCCTTTTCTTGTGTCCTTTGACTAGTACTCTCAGTTACGAACGCGTGAGCGCTGAAGCGGGACGTCATTCTGATTTGTAACGAACAAGTTATGTACAAGGGCACATTGGTAATTTTCCATTTCCAGTATAAGTTTTTTGTGGGTTGAGTTTTCTGTGTGCTTGCATAGGAGACCCGAGTTTGTAGAAGTGGTGCTTTTGGACAAAACCCCATTTCAAATTTTCTGATGATATTTTCCAGCAAGTTTAAAATGGGTGTTTCTAAAGTAAAGAGGTTTCCACACCAACTCAGCAAGCCCTCTCTCCTTATCACTTTGTCATATACTGCTTCTTTGCTTTTTCCCGTGCTCTGCAACAAACACACACATACACACTTTCATGCACAAACAAGGAAGCCACCACCTGTTTTCAATGAACCACCACCACGAATCCTTCTCAACCCACCACACCAACCTAAAGCGAGCCCTGCATCTTAAAAACTCCAAATCTTGAGTCTAAACATTCATTTCGACGAGGTATGGGGGAAAATTTCCTTACGAGATTCTCATCGTTACAAGCCTCAATCGACCTCGTTTTCTACTTCGCCAAATGACTCACTCATGGCTTCTAGAACAAGGTTTAGGTCTTGCCTGTAAGGATCCACCTCAGTTTGACAAAACCAAAAACTTCACTTTTGGGCGAGCTTTCCGAGGTATTTTTCAGACCACATCCCACCATTTTTGGAACTTCTCTTAGGTAAAATTGGCTTTCTCTCTTTTCAAGCTTCATTTGATACCTTATGCGCGTCAAATTTGGTGGAAAAATGACCAAAGTTATGAGTCTGTAAAATTTCTGAAAATTTTTTTCATATTCTGAAAGTGAGAACAACGATGGCAGACGGCAGTCAGGACTTGCAGATTTAACCGAAGACTGACGTCAACAAGCCTGATCAGGATCTGCTTGGACCAGAAATATTTCAAGGTATATTCTTTGTCTTTGGTGATGGCGTCAATCTGGAATATTCTCTAACGGCAACGGAATATTCTACTAACGCCATTAGCACATTCAGTTAAATACCTAGAATTTTTCGTTAAGGTTAACGAGGAGCCGTTAAAGTTAACGGCTCGTGTAGTTGAAACTTGGGTGGCGTGGCAGCACGTGGAAGCCACTGGCTTCAAGTCTTTTCCTTAGTGAACTTTGGATTTGACTTGTTTAATGAGTAGTTTAGTGGTTTTCTCATATAGGTAAGGCGTATCCCGAAGAGTTTCGAGGAGGCCAGGCTAGACACAACGACTACGACAGGCATGCCATATAACCACTTAGTGTCTCCAGCCGAAAATCATTGCATAAAGCGGAGAAATCATGTATTGTCCACATCTCACGATGCTCGCAGGTGAACATCTTCCAGTACACTTATCAAATGTATGCACACCATTTCCCTTAAATCCTTTAATTCATCAACCAACGGCCACCAAAATAAACATTTATGGACTTTCCTGGATCTTTTGTAATAGAAGTCAACATGTTATATTCCTTTTCATGCACTTCCAAGGTAGCAAATTATAAGGAACTTCGGCGATTGTAAGTACGTAGGTTTGGTTCAGAACCCCGAACAGTTAAATCCGTCCTTAGCAAGTCCCAATCTTATATTTGCGTGGGCGGCTGCAGAGCTCAGTGTACATCCGATCCAGAATTCTTTCTATGCCTCTCCGTATGCAGGATGCCTCATACATCATCATTAACATGTCCTTCCTTATGCCATCTCATGTCTCTTGTATGCGTCAACATGTACAACCAGTACAAGCGCTGCTATCTAGGTTTTAAGGTAACGCATCACCTTTTTGCAAAATCTTCATCGTTCTATTCTTATACGTCATTTATATCTCGACTCATTGCAGACAAGGCATTTTATTCAACTCTTTGTTCTCCTTATAGAGACAATATACAATTATTTACACATGCATGAATTTTCATACCCCAATCGAGGCCGTTCAACACCTTCCTGTAGACTTTATGATCTTTAGGCGAAATAATTGTTATTTGGAAACATCCTCTTGAAAACCCCATAAAGTAATCGCCAGCACCGGTTTGACATACGAGAAACTTAATTTTGCAATGCATCAACTCAACAATGACCGTAAGTACGAAAAGTCTTCGCAACCGGGTATAATTATTACTTGGTATTTTTCAGCCAGTCTTTCATACTTATCGAATGCTTCATTGTCCATGGTGGGAGAGCATCATCTCCCACTTGCTCATTGTCATTGATCGAGGAGTATGGATAAAGGTGATTTACAATACCCATGACGGTCATTAACATCACACTAGATTCAACAGTCTCCACAAGTGACTGGTACGAAGACATTAAATATTCATCAGCACATATGTTCGGATTCTGTATCCATAATCTGTCCATTTTTCTTTGTTAACACATTAAATGAGAGAGAGGTCAGGGATTAGAAAATTTTCAACTGTCTCATCACCTTATGCCTTCGTTAAGGGTCCTATCCCATTAGGGAGTGCTGCAGTTATGTGTCTAGTTTATGGCTCCACTAGGGATTAGATTTCAATGTGGAAAAATTTTGGCAGCATCCTCCTACAGTTCTCAAGTGCAAGATGTAGATATAAAAGACCTTGTATGAAGAACTCAAAGAATGTAAAGAGATGTTACTAAAAATCCCACGATCAAACCTAATCCGTGAATCTGTAAACTATGACACACAAATGTGCACTCCCAAACTGTCAAAAGTGGGACAATTCAATAATTAATTGGATTAGGTAATGCTTTTCGCATCCATGAAAATCCAACTAATTCTCAAACAGGAAACTAAGTTTTTCTTGAACAAAAGCGTACAAAGTTAATTGCAATAACTTCGTACAACACAAAATAAATTTGAACTTATTTACAAATTATTTTAATCCACAAATGCCCTCACTTATCAAACTACCATATAAATAAAAATAAATTAAATAAAATTAACTCAACTTCAACATAAATGATAAAGAAAATACGTACCTTCAAATTGGTCCTTCAACTTAATATTAATCCTATATAGCAACAAACCTAATCCTATATGCAACAAACCTATACAAAATAAAATTAATTGTTTATTTTTTAGTTAAAATATATATAAATAAAAAAATCAAAATTATCGTTAACGTTTGCAGATCGAATTGTGGTGGTAGGAGGAGGAGGTTATAGTTAGGGAAAGGGAGGGAGGAGATATGGTAGGGGAGAGAGAGAGGGGGGAGAGAGGGGAGAGAGGGAGAGGGAGAGGGAGAGGGAGAGGGAGAGAGAGGGAGCGAGAGAGAGAGAGTGAGATAGGGAAAGGGAGAGGAGTGAGATAGGGATAGAGATCTAGAGAGGGAAAAATGAGAAATTTTGGAGTTTGGAGGAGAAACTTACCAATTTTGGGGATGAAGATGAGGAAGAGAGAGATGAAATGAGAGAAAGAGGTGGGTGCACAGGATCTACAATCTCATGAACACTTGCACGACCAACACATTTGTCTTCTCAAAGTCCTTCTTTATCACCCAATAAAATTACGCTATTAATTTCTGGGCCTTTGAGCAACTGAGTCATAAATATATTCGTCGTGCATTTACTCTTGGGTGACGAAATGTGTCGTCACTCACCAATTTCGTTGCTGCGCATACTGTGGCACTAAGTCCTATTTTAGCAATTTTCAGGTCTTGCATAACGAAATAAAATGTTAGTCGCTAATCACGTCTTGGGCGAAGAAACAATATTCGTCACCTAAATTTTATTTATTTAAGTTTTTATTATAAATCTAAAACAAAGTAAACAAATAAATTATTTAAAGCAGATACAAATTATTTTAATCCAGATACAAATAAAAAAAATATTCGTCACTTGGACATATTAAAGCGTGCCTTACAAACCACTAAAGTATAATTATATTAATCAAGTAAGCAGCAAAATTCGGTGGTGGTGCCTAGGCAACTTGACTGTCCGTAATGCTTCGCCTCTTGATAACGCTTCCTTGAAGATGTATCAACATATTAAATCGTATTGGTAACAATCTCATCAATATTAAAGGATTTATCTGCATTTATTAAAATTATGAAAATGATAAACATAATAATAGTATTAACTAAAAAATAATAATACTTCAAGTTAAAAAATAATTATAAAATTTCTAATTGACACTTTTTGACTAACTCCATTGAACAACGACTTCTTCATCTCCTCTGGCACTTTTTCCAGGAGACCACTACATGGGGCAATGGGTCCGCACTACTGATATAATGACGTGGACCAACTTTGGCGTGCACCTTCACTAGAATACTGTGTACCACATGGGATCATAGTCTAAATATACATCCTACACTCATACTTGTTGACATTGCAAAACCCTCTATTTGTTTCTTCCATGCAAAAAAAGCAAATTTGTTTCAAAACCAAGCATAAAATTGTATCAAAAATTTTGAGATAACCTCCCCTAAAAATATAATATTTCACAATAACCTGCAAACTTTGAGTATTCATCTAAACTCCACATCCAACCAAGATTTACAACAACCAGCCAGAATAATAACAGCAATTGTTTAATTATGCTATTAAAATTTCAAACCAAAATTACCCGTAAAATTCATACAAATTGGGTATTACTTGTCTACACATCCCCACAATTAGTACACTATCAGATACCTAGTCATTTAGAGAAACATTTAGGTAACTTAGCGAAATCAGATTAAATTACCAATCGTGATATCTACAAAATTATAATTTCAGTTATTTTAATTACCAATCATACAGCCCGTCACCCCCCGCCCTCTACGAACAAAGAGGCCACATGGATCCCATGTCCCCTTCCGCTCCCCATCCCACCCCCCACAGAATTTCCATAAATTCTCAAACCCACAAAATTTAAAGACACAGGTAAACACATTCAAAATGTCATTATCATATATAACTAAAAAACAAAATTTCTAATTGAGAGAAAGAGACAGTTACTGTAGATACTTTTTTTGATGGAAATCGATGGTCAAGACTGGAAAAGGGGAGATTTGTGGGTTTGGGGAGAAACAAACTTGAATTTGGGATTTGGGTTTTAGAAGATGAGGAAGAGAGAGGAAATGAGGGAGAGGGGGGTTGTGCGAGGAAAATTATGAGGAGAAGACAGAAAATGAATAGAGAAGGATGAAATGCTGCAAATTTAACCCGGAATACCGTGAACCTTTGTGCGACAGAAATTGTTAAATCATAATAAAATCTGCCATTATTATCCCACCTAAATTTTATCGAAATTTGTCGACAAAAGGCACAAGAATAAATTCGTTCGTAATTTGGTTTCTTGAGCAAATTTTGGCGCCAAATCATGAAGTAACCGTGACTTTTTCCATGTCTTGCGCGACGAATATAATACGTGGTTGGGAAAATATAGTTTAAGGGACAAAGCTATTCATCGCTTAAGGTTTATTTTTGCGTGACAAAAATCATTGTTAGTCACCTAAAGTATGTCTGACACTATGAAAATTGTCCTTCGCACGATTATTTCGTTGCGGCGCAAACTGGCGCAAATCTTCATTTTTTCAAGGATTTTTCAAGTGTTGCGCGACGAATATGCTAAGTCGTTGCCCAAATAGCGCGAGCAATGAATATACCGTTGGTCGAGTTTTGGGTTTTTTGGTGCCTATCATTTTTGCGTGATGAATTACATTTTTGGTCACCTAAATGTGTCTTGGGCGAAGCCAAATTAGAGTCGTCACCCTAAGTTTTGTTATTACCAAATATTTTTCTACTAGGATAAGTCAAGAAAGGTACAAATGGCGCAACAAGAATGAGATTTGTAAAGTTGGTCACATTTCATAGAGAATGGGGACACGCACATCAAATTCACCACCTTTTTGTGATGATGTATGAACATTTTGGTGTTAGGGTTTATTATTTTATCAATTATCAATTCATAAACTTAAAGATTTTCTTATACTTTATGGTGGATTTCAGTGTTCTTGTTCTTTATGATTAACATTGTTTGATCTACTTTTTGTCATGTTGCGAGAAATAAAAACAAGAGGATCAACCATTAATTGGTAAAGAATCAAGATATTATCTTTTAATCACTGCTCCAATGTCATTTTTGTTCCATGCAAACATAAAAATTAACGGTAACTAACATTTCATTTCTCTATGATTAACGTTATTTGATCTTCTCTTTGTCATGTTGCATTCTTAAATTTATGGCAATTTTCTTGTATGAACAATAATTAGGTTTGACATGTGTAGGCAACAAATGAATTGTTGGTTACTAAAGAATCCGACTAAAAGAGGTTCACATGAACAAATAAATTTGTACTTGCATGCATCAGTAATTTATCTTAGTATTTTCCTTTCTATTATCTACCTAATAATTCAATTATCAAAAGTGCCCCCAACTAATTACAGTCTTTCTTAGCTATAAAAAAAAAACTAGTACAGTGTCTTCTTTTTCAGTTCAAGTATTGAAATTTTCCAATGTCTATATAAAGTATAAGTACAGCTAGTTGATTTCACCGTAGTTTGCAGAGATAAACATGCAAAAAACAAAATCAATTAATTGAAGAAATCTTTACAATGAATTGTTTTGTATTTCTTGAGTTTCAATTTACACAAGTATGCTTTACATATAGAAAAGAAAGAAACAACCCAGTTACCAGAATGACTTCTAGTGACCGGGTAAACCTACGCTTTAATCTAATCCTTAAATTAAGGAGATTACACTAATACCAATACACGCCACTAATCAGTCATCTTCCTTTAATCAAGGGAAGATGACTGGTATAGATAGCAGAACACTCATGTACAGAAAAGTCAGCGCAGTAGAGAGCACGCAATAGTTCAATGGACAGAGGAGCCAACCCGATGAGGGGTATACAGCCAACCCGATGAGAGCATAACCAATATGATGAATAAACAGCAACCCGATACAGCATTCAAACCATCCTGATATGCATGCCGATCATCTCGATGTACCATGCAGCTGTTTATTTATGTATCTCAACACTCCCCCTCAAGCTGGATCTAGTAAGTTAGTAGATCCAAACTTGCTTAAAAGACGATGTAGATGAACAAATGACAGTGGTTTGGTGAAAAGATCTGCAAGCTGATCATGACTTCTTGTAAAAACAGTGCTGATAACTTGAGATTGAACTTGATTTCGAATGAAATGGCAATCCACCTCAATATGCTTGGTTCTCTCATGGAACACAAGATTAGCAGCAATGTGAATAACTGCCTGATTGTCACACATAAGATACATGGGTGCAGAACTAGGAAAGCCTAGGTCAGAGAGCAAACCTTTAAGCCATATTAATTCGCACGCCGTGATCGCCATTGCCCGATATTCCGCCTCTGCACTTAAGCGAGCAATAACTTGTTGTTTCTTGCTCTTCCAGGTGACGAGATTTCCACCAACAAATGTACAGTAGCCAGTTGCAGATTTTCTATCGACTTCATTCCCTGCCCAATCTGCATCTGTATAGCCGGAAATATTAGTAGACTGATTGTTCTTCATGAGAATTCCTCGACCGATGGAACCTTTGAGGTAACGCAGGATTCTTTTGACAATGTGCATATGATGCACAGTAGGTGCATGCATGAACTAACTGACCATGCTAACGGCATAGGTAATATCTGGTCGAGTGATTATGAGATAAATGAGTCGTCCCACCAGTCTTTGATAGTGCTTTACATCCGGTATGGCCTCTCCATCAACGTTGAGCTTCAGTTTGCAGTCAACAGGTGTGGTGGCAGGCTTGCAATCAAGCATTTTTTTCTTCCTTGAGTAGATCCATCACATACTTTCGTTGACAGATAAACAGTCCTTTGGAGGAAGTTGCCATCTCTATTCCCAGAAAGTACTTCAACTTCCCCAAATCCTTGATGGCAAAGGTTTGATGTAGTGTCTGCTTCAGGTCTGCAATTTCTACAGCACTATCTCTAGTGATGATCAAATCATCAACATATATAAGAACCACAAGTTTCCCTTTCCCATTTGTGCGAAAAACAGGGAAGAATCAACATTACTGTGTGTGAAACCGATCTTGGTCAGCACAGAACTAAGCTTGGCATACCAAGCTCGAGGTGATTGCTTCAACCCATATATTGCCTTGTGTAGTTTACACACTAGGTTATCCTTTAGAGGACCATATCCTGGAGGAAGTTGCATATAGACTTCTTATTGAAGTTCTCCATGAAGGAATGCATTTTTTACATCCATTTGGTAGAGAGACCATCCACTATTTATCGCCACAGAGAGAAGAACCCTCACGGTGTTCATCTTGGCAACATGAGCAAATGTTTCTTTATAGTCGACCCCAAAAGTCTGAGTGAAGCCTCGAGCCACAAGACGAGCCTTGTACCTTTCTACATAGCCATCAGCTTTGAACTTCATTTTGTATATCCATCGGCTTCCAACAGCTTTCTTTCCTTGAGGAAGCGGAACAAGACTCCACGTGCAGTTATCTTCCAAAGCCTTAAGCTCTTCTCTCATTGCTTGTTTCCACTGAGGAAGAAGAGCTGCTTCCTGGTAGGTTGTTGGTTCACAATGCTCGTTTAGCGCACTTACAAAGGCAATATGGGAAGGAGACATTGCACTAAAATTACATGTGACTGGATACCGCGAAGCATAAGTCACATAATCTTGTAATTTTGCCAGAGGCTTTCTTGCACGGAAAGGGTTTCTCCTGATCACTTGGGCTTCTTGATTGGAATTGATCTCTTCATTCTCTTTATTGTTGTTGGATTGCTCCGAGGTGATTAATTCATCTTGGGGTTCTCTCAACTCCTGTAGATTAGTTGTAGAATCTTCTTATATCACTAGATCGGTAAAGGTTTGAGGCAGTGGTAACAAATTGAGTACTTCCTCCCCCTGAGTTGTAGTATGCTCAAAATAAGAATTGTTTTCTTCAAATTGGACATCCTTAGAAACAATGCATTTCTTGGTGACTGGATCAAAGCATTTATATCCCTTTTGAGTGGAGGAATACCCAATGAATATGCATTTAGTTGCTCTGGCATCAAGCTTATCTCGATTTTTGGCTTGAATGTGTATGTAACAAACACAGCCAAATACTTTGAGGTGAGTCAAGTCAATTTTCCTGCCTTTTAGCACTTCATAGGGAGATTTGAACCCTAACACTGAACTTGGCAGCCTGTTGATGAGGTAAGTTGCCATAAGGATAGCAGATGACCAGAACCTCTTTGGAATACTCATATGTATCATGATGGATCGAGTTTTTTCCAAGAGATCCCGATTTTTTCTTTCTGCAACACCATTTTGTTGAGGAGTACCTACACAACTTGTTTGATGGATGATGCCAGGTTCACTTAGATATTGAAACATATTGTTTGACATGAACTCAGTGCCATTATCTAATCGAAAAATTTTGACATTTGATTGAAATTGGATTTTCATGTGAATGTGAAAATCCTTGAAGATATTGAAGACTTCATTTTTTGACTTCATTAGATAAACAAAACTAGTTCTGGTAAAGTCATCCACAAATAAGACAAAGTATCTAAAACCTTCCATTGATTCAATAATAGGACCCCACACATCACTATGTATAAGTTTAAATGGTTTACATGTCGAAGTTTGAGATTTGCCAAATGGCAATCTGGTGGATTTTGACAATTTACATGTTTCACAGTCAGTGAGGGGCTTACAAACATTTGGAAAAAATTTTGACATTACAAACTCCGAGGGGTGAGCTAGTCTCCTATGCCATAACTGGTTTTCATCTATGAACTTTAACTTGGCTTGCAATGCTTGATTTTTTATGTGGTTTCTGCACAGATAATAAAGTCCATTTATGAAGACCCCTTCACCAATCGTCTTCTTGGTGAGACTATCCTGAAATATTACATTATTGGATGAAAAAATTGCACGAAAATTTAAATTGTTGGTGATTTTCCCAACAGACAACAATTGGAACGGAAAAGATGGTACATATAAGGCACTAGAAGATGTTTTGGTTGAAAAAATGTTGATTTTTCCAGTACCTAAAACAAGAACATTTTTTCCATTCGCAACAGACACATGTGATGGTTTTGAAAAAGATTTAAAATCCTTTAAATTTTTTATTTTGTTCGTCATATGATCAGTGGCACCAGAATCAATTATCCAACAATCTTTTTCAATACTAGTTAATAATGCAATAGAGAAAGCTTGTAGAATACCTGGTGCCTCTTTACTCGGTACCCTCTGATTCCCAGAAAGAAAGCCCGCAAATTTTCCCAACATAGCTGTATGTTGGTCTCCTTCACCATTAGTGGACCTAGAAGCACCTCCACGTCCCTTCTCTTGTAGGTAGTTTGCAAACTCATTGATGAGAGTAAGCGGATTGGTCATAAACTCAACTGATCCATAGGGTGTGGAGGAAGAAGGTTGAACCGCAGCAACATGAGCCTTGAACTGACTTTGCTGAGAGGATCGCGGTATGATCTTTCCTTCTTTGGTGAACTTTGGTTTAAGCTCAGGATGGAGTTCCCAACATTTATCTTCAGTATGCCCAACAGAATTGCAGTGTTTGCACTTTAGGTGTGGGAATCGTCCCTTGTACACCTTTGCTTCAGTATGCTTGGCATGAGACGCATATGCACGAGACCCCGTCATCCTCGGGCTTTGCTCAATGGTCATTACCTTCCTTCGTGCTTCTTCTCTCTGAACTATAGCACATACATTGTTGAAGGAAGGTAATTCTTGGCTCATCAGAATGTGGCTTCTCAAGTCCTCGTAGTCTGGGCTCAAACTTCCCAGCAGCTGATAGATTCTATCTTCCTCTGTTCTTTTAAGAAGTACTGCAGGATCAATAGTATGTGGAAGGTACACATCTAGCTCATTCCACAGAGTTTTGAGCTTCCCGAGATGTTGAACAAATGATTTTCCTTCTTACTGAAGGCTGGCAGTGTCTTTCTTCAGCTGGAACACTCGTGCATAGTTGTTTTGGTTTCCGTACATTTCCTTCAAGCTTTTCCATAATTCTTGAGAGGAATTAGAATAGCTGAAAATCTCAGCTATATGCTTCTCCATTGTATTAAGTAGGAGAGACATAACCAGTTGGTCCTTGCACAGCCATCCACTGTACAGAGGTGAGGAGACTTCTGGAACTTCCATGCCTCCATTAACGAAACCGAGCTTTCCCTTACCTCCAAGGGGCAACGAAACAACTCGAGACCACGGTAAATAATTAAACTCGTTCAGAAGAATTGAACATAGTCGTTGATTGGTGTTTACCTCAAATTCTGAGGTATCTGAGTATGTAAAATTTGAGAGGGAAGCATTTGAATTTTCCCCTCCCAAATTTACAGATCCTTCCTCAGCCATTTTTGAAGAAATGAAATTTTACAGCGGAAAAATTAGAGTCAGGTTAAGATTGAACCTGCTCTGATACCATGAAGAAATCTTTACAATGAATTGTTTTGTATTTCTTGAGTTTCAAT